>CM039515.1:18416553-18559053 GCA_022432975.1 Begonia masoniana
GTAGTGAGAGTTTGTTGCGTTCATGGACCTGATGAATTGGGTGTTTCGGGAGTATCTAGATAAATTTATGATTGTGTTTATCAACGACATTCTGGTTTATTCCCGTGATGAAGATGAGCATAAAGAACATCTAATGATAGTATTGGAGACTTTGAAGCGGCATCAGTTTTATGCAAAGTTTTCGAAGTGTGAATTTTGGCTGAACAAGGTGCATTTCCTTAGTCATGTTATTTCTAGTGGAGGGATATCAGTAGATCCAGCCAAGATTCAGTCAATTAATGAATGGCCTCAGCTTAAGAACGTTAGTGAAATTCAAAGTTTTCTAGGGTTGGCTGGCTATTACAGGAAATTTATTGAGGGATTTTCGAAGATAGCAGCGCCCTTAACTCGGCTGACAAGAATAGATATGAAGTATGAATGTCAGAAGGGTGTGAGCTGAGTTTTCAGATATTTAAGCAGAAGTTGACTACAGCTCCAGTGTTGACTTTACATATAGCCGAGGAGAAATAGTGTATTTATTGCGATGCCTCTCGGATCGGGTTGGGTTGTGTACTGATATAGAATGATAAGGTGATTGCCTATGTTTCCAGGCAATTGAAGACTTATGAGAAGAACTATCCAACCCATGACCTGGAGTTAGCAGCTGTGGTGTTTGCTCTAACGATCTGCAGACATTATTTGTATGGTCAGCAGTGTGAGATATATTCTGTAACGACCCAACGGAATCGCCACACAATTCATTACTTAATCTCTTAATCATTTGATTCTTACTTCCTTTCACCTTGTTCATTGTTAGTGTTAATATTATGCCCTCTTTGTTTTCTCTTTTTTTTTAAACATCTCTTGAACTGCATCTACCGATAGGGTTATAGACTCACATCGACCGATGATCACGTGTCCGCCACGCGACACATCTGATCTCAACCAGCAATAGACATCCGCCGGTGGTCACGGGCATTGCACGTGCCTAATTAAAGACATCGCTCGATCCCGAACATTCTCCACTAGATGTTCATATTTACCCTACATCGACCGGTGGTCATGTGTGCTTCACGTGACCGACTTAAAACATCACCTGGACATTAAACAATAAGAGAATACTCACATCATCCGGTCATTAGATGACAATTTAACATCTAAATCATCCGATGAAGAATTACACTTCATCCGCCGAACACTAGACGACAAAATACCATTTACATCATCCGGCGAAGAAATACGCTTCATCCACCGAACGCTAGACGACAAGTTAACATTTACATCATCGGGCGAAGGAACAAACTACATCTTCCGGTGACTTATTACACTATATCTGCCGATCACTAGACGACAAAATAGCACTTTCATCATCCGATGGCTTAAACACTACATCTGCCGATCGCTAGACGACAAAATAGCACTTTCATCATCCGATGGCTTAAACACTACATCTGCCGATCGCTAAACGACAAAATAGCACTTTCATCATCCGATGGCTTAAACACTACATCTGCCGATCGCTAGATGACAAAATAGCACTTTCATCAT
The DNA here is from genome assembly GCA_022432975.1 of Begonia masoniana. Classification (NCBI taxonomy): domain Eukaryota; kingdom Viridiplantae; phylum Streptophyta; class Magnoliopsida; order Cucurbitales; family Begoniaceae; genus Begonia; species Begonia masoniana. The sequence continues at coordinate 18,418,081 of CM039515.1, forward strand.
CCGGTGGCTTAAACACTACATCTGCCGATCGCTAGACGACAAAATAGCACTTTCATCATCCGGTGGCTTAAACACTACATCTGCCGATGACGTCAGCCGGATGATTGCCTCATCCAGCTTCCATCATACGGCAGTAAAACACTATAATCATCAAACATCTTCATTCGATAGAACATATCAAAACTCACCCGATTCTTAACTTAGTAACTATAAACCTCAAAGAGTAAGGATCATAAATTCATCCAAAATACACATATTTATGATAAACTACTCTGACTTACTATGAGCATAGCTAGGGAACTTAATCGCCTATCCAGCCTTGCACTGTCACACTGAGCATCCTCCAGCAACCAAGCTTAGACATCCTCATTAACCTTGAGTTCCTCACCTGAAAACTCGTCACCTACATCATAAGGTTTAAACTATAAGTCTAATGCTTAGTAAGGAATGCAACACTAACATGGATGCATGAATGTATAGTTTGGGGAAAATCACATGCTCATAAGTCTTTTTCTTGTTCATACCTTTGCTTGAAATCATCATTCATAGTCATAGATCATATTCATCATTCATAGTCATTGGTCATATTCATCATTCATAATCATTGATCATATTCATCATTCATAATCATTGATCATATTCATCATTCATAGTCATTGATCATATTCATCATTCATAGTCATTGATCATATTCATCATTCATATAAGTTGTGTGGATTAAGAGAGGATTTGTGCCGGTAAAGGGGGTTCGACAGTGAGTTTGATCTTGTTCCCTACTGCGGGTCGTATTCATATGTTCTTCTTTGGACTGTGACATACGCCGAACCGCCCCCAACCCTCACTTAATCCACGTTGCATAAATCTTATATATATACATATATACATACATATCTTGTTCATGGAAAACATGCATTAAAACATTTTCTTATGCTTGAGAAACATTCATGATGCATGAACATGAGAACTTTTAACCCATCAGACTATGACAAGGATCTTATCAGAGCAGACAACTTCACATTCACTAGCAGGTCATCAAATAGCATAACTCACATCATTCATCAATCCTTCAAGTGCAGACAAGCTCATCATCATAAGGTAAACATCAGACATCTAAAACAACCTGGTACTCCCACGATGTAGGGCTCTATTAGCCGGAAATCTTAATACATTCACTTACCTGGTCTCCTTAGCACTTGAGCTCCTTTCTCTTCAAACTTCTTCACCTAAAACATTTACATTGCAGTAGTTAAAACAAAAATCCTAATAGTTCTAATCTCAAGTTATCCTAAGATTTAATAGCTAAAGTTATTCCCGAGTCCTTAGTCTAATACCCTGTGCAGTTTGAAATCCAAAACCAAAACAGACTGATTCGATTATCGATAGCTCAGGGGTGGTTGTTCTAAATGTTCAGAATCAATTTGATAAAAGCATTCCCACTCTCAGATTCCAAATGTTCTTATTATTAGTCGGCCATTGGAAAATCCAAAACTCCAATGCCGAGTAGAAAACAGGGTTAACAAGCTAACAGATAGCTACATTGTCTATTGCATACCTCGAGCACAGAGTAGTCGAGTGGTGGCAGAGAAACCGATCGTCGTAGAGAGTATGCAGAAGCAGAGAGGAAGAGCTTGGGAGAGAAGAAATTGCCGAAAAAGAAGGTGTCGGCTACAATGGTTCGAGTGAGGTTTAAAACATTTCCTTTTTCTTTATATATTGGTCATCACCCTCCATTATTACAACTTTGTCACCCAACCTAGTTTAAATCCACATGAAATTAATTATTCTTGGTATAAGTCCTAAATTGTAAAGATTAAAATATTCATGACCGTTAATACAGTTAGGAAAATGACCTGGCCGTTAACTCGGGTGTTACATCCACCCCTCCTTAAACAAAATTTTCGTCCCCGAAAATTGATCAAACAAATAACTCTGGATACTTGTCTAACATGTCCTGTCGTCGCTCCCAAGTGGCTTCTTCAATGCCATGATTCTTCTATAAAACTTTGACCAGTGGGATCTCCTTATTCCTCAGAGTCTTAACTGCGGATTCCAATATCTGCACTAGCTTCTCTTCATATGTTAGTGTCGGCTCAATCTCAAAATCCACTGGTTTGACAACTTGTGTAGGGTCCCGTATACATTTTCTTAACATTGACACATGAAAAATATTATGAACTTTATCCAATGATGGAGGCAACTGCGGTCTGTAAGCTGTACTACCGATTCTAGCCAAAACAGGGAATGGTCCAATAAATCGTGGATTAAGCTTTCCCCTCCTGCCAAATCTTAGTACTCCTTTGAACGGTGAAACCTTCAGGAAAACTTCATCACCAACAGCAAATTCAAGATCTCTCCTCCTTTGGTCTGCATAACTTTTCTGTCGGCTTTGTGCAGTAATCATTCTCCTCTTAATAGTGGCAATCTTGTCTGACATCTGCTGCAACATCTCGGGACCTATGAGTTTTGCTTCACCAACTTCATCCCAATATAGAGGTGATCTACATTTCCTACCATACAACGCCTCATAAGGTGCCATACCTATGGTGGACTGGTAACTGTTATTGTAAGAGAACTCAACCAAGGGTAGGTATCTGCTCCAAGATGTCTGGAACTCTAGCACACAAGCCCTCAACATATCCTCAAGTATTTGGATAGTCCTCTCCGACTGACCATCTGTCTGCGGGTGAAAGGCAGTGCTGAAGGATAACCTCGTGCCAAGTGTGCCTTGTAGATATTTCCAAAATCGTGAGGTGAACCTGGGGTCACGATCAGAGACAATAGATGCAGGGATTCCATGCAACCTAATAACTTCCCGTACATAAAGATCAGCAAGCTGGTCCATCGAGTAGGTTGTCCTTACTGGTAAGAAATGGGCTGACTTTGTCAATCTATCAATCACAACCCAAATACTATCATGTCCCTTAGTTGTCTTAGGTAATCCTACAACGAAATCCATAGCTATGTGTTCCCACTTCCACTCGGGAATAGGTAGAGGCTGAAGGGTACCTCCTGGACGTTGGTGCTCGGCTCTAACTTGTTGGCAAACCAAACATGACTCTACATACTTAGCAACATCTCTCTTTAAGTTTGGCCACCAATAGAGTAACTTCAGGTCTCGATACATCTTGGTGCTTCCAGGATGCACAGAAAAGGGAGACGAATGCGCCTCAGCCAAGATTAGCTTACGTAATCCTTCATCATTAGGGACATACCATCTATTTCTAAAGCTCAAAATCCCATCCTTGGAAAGACTAAACTCGGAGGTGGTGTCCTTCACCTTGTTCATCATACTGTTATTCTCCTTTGAGTCCTTCTATTGTGCTTCTTTGATCTTTTCCAGAACCGTCGGTTGAATGGTCAAATTTGCAAGCAAAGCTGACAACTCTGAAACTATCTCCAACTCCAATTTCTGAATCTCTGTCTTCAAAGGTATAGACATAGTTGATACAACGGGTTGCATTGTTGTTGACATCCTGCTCAATGCGTCAGCTACAGAGTTAGCCTTGCCCGGGTGATACTTGATCTCAAAGTCGTAATCCTTAACAAATTCCAACCAACGCCTCTGCCTCATGTTCAATTCCTTTTGTGTAAAGAGGTATTTCAGACTTTTATGGTCAGAAAACACTTCACACTGCTGTCCATATAAGTAGTGTCTCCATATCTTCAAAGCAAAAACAACAGCGGCTAATTCTAAATCATGGGTGGGGTAGTTCTGTTCGTAACTCTTTAACTGTCTAGAGGCATACGCTACAACTTTGCCTTCTTGCATCAAAACACAGCCCAAACCAACTTTTGATGCATCACAAAATACGCTAAACTTTCCTTCTTCGGTTGGAAGGGTCAGTACTGGGGCTGTTGTTAACTTCACCTTCAATGTCTGGAAGCTATCCTCACAAGCTTTGGTCCAAGAATACTTATTGTCCTTCTTTGTCAAATTCGTTAGGGGCTTAGCTATCATAGAAAATCCTTTGATGAACTTTCTGTAATAGCCTGCCAATCCAAGGAAACTGCGGACTTCGCTGGCATTCTTTGGTTGTGGCCAATCCTTTACTACCTGAACTTTGGTCGGGTCCACTGATATGCCATTAGCAGAAACTACATGACCAAGAAAATTAACCTTGTCCAACCAAAATTTACACTTGGAAAATTTGGCATAGAACTGGTGCTCCTTTAATGTCGTCAAAACTACTCTTAAATGCTCTGCATGGTCAGCTTCAGTCTGTGAGTATATCAGGATATCATCTATGAACACAATTACAAATTTGTCCAAATACTCACGAAACACACAATTCATTAAGTCCATAAAGGCTGCAGGTGCATTGGTCAGTCCAAATGACATGACCAAGAATTCGTAGTGTCCATAACTGGTTCTGAAGGCCGTCTTTGGTATATCTCCTTCCTTAACTTTCAGTTGGTAATAACCCGAACGTAAATCTATTTTTGAAAACACCTTTGCTCCTTGCAATTGGTCAAACAAATCATCAATTCGAGGTAAGGGGTACTTATTCTTGATTGTCAACTTATTTAGCTCCCTATAGTCTATGCACATTCTAAGGGAACTATTTTTTTTCTTGACAAATAGGACAGGTGCACCCCAAGGGGAACTGCTAGGGCGTATAAATCCTTTGTCTACTAATTCCTGTAGTTGGACTTTTAACTCCTTTAACTCAACAGGTGCCATCCGGTAAGGATTCTTAGATACCGGTAAGGCCTCAGAGTACGTATCTATTACAAACTCTATTTCTCTATCAGGTGGTAAACCAGGCAAATCATCCAAAAATGCCTCAGGGAACTCTCGAACTATGGGAATATCCTGTAATTCCATTCTATCCTTCATCCGAACATCCAATACACTAGCCAGGTAACTCTCACATCCATTTTTCAGTAACCGGTAAATTTCTAGTGAGGATATAATCGGTATTTTGCTTATCTTAGGAATAGCTTGGAAGGAATAATGATCACCATTTGGGGGTCAAAAATCGACCATCCCAGATCTACAACTTATTGTGGCATAATGCCTAAATAACCAATCCATTCCTAATATCACCTCATACCCTTTCATGTCAATTACAATCAATTCTACATATAGTTTCTTACTTCCTAAGGACACAACATCACCTTTAACAATCTGTTCAGAATGTAGGGACTTCCCTGATGGTAACATAACATCATATGGCCTTTCGGCTGGTAAAAGTTCTAAGTTGTGTTGGCATACAAACAAAGTTGATATAAACGAGTGTGTGGCTCCCGTATCTATAAGTGTGTAAGCAGCAAAACTGCAGATCATAATGGTACCTGTTATGACTGTATGCTGCACGGCTTCCTCATCCTCCATCATTGCATAGACTCTAGGTGCTACCCTTGCACGGTTCGGATCTGGCGGCATGGGGCAGTCTCTGACTATATGTCCAACTTTATCACATCTGAAACAACGGCCAGAACGCAACTTGCATTCGCCGGAGTGGTTCTTCTGACAGGTGGGGCATAAGGGTGCCAGAGGCCTCTTTCCTTTTCCTTGGTCATCATTCTGGTTGAGGGGTCTCTTTATTCCTTGTTGTTGTTGTTGTGGTCCCCTGTTCTGTTGCGGCTGCCAACCTTTGTTCTGACGTGGTGGCGGCTGAGTGTCCTTCGTGAGTTTTCTTGGCTGCTCACGCTGTGCGTATGCTGTCATTTCCGCCTCTTCCAGCTCCAAGGCCTTAGCCGTCACTTCACCATAAGGTACATTGTGTATCCCAGCAGTCTTTACTTTCATATACAAACTCGGCTTCAGTCCTTGAACAAATTGGTAAATCTTGTCATCGTCATCCTCAATCATACGGGGAGCAAACCGTGATAAGGCATTAAATTTGCATATGTACTCCGTCACAGAGCCAGTTTGTCGCAGATTCATGAACTCCTTTTTGTTGGCCCGAACAGTCCTATTGAAGTAATTGTCAAAGAAAGTAGTCTTGAACATCTCCCAGGTCATAGCTTCGGCATTAGCGGTGTTGTGGATCGAGTCCCACCAATGCCTTGCACTTAACTCCAAATGAAAGACAGCATAGGTGACCTTATCTCCCTCATCAACCTTTGCATACTTAAACATGTCTTCTATCTTTCGAACCCACTCCTCAGCATAAATAGGATCTGAAACATGTCCATTAAACACCGGGGGTCGAAGCCGGTGGAAACGCTCACCCCCATGATCATGAGTTGCATTAGTACTGGAGTTGCCTTGTTCCTCTCTAGCAGTCATCAGTCGTTCGATCTGGTGCGATTGGCGCATGACCAACTCTGTCAACTGAGCAATAGCATTGCTATCCTCATTGGTCTCTCTCTGCTGACCTCTAACCATTTTGGGATTCCTAGACAAATCATTACAGATATATCTTAACTTAATGACATATACTGAAATCGTAAATACTTACAGTTGCTGGAGTGTGCTCATGTGACAGTCAGTGCTCGAAGGCAGTCTGCAGAATCGGTTTTAGAACCCAGTTTTGCTCTGATACCATAATTGTAACGACCCCAATAGAATCGCCACACAATTCATTACTTAATCTCTTAATCATTTGATTCTTACTTCCTTACACCTTGTTCATTGTTAGTGTTAATATTATTCCCTCTTTGTTTTCTCTATTTTTTTTAACATCTCTTGATCTGCATCTACTGATAGGGTTATAGAGTCACATCGACCGATGATCACGTGTCCGCCACGCGACACATCTGATCTCAACCAGCAATAGACATCCGCCGGTGGTCACGGGCATTGCACGTGCCTAATTAAAGACATCGCCCGATCCCGAACATTCTCCACTAGATGTTCATATTTACCCTGCATCGACCGGTGGTCATGTGTGCGTCACGTGACCGACTTAAAACATAACCTGGACATTAAACAATAAGAGAATACTCACATCATCCGGTCACTAGACGACAATTTAACATCTACATCATCCGGTGAAGAATTACACTTCATCCGCCGAACACTAGACGACAAAATACCATTTACATCATCCGGCGAAGAAATACGCTTCATCCACCGAACGCTAGACGACAAGTTAACATTTACATCATCGGGTGAAGGAACAAACTACATCTTCCGGTGACTTATTACACTACATCTGCCGATCACTAGACGACAAAATAGCACTTTCATCATCCGATGGCTTAAACACTACATCTGCCGATCGCTAGACGACAAAATAGCACTTTCATCATCCGATGGCTTAAACACTACATCTGCCGATCGCTAGACGACAAAATAGCACTTTCATCATCCGATGGCTTAAACACTACATCTGCCGATCGCTAGACGACAAAATAGCACTTTCATCATCCGATGGCTTAAACACTACATCTGCCGATCGCTAGACGACAAAATAGCACTTTCATCATCCGATGGCTTAAACACTACATCTGCCGATCGCTAGACGACAAAATAGCACTTTCATCATCCGATGGCTTAAACACTACATCTGCCGATCGCTAGACGACAAAATAGCACTTTCATCATCCGATGGCTTAAACACTACATCTGCCGATCGCTAGACGACAAAATAGCACTTTCATCATCCGATGGCTTAAACACTACATCTGCCGATCGCTAGACGACAAAATAGCACTTTCATCATCCGATGGCTTAAACACTACATCTGCCGATCGCTAGACGACAAAATAGCACTTTCATCATCCGATGGCTTAAACACTACATCTGCCGATCGCTAGACGACAAAATAGCACTTTCATCATCCGATGGCTTAAACACTACATCTGCCGATCGCTAGACGACAAAATAGCACTTTCATCATCCGATGGCTTAAACACTACATCTGCCGATCGCTAGACGACAAAATAGCACTTTCATCATCCGATGGCTTAAACACTACATCTGCCGATCGCTAGACGACAAAATAGCACTTTCATCATCCGATGGCTTAAACACTACATCTGCCGATCGCTAGACGACAAAATAGCACTTTCATCATCCGATGGCTTAAACACTACATCTGCCGATCGCTAGACGACAAAATAGCACTTTCATCATCCGATGGCTTAAACACTACATCTGCCGATCGCTAGACGACAAAATAGCACTTTCATCATCCGATGGCTTAAACACTACATCTGCCGATCGCTAGACGACAAAATAGCACTTTCATCATCCGATGGCTTAAACACTACATCTGCCGATCGCTAGACGACAAAATAGCACTTTCATCATCCGATGGCTTAAACACTACATCTGCCGATCGCTAGACGACAAAATAGCACTTTCATCATCCGATGGCTTAAACACTACATCTGCCGATCGCTAGACGACAAAATAGCACTTTCATCATCCGATGGCTTAAACACTACATCTGCCGATCGCTAGACGACAAAATAGCACTTTCATCATCCGATGGCTTAAACACTACATCTGCCGATCGCTAGACGACAAAATAGCACTTTCATCATCCGATGGCTTAAACACTACATCTGCCGATCGCTAGACGACAAAATAGCACTTTCATCATCCGATGGCTTAAACACTACATCTGCCGATCGCTAGACGACAAAATAGCACTTTCATCATCCGATGGCTTAAACACTACATCTGCCGATCGCCCAAATAAACGCATAGCGGAAGACTTAAGTAACACAACCATTCAATAATCCTTAAGTCGTATTCAGGCCTCTAATGTCAAACCATTCAAAACCGAATCTCATTGTTATAAGAAATTCTGTTCTACTTAGTCATTTATTTATGATAAACTACTCTGACTTACTATGAGCATAACCAGGGAACTTAATCGCCTATCCAGCCTTGCACTGTCACACTGAGCATCCTCCAGCATCCAAGCTTAGACATCCTCATTAACCTTGAGTTCCTCACCTGAAAACTCGTCACCTACATCATAAGGTTTAAACTATAAGCCTAATGCTTAGTAAGGAATGCAATACTAACATGGATGCATGAATGTATAGTTTGGGGAAAATCACATGCTCATAAGTCTTTTTCTTGTTCATATCTTTGCTTGAAATCATCATTCATAGTCATAGATCATATTCATCATTCATAGTCATTGGTCATATTCATCATTCATAATCATTGATCATATTCATCATTCATAATCATTGATCATATTCATCATTCATAGTCATTGATCATATTCATCATTCATAGTCATTGATCATATTCATCATTCATATAAGTTGTGTGGATTAAGAGAGGATTTGTGCCGGTAAAGGGGGTTCGACAGTGAGTTTGATCTTGTTCCCTACTGCAGGTCGTATTCATATGTCCTTCTTTGGACTGTGACATACGCCGAACCGCCCCCAACCCTCACTTAATCCACGTTGCATAAATTTTATATATATACATATATACATACATATCTTGTTCATGGAAAACATGCATTAAAACATTTTCTTATGCTTGAGAAACATTCATGATGCATGAACATGAGAACTTTTAACCCATCAGACTATGACAAGGATCTTATCAGAGCAGACAACTTCACATTCACTAGCAGGTCATCAAATAGCATAACTCACATCATTCATCAATCCTTCAAGTGCAGACAAGCTCATCATCATAAGGTAAACATCAGACATCTAAAACAACCTGGTACTCCCACGATGTAGGGCTCTATTAGCCGGAAATCTTAATACATTCACTTACCTGGTCTCCTTAGCACTTGAGCTCCTTTCTCTTCAAACTTCTTCACCTAAACATTTACATTGCAGTAGTTAAAACAAAAATCCTAATAGTTCTAATCTCAAGTTATCCTAAGATTTAATAGCTAAAGTTATTCCCGAGTCCTTAGTCTAATACCCTGTGCAGTTTGAAATCCAAAACCAAAACAGACTGATTCGATTATCGATAGCTCAGGGGTGGTTGTTCTAAATGTCCAGAATCAATTTGATAAAAGCATTCCCACTCTCAGATTCCAAATGTTCTTATTATTAGTCGGCCATTGGAAAATCCAAAACTCCAATGCCGAGTAGAAAACAGGGCTAACAAGCTAACAGATAGCTACATTGTCTATTGCATACCTCGGGCACAGAGTAGTCGAGTGGTGGCAGAGAAACCGATCGTCGTAGAGAGTATGCAGAAGCAGAGAGCAAGAGCTTGGGAGAGAAGAAATCGCCGAAAAGGAAGGTGTCGGCTACAGTGGTTCGAGTGAGGTTTAAAACATTTCCTTTTTCTTTATATATTGGTCATCACCCTCCATTATTACAACTTTGTCACCCAACCTAGTTTAAATCCACATGAAATTAATTATTCTTGGTATAAGTCCTAAACTGTAAAGATTAAAATATTCATGACCGTTAATACAGTTAGGAAAATCACCTGGCCGTTAACTCGGGTGTTACATATTCAGATCACAAAAGTCTGAAGTATATCTTCACTCAAAAGGAGTTGAATATGAGGCAGCGGCGGTGGTTATAGTACGTTAAGTACTATGATCAGAAGATCAAATACCACCCCGGTAAGGCCAATGTGGTGGCGGATGCTTTAAGCCGTGTGTCGACCTCAATGTCTGCGATGGATGCTGGGATGTCCAAGGAGTTGAGTATGGAGATTCAGAGATTTGATTTGGAGTTGGTTTCAAACGTGATGACAATTTTATTAGCTTTGTCTCTGAAGCCTACTATTTTGGAGAAGATTAGAGAAGCTCAACAAGAGGATACAGAGTGCAACAAATTCAAGCTAAGTATGATATCAGACGACAGGACTGAGTTCAGCTACTCAGAAGAGAGAATTCTGAAGTTTCGAAATCGGTGGTATGTTCCGAACAATGAGCAACTTCGGAAGGAGATTTTAGCTGAAACTCATTCTTCGAGGTTTTCTGTTTATCTTAGCAGTACTAAAATGTACAAAGTCATCAAGCAACACTATTGGTGGCCTAGCATGAAGAAATCTATGGCGGAGTACGTGGAAACATGCTTGGTCTGTCAGCAGTGAAAGCAGAGCATCAGAGACCTGTTAGGAAGTTACAACCATTACCGGTTCCAGAATGGAAGTGGGACCAGATTTCGATGGATTTTGTTGTTGGATTGCCTAGGACGACGAAGGACTATGACGGTATATGGGTGATTGTGGATCGTTTAACCAAATCAGCCAATTTTCTACCGGTGAAGATGACGTTTAATATGGATCAATTCGTTGAGCTGTATATTCAGGAGATCTTGAGGTTGCACGGTGTGCCGACTTCTATTGTATCAGACAGGGACCCAAGGTTCACATCTAAGTTTTGGAAGAGTCTGCATAAGGCGATGGGGACTCGGTTGAACTTCAGTATAGCATTTCATCCTCAGATGGACAAACAGTCTTAACGAACTATTCAGATTCTAGAGGATATGCTTCGAGCTTGTGTGCTAGAGTTTCAGGGTTCTTGAAGCAGATATCTGCCTTTGGTGGAGTTCTCGTATAATAACAGTTACCAGGATACGATTGGTATGGCTCCATACGAGGCTCTTTATGGGAGGAAATGCAGATCACCCCTTTATTGGGACGCAGTCGGAGAAGTCAGCTTGATTGGACCCAAAATTGTGTAGCAAACTACAGATAAGATCAAATTCATTCGGCAACATATTTTGATAGCTCAGAGTCGGCAGAAAAGCTATGTCGATGGAAGAAGGCGGGAGCTGGAATTTGATGTAGGAGAAGAGGTTTTCTTGAAAATTTCACCGCTTAAGGGTGTGATGAGGTTCGGGAAGCGAGGTAAGCTGAATCTGAGATATGTTGGACCGTTCCCAATTGTGAAAAGAGTTGGAAAGACAACATACCAGTTAGAGCTACCAGCTTCGATGGAGGGAGTGCACAATGTGTTTCATGTCTCGATGCTGCGGAAGTGTCTAAGGGATCCATCACACGTCGTGATGCAGCAGGATATTGAGGTGCAACCTACGCTATCTTATGAGCAGAAACCGGTGGAGATTTTGGATTATGCAGTGAAGAAGTTGCGTAATAAAGACATTCCACTAGTGAACGTGCTGTGACGTAACGACAATGTCGAAGAAGCGACGTGGGAGCGGCAGCAGGATATGATGGAGCGCTATCATGAGTTCTTTAGGTACGCAAATTTTGAGGACAAAATTTTTGCAAGGAGGGTGGATTGTAACACCCGGAAAAAAATTCCTAAAACATACATAGCCTTAATTTAGGGTATGTTATGAGCGTTAACATTTATCTTAGAGTCCTCCTAATATAAATGAATTTGGAAGGTGATATTGGAAGAGGATTGAGAGAAAACTTTAGGATTTGAGTGGCTAGAAATTTTATTGTATTGAAATAAGGAAACATTTAAGTGAATAAATAGGGGAAGGAAGTGGGAGATTCACGTTGGTTTTAGAGTAAAGGGTGAAGGTGTGGTTATTTTACAAAAATTAAAAATTTGGTGGAAAAATTAAAAAGTAAAAAGTCAAGTAGGTTAAATTGCTAAATTTTCATCTTCTTCTCCATTGCTTCCACGGTTTTTCCAGCCACCATTAAAGGCTCTCATCCTCCATTTCCTTTAAGAAATTTCAAGGGTTTAAGGTAAGTTTTTATGGGGTTTTAAGTTTAATGCATCTAGGTGGTAGTTTTTGGTGTTTTTAAGGTGTTTTTGTTGAGTTTGATTAGGGTTTGGGAAACCCTAAATGAAGAGTCTGATTTTCCACTTTCATTTGCTGGTTTTTCTTCCAATTTTAATGGTTTAACTCTTAGATAGGTTGGTTTAGGTTATTTTGGAGTTAGATTAGCAAATTGGTGAGAGTTGTGCAAAAACTGGTTTATGGAAACTTGGTAGCCGATTCTGTTTAAGTGATTTCGAGTTGGTCATGTTGTTTGGATGTTGAATTTGATGGTTTCAATGGATATTAGATGTGTAGAGGTTTACGGAATGGGATGGAACGTCGAAATCTGTTGAAAAATGAATAAGTTATGGCCGATTGAAGTTAGACACCAAAAATTTGTGGGAAAATCGGGTTTTAGGGTTTAGAGTTTGGATTTGTTTGTATTGTTGTTAGATTTGGTTAGGAAATTCCTTAGAATTTATTAAAGGATTTCTAAGAGATTTTCCCTATTTGTTAGGTTGTCGAGCGAGTAATTTAGCTGGACAAAGTGAGCGAACGCGTGCCGAGCAATCAGGTAAGTAAAGGAACATTTTTGTTGCCTTCGGGCCTACAACATGGAACAATAGGGTTTAATGGTTGGTTTGTTGTTTGGTGTTGTGCTGTGTTGCATATTTTCTTAACATGCACCATGGTTTTAAATTACGCAAGATACGAGTGTAGCACCCGATTTCAATTAAACCGAATTTAACTTATCAATTAATGATGTGCAATTTCATGGAAGAATTGGGAGAGTTATTGGTTAGGTTAATGAGTGACTAAGCAATGACATTTATGTAAATTTGGCAAGTTAAAAGTAGATAACCTATTTAAGGGAAGGGGTTTAGAGATTAATGCACTGTAGCCGCCACTGTTTTATCATTTATTCCTTTTCGGTGTCCAGCTCAAGCTCAGCGGAGCTCTCGACGAATCTTCCACCAGACTCTTCTTCCATCTAAGTAAGTTTTTCCCCATTTCTTATATTTTAGCAGTCTGATAACCGAGGGAGTCCAATGCGAGGGTTTCGAGGATGCTATAGATGAGTGTCAATTTCAGTTTAGTGCAGTATCGGGAATGCATTATGACCAGAGCTCTCAATTAGTTTCCTTAGGTCTCTGGTTGAATAGGATGAAGTTTAGTGAAGGTTTAATTAATGATCGGTTTATGGATTTAGGTTCGAGCTAATTCCTGGAGGAGATTTCAACCAAACCATCCAGAAGACTAAGTAAGTAAAGTATGCATGTGCCTTCGGGCCTACATCACAAAACAGTAGGGTTATGTATTTTGGGAATGGTTTTGTATGTTATGCATCATGTTTTTGAAAGATTACGAAAATGAATTTCCATGTAAGAACGATAAGGTATGAACTGAATGTGACAGACAAACTATTAAGGGAATTCATCCGCCCCTTAATCGAGTAGAGGATGTATAAAATTGGGAGAATTGATCCCACTCCCAAGGGAACAGAGGGATCAGATCAGCTATTAAGGGAATTCATCCGCCCCTTAATCGAGTAGAGGATGTATAACATTGAGAAAATGGATCCACTTCCCAAGGGAGCCGAGGGATCAGAGCAATTTATGAACGTATGTGAATGCAACTGAGATGAGAAAGTAGAAATTGCATGTTTAGGAATTTTATGTTTCAGCATTTCATTTCATTACTGCTTTACTTACTTAGCATTAGGCTAATGGATGAGTTTTGTGATGTAGGTGAAGAAGTGACAGCAGGTGAATCCTTTGAGTTCATTGAGGGATAGAATGGTTGGGGGAGCATACTCATACCACGGATCTGGTACTTGATGAGGCGGGTTAACTGATGTCAATTGGTGTGAAAGTCTAGTTGACAGTGTTTCAATTTAAACTTGTTGAGTTTTCATAACAGTAGTGATTTCAACGTTTTGAATACGTTTTTGAGTTTCCTCTTCTAATAATAGTGTTCTGTTGGGATATAGTGTTGGCACTCACTGAATTTTTAGTAATGTATGGTTTGAAATGTTTTGAATGGTCTCAGTGAAGTGAGTAAATCCTTTTCGGTATTTAGAGTTGTGTTTGCATACCAAAGAGTAGATGAAATGTGGTTTTGTTCTCTATCGTTAGATGAAGTCTATCGGCAGAGGTTGAGTTGTTGTTCAGTTGTCTATCGGAAGATGTCTTCAGTGGAAGCCATTGGATGATATAGAACAAAATTTGTCGTTTAGTGATCGGTATATGTAGTTTGTTTTATCGGAAGATGTTGTTTTGTTCACTATCGGTAGACGAAGTCTATCGGTAGATGTCGGGTTATAGTTATGTGTCTATCGGAAGGTGTAGGTTTAAGTCCATCCGATGATGTCTTAGTAAACTCATCGGCAGATGCGTGCTGATGTCATCGGTAGTTGTAGACAAACTTTTGTCGTTTAGTCGCCGGTGGATGTAGAACAAAGTTGATCGGATGAAAGAAATCATCTGGCTGACGTCATCGGAAGATGTAGTGTGTATTTTGTCGTTTGGTATCGGTTAAGGATGGATAATAGATTTATCCGGTTGACGTCATCGGTAGATACAGTCTACCGAGGGATGTCCTTTGTTTTTCATTTGGCTGACGTCATCGGCAGAAGTCTCCTATTTTCTGTTTCTGCTTCTTCCGTTGACTTTATTAATCGGCGGATCCGTTTGACCCCTGTGATATCTCAAGTATTTCAACTTAAACTTCTATTTCTTATTGGCCGATTACTTCCTAATATTTCCAACGATTATTTTAGCGTTGTTTTTATGGCTTTGTTTAATTCTATTTTTGCTTAAACGATTTCCGCTGCAAGTTTTAAAAAAGAAATATATATACGGTTGAAATTTTTAGTCATGTTTGGGCATTGTGTGACGAACCGGGTTCAGATAACTCGGGGCGTGACAGTATGGTATCAGAGACATTCAGTTAAACCGTTCAAAAGATTACTCATCAGTGCCAATCGTTGCATGGAGGTACTCCAACAACTGTAAGTGTTTACCTTAACCTTAGCTACTAGATATTAAAGAGTGTAATTAACCTTGTACAGAAATATAGCAAATGTCTAGACGACCAGGAAGACCAAGGTTACCAAGAGAGATACCAAGTCCGAGGCGGGAGGAGGACTCTAGTGTAATTAGGCAGCTGACAGAATTGATGCGTCAGCAGACTGATATAGTACGTCAACAGTCTGATCAATTAGGAGTGCTGTTGAGCCGGAAGACACAAGGAAGTGCCAACTCGGGTTCTAGCAGTGAACATTCTGGAGATAGATTCCGGAGACTAAGACCACCCACGTTTGATGGACAGTCAACTGATCCAGTTATTGATGAGGGATGGCTTAGAAAAATTTAGAGTATGTTTAGGTGTGCCAATATTGGAGAAGAGGACAAAGTCACGTTGGCCACGTTCAATTTGGCTGGTGAAGCTCAACTCTGGTGGGAAACAATAGAGACCACCACAGATGTGTTGGCGATGCCTTGGTCACAAGTCAAGGACATATTCTAAGGGAAGTATTTTAACAGCACGGTCCAAACCGCAAAGAAGTTGGAGTTTCTGAATTTGAAGCAGACAGGGTCGGTGGCAGAGTACAGTAGGCAATTTGAGTCCTTGTCCAGGTTTGCTGGACATTTTGCTCATAAGGGCGAGGATAAGGTGTTCAAATTTGTGCATGGACTGAAGCCGGAGATTTACCGAAGAGTCAAATTCTGTGGCATTAAAGGCTTGACATTTAGTGAAGTTGTGTCCACTGCTCTGGAAGTGGAAGAAGCTGAAAGGAAGTGTGCCGGACCAAAGGAGGTTTCGCAAAAGTTTATCCAGCCACACCATCAGAGGGGAGTGAAGAGGCCAAGTGAAGGCCAGGAAAGAAGGTACTGAATACCTAGAAGTTCCCTCAGTGCCCGAAATGTTCAAAGAATCACTTGGGGGAGTGTAGATTTGGATCGGGTAAGTGCTTCAACTGTGAAGAGGTTGGACACTTGTACAAGGATTGCCCAAAGCCCCGGGTCATTCGATGTTTCCATTGCAACAAGGTTGGCAATGTCAACAGAGACTGCCCAGCTTTGAAGGGTGGCCCTGTCAAGATTAAGCCAAGAATATTCTCCATGATGGAGTCAGGTGATGAGGACCAGCCTGCTGTAGTGTCAGGTACTATATTGATTAACTCTGTACCTGCTTTTACTTTAATAGATTCAGGTGCCTCATTCTTTTATAGCCTCTGCATTTGCTGATAAGTTAGGTGTACAGTTTGCTCCTTCTGAGCATGTGTTTAGCGTAGCATTACCCTCTGGTGAGCACATGCACTCCAATCAAGTGATGCCCGATAGTATTGTATTAGTAGGAAATATGAATTTGCCTGCTGACCTCATTGTTATGGACATAATGGGATTCGATGTGATCCTAGGAATGGATTGGTTGTTTAAGCATTATGCCACAATAGATTGTAGAACTGGAATTGTTAGTTTTCAACCCCCTGGTGGTTTAAACCATACCTTCCAGGCTCTGAAGAAGAGTAAGAAAATGACTGTAATGACTGCTGTCAATTGTAGACCCTCCCCATGCAGGGAGTATTTGTGCTTTTTGGCCAGTGTTTTAGATACACAACCAGTAGAAAAATCAAGCCCCAAAAATATCTTAGTTGTCCAAGACTTCCCTGAGGTATTTCTAGATGACCTTCCTGGCTTACCGCTAGATAGGAAGATTGAATTCGTTGTGGACGTCTACCCAGGCGCTGAGCCTGTATCTAAAAATCCATATAGACTAGCACCAACAGAACTTAAGGAATTGAAGAAGCAGTTAGAGGATTTATTGGAGAAAGGGTTCATACGCCCTAGCTTTTCACCGTGGGGTGCACCTGTCCTTTTTGTCAAAAAGAAAGATGGATCAATGCGTATGTGCATTGATTATAGAGAATTAAATAAGTTGACTGTCAAGAATAAGTACCCTTTGCCGAGGATTGATGACTTATTTGACCAGCTTAAGGGTGCAAGAGTTTTCTCTAAGATTGACCTTAGATCCGGTTATTATTAGTTGAAAGTCAAATCAGAGGATATTCCTAAGACAGTTTTTCGCACAAGGTATGGGCATTATGAGTTTTTGGTTATGTCCTTTGGATTGACTAATGCGCCAGCAGCCTTCATGGATCTTATGAATAGGGTGTTTCATGAATACTTAGATAAATTTGTCATAGTGTTCATT
The DNA here is from genome assembly GCA_022432975.1 of Begonia masoniana. Lineage (NCBI taxonomy): Eukaryota > Viridiplantae > Streptophyta > Magnoliopsida > Cucurbitales > Begoniaceae > Begonia > Begonia masoniana. The sequence goes on from CM039515.1 coordinate 18,435,823, forward strand.
GATGATATTTTAATTTATTCCCGTTCCAAGGACGAGCATGCTAGACACCTGACCTTAGTGTTGAAAGTATTAAAACAGCACCAACTTTACGCCAAGTTTTCCAAGTGTGAATTTTGGTTGGACCAAGTTCACTTTCTTGGTCATGTGATCTCTGGAGATGGAATATCCGTTGATCCAGCTAAGGTCCAAGCAGTTAAGGAATGGCCCCAACCGAAGAGTGCTAATGATATTAGGAGTTTTCTTGTGTTAGCAGGATATTACAGGAAGTTCATTGAAGGATTTTCAAAGATTGCTACACCCCTTACAAGGTTAACAAGGAAGAATGTGAAGTATATGTGGACTGAAGAATGTGAACGTAGCTTTCAGACCTTGAAACAGAAACTGATCAATGCTCCAATCTTAACCCTTCCAGTTGAAGATGGTAAATTTAGTATTTATTGTGACGCTTCCAAAATTGGACTAGGTTGTGTGTTGATGCAAGATGAAAAGGTTATAGCTTATGCTTCTAGACAGTTAAAAGTACATGAAAAGAATTACCCTACACATGACTTAGAATTAGCTGTTGTGGTCTTCACATTAAAGATTTGGAGGCACTATCTGTATGGACAAACTTGTGAGATATTTTCGGATCATAAAAGTCTGAAATACATTTTCACGCAAAAGGAACTGAATATGAGGCAACGTAGGTGGCTAGAGTTTGTCAAAGATTATGATTTCGAGATTAAGTACCACCCTGGCAAGGCAAATGTAGTGGTTGATGCTTTGAGTAGAGTGACTCATTCAGTCTCTACATTTATTCTAGAAATACCGATAGCTTTAGAGACGGAATTCCAAAGATTTAACCTGGAAGCTGTGTCTAGTGTGTCAGCCATGCTTTCAGCCATATCTTTAAGGCCTACCATTTTGGAGAAAATAAAGGAAGTTCAAATGAATGACACTGAATGCAATAAGTATAAGTTGTGCATGGATTCTACTGACAAGTTGGATTTCAACTGCTCAGTTGATGGAATACTCAAGTTTCGGAACAGATGGTTTGTCCCGGCTGATACTGAACTTAGGAAAGGAATCCTATCTGAGGCACATTCTTCTGGACTCTCTGTTCATCACGGGAGTACAAAAATGTACAGAGATCTCAAGCAACGTTATTGGTGGCCAGGTATGAAAAGAAGTGTGGCGGAGTATGTGGAGTCCTGTCTGATCTGCCAGCAAGTCAAAGCTGAACATCAGAGGCCTGCTGGAACATTGCAACCTCTACCAGTTCCCGAATGGAAATGGGAACAAATAACTATGGATTTTGTTATAGGATTACCTAGAACAGCAAGGGGACATGATGCAATTTGGGTTATAGTTGACTGTCTAACCAAATCAGCTCACTTTCTGCCAATGAAGATGACATATTCGATGGATCAATTGGCTGAGTTGTATGTGCACAAAGTTGTTAGACTGCATGGAGTTCCAAGCACCATAGTTTCAGACCGAGACACTAGATTCACCTCTAAGTTTTGGAAGAGTTTGCACAAGGCTATGGGAACACAGCTTCGTTTTAGCACAGCTTTTCACCCTCAAACTGATGGACAGTCCGAAAGGACTATCCAAACATTAGAGGATATGCTTCGTGCATGTGTGCTAGACTTTCAAGGTTCCTGGAGCAAGTACCTACCCTTAGTAGAATTCTCTTATAATAACAGTTTTCAGGCAACAATAGGAATGGCACCATACGAGGCATTGTATGGACAAAAATGCAGATCTCCATTGTATTGGGATGAAGTTGGAGAAGAACAATTGATTGGTCCTGACATCGTACAGCAAACGGTGGAGAAAATTGCTATTATTCGACAAAGAATCTTGACAGCTCAAAGCCGGCAAAAAAGCTATACAGACAAAAGGCGAAGAGAGCTGGAATTTGAAGTAGGTAATGAAGTTTTCCTTAAAGTGACACCTTTCAAAGGGGTGGTGAGATTTGGAAAGAGAGGAAAGTTGAACCCCCGATTTATTGGACCATTCACTATTCTGGAGAGAGTTGGGAGAACAGCCTACCAGTTACAACTACCAACTTCTATGGGAGGGGTACATGATATGTTCCATGTTTCCATGTTGAAAAAGTGCATAAGAGATCCAAACCAAGTCGTGGGACAGCAGGACTTTGAGATTCATCCTACCCTTGCCTATGAAGAGAAACCAGTAAAGATCTTAGATTATGCAGTGAAGGTATTGCGCAACAAAGAGGTTCCACTAGTAAAAGTCTTATGGAACAACCAGAACAGAGAGAAGGCCACTTGGGAGCGCCAGCAAGACATGATGGACCAACATCCAGAATTATTCAGGTACTGAATTTTGAGGACAAAATTCTTTTAAGGAGGGTAGATTGTAGCACCCGGTTTCAATTAAACCGAATTTAACTTATCAATTAATGATGTGCAATTTCATGGAAGAATTGGGAGAGTTATTGGTTAGGTTAATGAGTGACTAAGCAAAGGCATTTATAGGGAAGGGGTTTAGAGATTTATTCACTGTAGCCGCCACTGTTTTATCATTTATTCCTTTTCGGTGTCCAGCTCAAGCTCAGCGGAGCTCTCGACGAATCTTCCACCAGACTCTTCTTCCATCTAAGTAAGTTTTTTCCCATTTCTTATATTTTAGCAGTCTGATAACCGAGGGAGTCCAATGCGAGGGTTTCGAGGATGCTATAGATGAGTGTCAATTTCAGTTTAGTGCAGTATCGGGAATAAATTATGACCAGAGCTCTCAATTAGTTTCCTTAGGTCTCTGGTTGAATAGGATGAAGTTTAGTGAAGGTTTAATTAATGATCAGTTTATGGATTTAGGTTCGAGCTAATTCCCGGAGGAGATTTCAACCAAACCATCCAGAAGACCAGGTAAGTAAAGTATGCATGTGCCTTCGGGACTACATCACAAAACAGTAGGGTTATGTATTTTGGGAATGGTTTTGTATGTCATGCATCATGTTTTTGAAAGATTACGAAAATGAATTTCCATGTAAGAACGATAAGGTATGAACTGAATGTGACAGACAAACTATTAAGGGAATTCATCCGCCCCTTAATCGAGTAGAGGATGTATAACATTGGGAGAATTGATCCCACTCCCAAGGGAACAGAGGGATCAGATCAGCTATTAAGGGAATTCATCCGCCCCTTAATCGAGTAGAGGATGTATAACATTGGGAAAATTGATCCACTTCCCAAGGGAACCGAGGGATCAGATCAACTTATGAACGTATGTGAATGCAACTGAGATGAGAAAGTAGAAATTGGATGTTTAGGAATTTTATGTTTCAGCATTTCATTTCATTACTGCTTTACTTACTTATCATTAGGCTAATAGATGAGTTTTGTGATGTAGGTGAAGAAGTGACAGCAGGTGAATCCTTTGAGTTCATTGAGGGATAGAATGGTTGGAGGAGCACACTCATGCCACGGATCTGGTACTTGATGAGGCAAGTTAACTAATGCCAATTGGTGTGAAAGTCTAGTTGAAAGTGTTTCAATTTAAACTTGTTGAGTTTTCATAACAGTAGTGATTTCAACGTTTTGAATACGTTTTTGAGTTTCCTCTTCTGATAATAATGTTCTGTTGGGATATAGTGTTGGCACTCACTGAATTTTTAGTAATGTAATGGTTTGAAATGTTTTGAATGGTCTCAGTGAAGTGAGTAAGTCCTTTTCGGTATTTAGAGTTGTGTTTGCATACCAAAGAGTAGATGAAATGTGGTTTTGTTCTCTATCGTTAGATGAAGTCTATCGGCAGAGGTTGAGTTGTTGTTATGTTGTCTATCGGAAGATGTCTTCAGTGGAAGCCATCGGATGATATAGAACGAAATTTGTCGTTTAGTGATCGGTATATGTAGCTTGTTTTATCGGAAGATGTTGTTTTGTTCACTATCGGTAGACGAAGTCTATCGGTAGATGTCGGGTTATAGTTATGTGTCTATCGGAAGGTGTAGGTTTAAGTCCATCGGATAATGTCTTAGTAAACTCATCGGCAGATGCGTGCTGACGTCATCGGTAGTTGTAGACAAACTTTTGTCGTTTAGTCGCCGGTGGATGTAGAACAAAGTTGATCGGATGAAAGAAATCATCTGGCTGACGTCATCGGAAGATGTAGTGTGTATTTTGTCGTTTCCGATCGGTTGAGGATGGATAATAGATTTATCCGGTTGACGTCATCGGTAGATACAGTCTACCGAGGGATGTCCTTTGTTTTTCATTTGGCTGACGTCATCGGCAGAAGTCTCCTATTTTCTGTTTCTGCTTCTTCCGTTGACTTTATTAATCGGCGGATCCGTTTGACCCCTGTGATATCTCAAGTATTTCAACTTAAACTTCTATTTCTTATTGGCCGATTACTTCCTAATATTTCCAACGATTATTTTAGCATTGTTTTTATGGCTTTGTTTAATTCTATTTTGGTTAAACGATTTCCGCTGCAAGTTTTAAAAAAGAAAGATATATACGGTTGAAATTTTTAGTCATGTATGGGCATTGTGTGACGAACTGGGTTCAGATAACTCGGAGCGTGACAACGAGTTTTTGCATTGTTTTGAATAGTGAGCGTGAAATGTAATCCGATAAAAGAATTGCAAATTGGTCTTGAGTAGAGTTGCCTTGTCGAGAATAAGTGCTGGGGTGTAGCACCACGAGGGGACCTCTATGAAAGATGTATGGCTAAAATATGTAATGGATCGTGAGTATGAACTCCTATATGGTTATAGGGTTCTACGATCGATGTGGAGGGAGATTGTGTATAGTCATCCTAGACGGTTATGAGATGATTGCTATCTGGTCTTGCTCTGGTGGTTCTGAGTGTGGCCGTCCTAGACGGTTATAGGATGTGAGCCTACTTGATCCACATGGCTTATGAAAAGATTAATGCAACAAAGATGAAATGAGCACAACTGAGAGTTAGAAACTGCATGTGATAAGATTGGTTTGCATTGTGTGTTATTTGCATTCATTATTCCTTACTTGCTAAGCATTAGACTTACTTTTTGTATTCCGTGGTGTAGGTGATGACGTATATTCAGGTGAGCTAGATGAGGGAGCCCAGGATTAGGCGGCAGTCGGCGAAGCACGGGGCACGCCGGTGCGGGCAGTTGTCGGTGTAACACCCGGTTTCAATATAAATCAAAATAAGTTATTAAACGGAGGTATATAATCTTATGGTTTAAAATTGAGTGAAATGTTGATTAGGTTATTAAGTGACTAGGCAGGGGCCAGATGGTAATTGCGAATTTATATTGTGGATAACGTATTTAAGGAAAGGTTTAGTGAGGTTTAGCCGCCACTATTTTATTACTCTTACCTCTCAGCTCGGCGGACATCCTCTAGGCGATTCCCCTCCGATTTTCCCCAACCAAGGTGAGTTTTGATTAAATTACTTGCTGTTCTAGTGCTTAGGTAGCTGAAGGATTGCAATGTATGTGTTTTCGAAAGGCTGCGAGTGAGAGATTTGGGTTTGGGGTTTATTGATGTATCGGGAATGTTTAATCAGTAGAGCCCCAAACCGGCTTCCTTAGACTTCAGGGTAGTTAGATAAAGTCTAGTGGAGATCTAATCTATAATCTGTCGATGGTTCTAGGTGAGCAGATTTTTGGAGTAGCCTATAGCCGAGCGATTTCCAGGAGACCAGGTAAGTAAAGTATTGTGTGTGCCCTCGGGCCTACACCACAAAACAGTAGGTTTTTGCATGTTTGAGTATTTTCTGTATGTCATGCATCATAAATTTGAAAGAAAACGAAAATGAATTTTCATGTATCATGTGGAGAGGCAAGTTCAGATTGACGGAAATTGGCGGTTAAGGGAACTAATCCACCCCTTAACTGATGAAGATGATTTATAACATTGGGAGAACTGATCCCACTCCCAAGGGAATTGAGGGATCTGAACAGTTATTAAGGGACCTCATCCGCCCCTTAATTAATGAAGAGGATGTAGACATTGGGAGAACTGATCCCACTCCCAAGGGAATCATGGGATCTGATCAGTAAACAAACGAAGTACAACCGAGATGAGAAAGTAGAAACTGCATATTTAGGATTTTGTTTCAGCATATCATTTCATTATTGCTTTACTTACTTAGCATTAGGCTAATAGATGAGTTTTGTGATGTAGGTGTTGAGGATACCACAGGTGAATTTCCTGAGTACACAGATGATTAGGTGTGGTTGGAGGAGCACATCCATGTCTCGGCTTGGTAAACTGATGAGGCGGGCTAACTGGTGTCAGCAGGTGTTGAGGTTTAATTGATAATGATCTAGTCTGAGTAGGTCGAGTTTTCATGACAGTAGAGATTTTAGCATTTCGAATACAATTTGAATATTATTGATTCTAGTAACCTGTTGAGTTTTAAGTGTTGGTTTTACTGGATTTGATTAATGAAATGGTTTGAATCGTTTTTGAAAGGTCTTGGAGAGGCAAGAAAATTTCTTTCTGTAGTAGAGTTGTGTCTGTCTTCTATCGGAATGTGATTTTAATAAAGCTATCAGATGATGTCGAGTGTTTTAGTCGTCCGGTGATGTCGAGCTTTTGCTCGTCAGATGATAAGGGTTAAGTCATTCGGATGAGGAGATCATCCGACTGACGTCACCGGTAGATATAGAGAAAAGTCGTTCGGATGAGGAGATCATCCGGCTGACGTCACCGGTGGATGTCCCTGTTAGACTGACCGGATGACCAGATTTATATTTTGTCGTTAAGTGACCGGTGGATGTCCCTGTTAGACTGACCGGATGACCAAATTTTATGTTTTGTCGTTTAGCGACCGGATGAAGTCTTCAAATAGCCTTCCCCCTTCGTTGACCTTGTTCAGCGGACGACGAGTTTGACTTTTCCAACCTTCAAAGTATTTTCACGAGTTAAACCTTTGCTTCTTAATCGATTGTTTCTCAACATTTCCAACGTTTTTTTTATATGGTTTTTGGTTAATTTTATTTTTGTTTAAACGATTTCCGCTGCAAGTTTACATGTTTTATCAAATGTCCAAATTTTGAATTTTTGTACGAAGTTTTAAATTTGGTCCAAGTTTTCTTAGTAATATTCGGGTTATGAGTAACAAACCGGGTTCAGTAAACTCTGGGTGTTACAGTCGGGGTGCCTCGATCATGGTCTTCGGGGATATGTGTGGTTGGGTATTTTGGATTGTCTTTGTTAGATTTTATTTCGTGTAAATACTAATAGTTTTGAAGCACTTGTGAATATGGTTTGGATGTGTTTTATAAATGTTTTATTTTCAGGATTTGGTTTTAGAAAATTTTAGTCGTTATCTGCTCAATTTTTCGTAAAATAAATGACATTGGTTTTCACACTATCGATGAGGTTTTAGAGTCGGTTTTTCTGAGATTTTTACGTGTCACGGAGTCGGGAACGTTTGGGGTAAATTTTGGGTGATTTGGCTGTGAATGGTTTGAAGAAAAATGAGAAAAATTGGAAGAGGGGCGCTGGTCGCCGAGGGAGTGCGCGCGCAGGGCATGGGAAACGCGCGCAGGGCACGCACAGCGCCCAGAGCTGATCGATCGGAAAGCAGCGCCGATCGATCGGCAGAGTTACTATTGTGCAATCGGGCAACTCGAGAGGTTGCCGATTGATCGGCGCTGTGCACTGATCGATCGGCACCTCACGTGGGCGGGGTGGCGCGCGCAGCTCGCTGCTGCGCGTGCGGTGCGCACAGCAGCCACGCGCGGCGCCCATGATGTAACGCCCTGAGTTATCTGAACCCGGTTTGCTACTCATAACGCTGAACCGAACCATGACGTCTTGATGCTAAATTTAAAATTTCACTCGACAGGCAAAATTTGACTTTTTCTAAAACTAAATATATTTTAAAACTTGCAGCGGAAAATCAATTGAACATCAATGAAGCTAAGTAACCTGTGAAAACATTTTAAAATGACTGTTGGAAGTGTTAAGAGTATTTGGCCAAAAGACGTAAAGCTTAAAAAAAACGCGGAATGCCCGTGAAGTTGTCGAAGTCCAATACATCTGCCGACGACAAAGTCAACGGAAGAAGCAGAAATAGGAATAGGAGGTTTCTACCGATGACGTGTACAAACAACGCACCACCATCTACCGACAAGCCAACACAACTACATCTGCCGATGAAGTCAACGTAACTTCATCTGCCGATAGCAAAACTACAGGTTTTGCGACTTGCACCTGCCGATGACGTCAGCCGGATGTTCTCTCTCTCATCCAACGACTTTACTGAAGGCACCTTAGCTACGGTCCCTGTCTGTTTCAAGTTTATGAACTCCAACTTCTTTGTGGTCTATACAGTACTGTTAAAATACTTCTCATAGAAAATCTCCTTAAATTGCGTCCAAGTCATCGTAAGAACATCATGGGTGGTCTCCATCGTTTTCCACCAAAGTTGAGCATCACCGGCAAAGTGGAAGGTTGCCAAAATGACCTTTTCTCCTTCTCCCACATTGCACACCTAAACATGCTTTCTATCTTTTAACCATTCCCGGCACAATTGGATTAGCTGACTTTCCATCAAAAGTGGGTGGTCGCAACCTCCTAAACCTCTCTCCTGCCTGTTCATTGTTGGAACCCGAGTTGGCACTCCCTTGTACCTCTCGGTTCAGTAGCAGTCCAACTGATTGGACTGCTGGCGCATCCCGATGACGTCAGCCGGATGTTCTCTCTCTCATCCAACGACTTTACTGAAGGCACCTTACTACGTTCCCTGTCTGTTTCAATTTTATGAACTCCAACTTCTTTGTGGTCTATAACATACTGTTAAAATACTTCTCATAGAAATCTCCTTAAATTGCGTCCATGTCAATCGTATAGAACATCATGGGTGGTCTCCATCGTTTTCCACCAAAGTTGAGCATCACCGGCAAAGTGGAAGGTTGCCAAAATGACCTTTTCTCCTTCTCCCACATTTGCACACCTAAACATGCTTTCTATCTTTTTCAACCATTCCTCGGCCACAATTGGATTAGCTGACTTTCCATCAAAAGTGGGTGGTCGCAACCTCCTAAACCTCTCTCCTGCCTGTTCATTGTTGGAACCCGAGTTGGCACTCCCTTGTACCTCTCGGTTCAGTAGCAGTCCCAACTGATTGGACTGCTGGCGCATCCCGATGACGTCAGCCGGATGTTCTCTCTCTCATCCAACGACTTTACTGAAGGCACCTTCCGATAGGCAGAACGACAAAACTAAACATCCAGAAACAAACCAAATCACTGCCCTTCCCAAATTCAGTAAAAACAATGTTTTCAAAATCCAACAGAATACCAATATCAGAAGATTCTCAAAAATGTTTTCAAAGCTTTGAAACCACTATTGTCATAAAATTTTCAGAAAAACATCTATACTGAACTAGTTACCCTCAACTCAACACCTGCAGCCATGGATTAAACCGCCTCAACAGATGACCAAACCGATGCCTGAAAATGCTCCTCCAACCAGCCTATTCCTCATGTTGGTCGGTAAACATACCTTCAGTAACTTCTTCACCTACATCACAAAACTCATCTAATGCATGACAACTGGAAAATAAACACACAAAACATACATAAATCCTATTGTTTTGTGATGTAGGCCCGAAGGCACAAACAAACTCTACTTACCTGGATTCTTGGCGAGTGCTCGGTTAGGAGCTTCTTCGGGATCTTTCTCACCTAGAACATAAACAGAACATTAAGTCAACCTGTACTAAACCTCATTCTAAGGCATTCAGAAAACCTAAGGGAATAGTTGGGAGTTTTGATCGCCAAGCATTACTGATTCTATACTAAACCCGAATCTACTCACTTTCCTGATGAGTTCCCAAAATACATATCTAACACTCCCCCATACAATCTTCCTTAGTTACTAAGTCAGAAAAATCGAGGTAGAAACTTACCTAGTTCGGCGAACGGACTCGGGGAAGGAAATCGCCTGGGAAGTCTGCTGGTTTGAGCTGAAAACCTAAAGGGAAAGAAAATGGGTAGTGGTGGCGGCTACTCTAAACTTTTTGCCTTAAATACCTTATCCACTTTCAAATTTGCCAATTACCCTTATGCCCTTACTTACTCATTCTTCAACCTAACCTCCATTATACTAAAATTTCATTCATCGATTATACTTAATAGATTTATCTGTTATTTTAAATTTTTAATTAAAGTCGGGTGTTACACATGATGGCCAGCCCAATTTTATTTTTTTTTTTAAATTTTGGTTTTCAAATATGTGTTAACCCGATCTTTTTCAACACGTTTGGGACATATTTTACGCACGCTTTCCAACCGTTTTTGACTGTTCAGAAAACCTGAAAATCGAGTCAAAATTTTATCAAAAATTATTTTAAATTACGTTTTAAACGTTAGCATAGTAGCGTACCGAGCTGGGGTGGGTTCGGGGGCGTTACAGCTTCTTAGCAATATACCCCCTCAAATTGTGTGTGTGCATATGTTAGAATTAAAACTTTCTCAAATCACCTAAGTTTTATTCAATCATGCCCAATTCAATATTTCATACATAGTGCTATAAATTCTCTCTACTAATAAAAAATAATTAGAACTTAGAATTCATTATTCAATTCTTCTGTAAGTTGATGGGGGAATATTATTATTATTATTATTATTATTATTATTATTATTATTATTATTATTATTATATATTTGTTGACTTCTTTCTAAGTCACATTACTTTTTTATGCGATTGACAATATTTGTGATGAAGGCCTCCGGTCACTCAATAATGTTTCTAAGAGAGATAAAAATATAAGAAAATATAGCCAACAATTTGCGATGGAGTTCCTCCTAACGTCCCTCTTTATGATTTTTCACTCATCGAGTATCCAAAAGGCTCACTCGAAATTGAAAGTGGATTAGAGAATCACAAAATTTTTTATTATTATTATTGTTTTTTTAAATATATATTCCCCCAAACTTATCCTTTTTATTTATGAATACTTTCGATCTAATTTCAAATTGTTTTGTATTGAGAAGATATAGATCTAGTATAAAATCCTAAATTTGAGACATTAATTTCATAAGCTTAAGGATTTTCGAGGATATGTTACCTTAAGATGATTCTTCCTTTATTTTAGTTGAATTCTCAATAATTGTTAAATTTTATGGGATATCGTATGTTAGGCTGTTCATCATCGAATTTTTTTGATTGGATGATATTTTATTATTATTATTATTTTTTTTCTTTTTTTTTTGTGAATACCAAAACATGCTCACCTTGATATTTTCATTTCTGGCCCTAACAGAACAAAATAGGTTTTATAATCTCACCCCCAAACTTAAAATTGATTATGTCCCCCTAGTCATATAACATAATTAGATAATAAAATTGAATCTAATGGAAAGGGGTTAGAACTTCCCTGGAATGTTTATTCTTCCTCATCATCTTCTTCTTCATTGTTATCCTCTGTGAGTGGCTGAGTAGGTGAAGTGACAGACTGCAGGGTTGGAGGGGAAAAAGGGAAAGGAAAAGATGTGCTTCGTGGACTGCCTCTAGAATGTATTCATAATGGCGAAGTCCCTTTTGGCCGCATATGTCAAGTAGGTCTGCATGTTTGCTTCCATCTTGTTGAGAGTATCCATCATGAATTGTTGTTGAACCTCACTGTGACTTAGCCTTTCCTCCATCAATTTCAAACTTGTGGAAATTGTTTCTCAATTTTGCTTCATCGGAGATGAAGTGTGGCTTGCCGGATTTCTTATTGGCGCTCTTCTTGGATCTCATTGTTGTTGGATTTTCAGAAGTGTTCTGAAGAGAAATTAGGTTGAATGCTAAAGAGGGAATGATACGGCATCAGCTTTTAATGGCTGCTGTAAGAGGGAAAAAATGATAATAATAAGAGCGATAACTAAATGTAAAGAAAGCGGTCAAACAAAAGTGAAAAGGTGGTAAAAGAATTTAACAGAACTAAAGCTACTTATTGATTTATTAGAAAAAAATGTTTTTATTTATTTCTGATGCTACGATGACTACTGCAGCGTCAATTTAATCTACCAGAATGAAATTAGAAAATGATACTAAAATTGGGTTGCCTACATGTAGCGCTTGTTTTTACGTCAACAACCCTACGTGATTCGATGTTCATGGAGTATTTATTAGAGGGATGGACACATTTCTGTTATCCATCATCTTTTCTTCAAAATAGTGCTTAACTTTTTGCCCATTAAACCTTGAAGGATTTCCCTGTTGTTTCACTGATTAATTCCAAAACTCCAAAATCATAGATGGCTATAATTTAAAATGGACCAGTCCACCTTGACTTTAACTTTCTAGGAAATAGCTTCAGTCTAGAATTATAAAACAATACTTGTTGCCCAACTTCAAAGATTTTGTCTTGGATTTTTTTATCGTGTCATCTTTTCACCTTCTCCTTATAAATTACAACATTCTCATAAGCATCAAGTCTGAATTCGTCTAGTTCGTTAAGCTGCAACAATCTTTTCTCTCCTGCTCCATCCATGTCCATATTCAATTTAGCTACTGACCAATATGTTTGTGTAGTAACTCCACTAGTAGATGGTAGGCTTTTCTGAACACTAAACGAAATGGAGATGTTCCGATAGGTGTCTTGAACGCTGTTCTGTATGCCCACAAGGCGTCTGGTAAGTTCTCAGCCCAATCTGTTCTGCCTGTATTTATCACCTTCTCCAGAATCCTTTCAATTTCTCTGTTCGATACTTTCGTTTGTCCATTCACTTGAGGATGATAAGTTGTGGTCACTTTATGCTTAATTACATACCTTGCGAATAGTTGTTGAAACTGTTTGTTGTAAAAATGACTGCCTCCATCACTGATGATAGCTCTTGGTGTTCCAAACCGAGTGAAAATATTACGATGCAGAAATCTTGTGACCACCTTAGCATCATTTGTAGGGAAGGCAACAGCTTCCACCCACTTCGAGACATAGTCCACAGAAAGCAGAATATATTGATCTCCATAGGATGAAAGAAATGGTCCCATGAAATCAATGCCCCAAACATCAAACAGCTGTACTTCTAATATATTTGTTAATGGCATTTCATGTTTCCGTGAGATATTTCTCATTCGTTGACACCTATCACATGACTTAATAAAATTGTTAGCATCTCGGAATAATGTAGGCCAATACAGACCTGACTGTAAGACTTTCGACGCTGTTCGAATTCCTCCAAAATGCCCTTCATATGATGCTGCATGGCAACGCTATAGCACTGTTGTGAATTCAGTTTATGGAATACATCTTCTCAAAATTTGGTCAGCACATAACTTAAACAAATAAGGGTCATCCCAGAAATAATGTCGAACATCTTTTAAAAAAAATTTCTTTTGCTAGAACTAAAAATCAAAGGGAATGATATCACTTACAATATAGTTCACAATATCAGCATACCATGGTACTTCGGTGATATTTAGCAACTGCTCATCTGGAAATTTCTCTGAAATTGGAACTGTTTTGTGAGATGCTCCTTTGGAATCCAACCTTGATAAATGGTCAGCTACTTGATTTTCGCTTCCCTTCCAATCTTTGATTTCTAAATCAAATTCTTGGAGTAATAGAACCCATCGAATTAACTTCAGTTTGGCATCTTTTTTTGAAATCAAGTATTTAATTGCTGAATGATCTGTGTATACGACCACTTTGGTACCCAGCTAATATTGTCGTGCTTCAGAGCGTTTTCAGCTTGCGTAGTAAATAAAGTAAAATATTTTTGTCTTCCTTTGTCCAAGTACCACTTTGACAGCAAAATCACTAGTATCACACATCATTTCAAATGGTTGCAACCAATCAGAAGCTGCAATTACAAGAGCAGTGGTAAGCTTCTGTTTTAAAACTAAAAAAGCTTGTTGACATGCTTCATCAAAACAGAATGCCTTATTGTTTTCCAGTAAAGAGCAAAGTGGCTTAGAAATTTTGAAGAAATCTTTGTTAAATCTTCTGTAAAAACCAGCATGCCCCAGAAAGCTTCTTATTCCTTTAACAATTGTTGGAGGAGGAAGCTTCTCAATTACCTCAATCTTTCCCTTATCAACTGCAATTCCACTTTTAGGCACTCAGTGTCCAAGAACAATGCCTTCAGTCACTATAAAATGACATTTTTCCTAATTTAATACTAGATCTGTTTTTGTACAGCGCTGCAGCACAACTTCCAAATTTTGCAAGCATGTTTTAAAAGAATCTCCCGTGACTGAAAAATCATCCATGAATATTTCCAAAAAAATTTCGACCATGTCTGAGAAAATAGACATCATGCATCGCTGAAAAGTAGCTGGAGCATTGCACAGTCCAAAAGGCATGCGTCTAAATGCGAACGTTCCATAAGGGCAAGTAAACGTAGTCTTCTCTTGATCTTTAGGAGAAATGAAAATCTGATTATAGCCAGAATATCCATCCAAGAAACAATAATACTCTTTCCCAGCTAGTGGGTCAAACATCTGATCAATAAATGGCAAAAGAAAAATGGTCTTTCCTTGTCATTTTATTCAGCTTACGGTAATCCATGCATACTCTTCATCCATTGGTTGTTCCAGTGGGAATTAATTCTTTTTTCTGGTTTGTCATAACCGTCATTCCTCCTTTCTTTGGTACTTACTATACTGGACTTACCCATGAGCTGTCGACAATAGGGTAAATAATTCCAGCATGCAATAATTTGATTACTTCTTTCTTGACTACCTCCTTCATTACAAGATTTAAATAGAGGTGAGCAAGAACCAACCAGAACCGAGAATCGGACCAGAACCGAGCCTTTTGGTCAGTTTTGCTTTAAAAAATAATAGAACTTGGTTTTTTTTCCAAGAACCACAGTTATTGGTTTGGTTCTCGGGTTTGGTGACAAAAATTTTGTAGAACTGGCCCAGACGGTTGAAGTTATAAAGTTGTTTTTTTTATTGTTGTTGTTCTTGTTCTTGATTATATTGTAATAGGGAAGGTCGATTTGCAGTCAGATTTTCATTTTTACTGGTCGTGTTACTTCTCATCCTACCGTTGAAGTTTCCAAAGTCTCGATTCTCGTACCTCGTCTCTCTCTCTAGACCGCTCTGAGAAGTTTCTCTGGGATATTTGTTAAGTTGTTCAAAGTTCAATAGAGATCTGAGGATTTTCTGCAGAGGTATTGAAACTATTTCTTTTGCTTCTCTGTCTCTGTCTTCTGAGTACCCTTCATTCTCGTCTTTGGTTCTGGGTATGTCTTAGATTGGAATTTGGATTTGGGTTTTAAGTTTTTCTGTGAAAACTTTATGGTTTCTTTTCTGGGTTCTGCGCATCTGTCAATTTTCTCCAATTAGCGATTAAGGCGGTGGGTTTTTTTTTCCTATCCAGCGTAGAAGTTTAATTGTAATATTAATTTATGGTTTTTCTTTTTGGGAAGAAAGCTCTCTTTCGTTGTGAACTTATCGTCGAAGATCTCATTTGTTTACCTTAATGATGTTCTATTTTCTATATATTAACATGCACAGTGATAAGTTTGTTTTGTCTTTATAAATATAGTGCAGCTGTTTAAAAAAAAAAATAGGAGGACCAGAACCAGACCAGAACCCAAACCAAAATTCTAGTCCGATTCTAGAAAATTTTTTTTGCTTATTGGTGCAAAAAATTAAAAATCGAATTTAGTCATCCGGTCCTAAATTTTTCAAAAATCGGACCGAACCAGACCACGATCACCCCTAGATTTAAACGTCTTTGTTGTTCTATTGAAGGCTGATAATTCTGCTCCATTAGGATTTTGTGCATGCAAATACTCGGCCTAATACCTTTTATGTCAGCGATGGTCCATGCAATGGGATTTTTGAATTTTTGTAAAACTTCCATTAGTTCCAATTCTTGTCCTGAGCTGAGTGAAGTAGAGATTATCACGGGTAATGTGTTAGCTGTCCCCAAAAATGCATACTTCAAATGTGCTAGCAGTTGCTTTAGTTCAATTTTTAGAGGATCTTCAACAGAATCTTTCAACATTTTATAATCTGTAATAGCTCTTTCCAAACTTTCAAACTGGTTGGGCCATGGCTGGTAATTCTTTCTTTCTCTTTGATGAACACTGTTTCTCTTACTGTTCGCTGACACTAAATGCTTTTTTTCTTCATGTGGCACTTCATCATCTTTTATCAAGTAACAATCTTCAGCCTCATCTGGAAATTTCATCGCTTTCAACACATTGAATATGATTTGCTGATCATTGACTCTCATTGTAAGTTCACCTTTCTGGACATCAATCAATGTTCTCCCTGTAGCCAGAAAAGGTCGTCCCAAAATAATTGGCATTTCTCGATTAGCTTCGTAGTCCAAAATAATAAAGTCGGCTGGAAAGATGAATTTATCAACTTTAACTAGAACATCTTCTATTTTTCCTTCTAATTGAGCTAATGATCGATCAGCAAGCTGCAATGTTACTGTTGTGGGTCTCGCTTTTCCAATATTTAGCTTTTTAAAGATGGACATTGACATCAGATTGATGCTTGCTCCCAAATCACATAACGCTTTTCCAATATAGTTATTACTTTTGATTTTACATGGGATTGTGAAGCTGCCCGGATCTTGTAGCTTCGGTGGCAATTTGTTTTGAAGAATGTAGCTGTTTTCTTCTATAATGGCTACTGTTTCATATTCATTCAGTTTTCTCTTTTTGGAAAGAATGTCTTTCATAAACTTAGTGTAACTGGGCATTTGTTCCAGGGCTTCTACCAATGGAATGTTGATATGTAATTGTCTTAAAACATCCAAAAATTTCCTAAACTGCTTGTCCTGGTGTTGCTTCTAAAGTCTTTGTGGAAATGGAGGTGGAGGTCGTTCGTTTTGGTTTACTAGTACTCGATGTTGTGGCTTTGCTCCAGCATTAGTGCCAGATTCATCATTTTTTCTTTTCCCAAAGTCTCTTCTACCTCTTTTTCTTGTTCTATCTCTATTTCAACCATCTCTGTTTCTTTTTCTGGTGCTAACACTGTTTCAACTTCTCTCCCATTTCGTAACAGAATTGAATTGCAGTGTTCTTTTCCTCCCCTCTTGGGTATTTCTGTATCACTTGGCAGCATGCCTTGTGATCTGTTACTCATGGCTTGAGCAAGTTGACCCAATTGAGTTTCAAGATTTCTGTGAGATGCTGCTTGATTCTGAATCAGAGTTGTTAAGTTCTGCATAAGCATGTCATTTCTTGTCATGTAATCCTTCATCATTTGCTCTAACGAGGTTGACTGTTTGGAATGTAACTGCTTGTTCTGTTGAGGAATACTAGCTTGCGAATATCCTTGTGGTTGCTGCAAAGATCCAAAGTTAGAGTTTATGGACTGAGAATTCCATTGATAGTTGGGCTACTTTTTCCAACCTAGGTTGAATGTGTTGTTGTTCCGGTTATAACCCACATGATTCATAGCTTCCAGGTTTGAAGGGTAGCATTCAAAAAAGTGTTGCTCGCCACACCAAGTACATGATAAACTCAAAACTTGTTGCTGTTGTTTCGTGGGCAAGTTTATCGACTTAATAGCGTTGGTAAAACGATATGGGGACATACCTAATGGTGTTTTGAAAGCTGTTTTATATGCCCACAGAGAATCATCTAGCTTACGGGACCAATCTTTGCGAGAGGAACTTACCGTCTTTTCTATAATTTGCTTGATCTCCCTATTCGAAACTCGGTTTGACCATTAGACTGCGGACGATAACCGAGAGCTTTGCGATGCTTCACACCATATTTGAACAACAAGACTTCAAAATGCTTATTACAAAAATGCGTACCTTCATCACTGATAATAGCCCGAGGAGTATCGAATCGAGTGAAAATATTTTTGCGAAGAAAATTGAGCACCACTTTTCCATCATTGGTTGGGGTAGCAAATGCCTCCACCCATTTTGAGACATAATCAACTGCCAGGAGAATATATTTATGATTGAAAGAAGTCAGAAACGGACCCATGAAATCGATTCCCCAAACATCAAATAGTTCTACTTCCAGAATATTGGTCAATGGCATCTCATCTCGGCATGAAATATTACCGGTACGTTGGCAGCGGTCACATGACATAGCAAATAAATGAGCATCTTTGAAAAGGGTAGGCAAAAAAAAACCACATTGTAATACCTTGGCCGCCGTTATTTTGCCGCCAAAATGACCTCCGTACTCTAGTGAATGACAATGCCGTAATATATTTTTCATCTCGTCTTCTGGAATGCACCGCCTTATGATCTGATCCTCACAGTGTTTGTAAAGAAGGGGATCATCCCAATAATATCTTTTAACGTCTGCAAAGAATTTCTTTCGTGTATAAGTCGAAGGCTCTGTGGGCAGAACACCACTAGCCAGGAAATTGGCAATATCTTCATACCTAGGTGTAGTGCTAACGCTAAAAAGTTTTTCATCCGGAAAGGTATCAACAATTGGTACTCCATTTTGCACATGTTCTTGAGGTTCGAGTCTTGACAAGTGATCTGCTACTAGATTTTCTGTGCCCTTTTTATCTCTAATTTATTGATTGAATTCTTGGAGTAGTAAAACTCAACAAATCAGCCGCGGCTTTGCATCTTTTTTAACCATAAGATATTTAAAGGCCGAATGATCAGTAAAAACTATTACCTTATTGCCGATAAGATATGGACGAAATTTGTCGAAGGCGAAGACAACTGCAAGTAGTTCTTTTTCTGTTGTAGTATAATTCAACTGAGTTTCATTAAGGACTCGACTTGGATAATAGATAGTGCGAAAAGTCTTATCTTTGTGTTGCCCTAACACTGCTCCAATAGCAAAATCACTAGCATCACTCATAATTTCAAATGGATAGTTCCAATCTGGTGCTACTACAATGGGTGCTGAAGTGAGTTTTTCTTTCAATAAATTAAAGGCATTTAAACAGGCAGTATCAAACTTAAACTCCACATCCTTTTCTAGTAGACTACATAATGGCTTGGTGATCCGGCTAAAGTCTTGGATGAATCTGCGATAAAATTCGCCGTGTCCCAAAAAACTCCTCACGCCCTTAACTAAGATAGGTGGTG
Source organism: Begonia masoniana (assembly GCA_022432975.1). Taxonomy (NCBI): domain Eukaryota; kingdom Viridiplantae; phylum Streptophyta; class Magnoliopsida; order Cucurbitales; family Begoniaceae; genus Begonia; species Begonia masoniana. The sequence goes on from CM039515.1 coordinate 18,454,762, forward strand.
GTAGTTTCTTAATTGTATCAATTTTGGCACGATCCACTTCTATGTCTCGAGATGATATCTGATGCCCTAACACAATACCTTCACATACCATAAAATGACATTTTTTCCAATTTAATACCAAATTAGTCTCTACACAACGTTGAAGCACCATATGCAAATTCTCCAGACAATGATAAAAAGAAGAACCAAAAATAGAAAAATCATCCATGAATACCTCAATAATGTGTTCCACCATGTTAGAAAATATAGCTATCATGCATCTTTGAAAAGTAGAAGCGGGGTTACAAAGACCAAAGGGCATTCTTCGAAATGCAAAGGTGCCGTAAGGGCAAGTAAATGTGGTCTTCTCTTGGTCTTCAGGGGCGATAGATATTTGATTGTATCTAGAGTACCCATCAAGAAAACAATAAAATTCGTGTCCGGCTAACCTGTCAAGCATCTGATCAATGAACGGAAGTGGGAAGTGATCTTTCCTTGTAGCTTCCTTTAACTTCCTATAGTCCATACATATACGCCAACCGGTAACAGTGCGAGTCGGAATGAGCTCATTATTTTTATTTTGCACAACAGTCATTCCTCCCTTTTTTGGTACAACTTGGACGGGGCTAACCCATGAACTATGAGAAATTGGGTAGATCACCTCCGCATCTAACCACTTTAAGATTTCTTTGTGCACCACCTCTTTCATGATAGGGTTGAGACGTCGTTGATGTTCCAATGATGGCTTGTGATCTTCCTCCATAAGAATTCTGTGCATACAAAAAGACGAGCTTATCCCCTTTAAATTTGCCAAGGTCCAACCAATCACTGATTTGAATTGTCGAAGAACTCGGAGTAACTTATTTTCTTCCTCTGTAGATAGGTCAGCAGAAATAATTACCGGTAAAGAAGATGGAGCTTGTAAATATGCGTATTTTAAATGTGAGGGTAGTGTCTTCAATTCTAGCACAGGCGGTTGCTCAATGGATGGCAGTGTGCGTAATGGGCCTTCCTCCAAATTGTCATAGTATTTCCTCAGATTTTGCTCATAAGAGTCCATCCACATAGTATAACCATGTACTTTAATATCCTTTTCTAGATAATCATTCTGCTCAAACATACATGCTTCTAAAGGGTCGTCCGGTTGACGTGCAACTTCATCTGCTGCGGACTCGGTAACTTCAACACGAAAAACATCATTATCTTCCCCCGGATATTTCATAGCTCGGAACACGTTAAATGTGACTTCTTCATCCTGAACTCGCAAGCTCAACTCACCTTTTTGTACATCAATAAGGGCACGACCCATAGCAAGGAATAGTCTACCCAAAATAATCGGCACATTTCTGTCTTCTTCCATATCAAGCACAATAAAATTAGCAGGGAATATGAATTTATCTACCTTTACAAGCACGTCTTCAATGATTCCCCTCGGGTGTTTAATAGAGCAATCGGCCATCAATAATGTAACTCTTGTCGGCTTTACTTCGCCTAGATCGAGTTTCTGGAATATGGATAGAGGCATTAAATTAATGCTCGTCCCCAAATCGCACAGCGCCTTGGTAAATACAGAATTTCCAATCTCACAAGGCACAGTAAAACTTCCCGAATCTTTTAATTTTTGAGGGAGCTTCTTCTGAATGATTGTACTGCACTCTTCTGAAAGAGCAATAATACCACACTCCTCTATTTTCCTCTTGTGGGAAAGAATATCTTTCATAAATTTTGCATAACTCGGCATTTGTTCCAACGCATCGGCAAATGGAATATTAATGGGGAGCTTCTTGAAGACATCCAGGAATTGAGAAAATGGTTTATCAAGCTTCACATTTTTCAATCGTTGCAGAAACGGCACTGGAGGTGAGTTTGCATGAATTGGAGAATGATGAGATTGGATGACTTTTGAATTTCATCTGCTTTTGACTCCTCATTAACAACTTTAGGGACTTGAGTCTCATTTTGCACTGGTTCAATTATGGTTCCCTTGCGAGTGGTGATTGCATTACAATGACCTTTGGGGTCTGTGTTACTGGGTAGTGAGCCTTGAGGCCTTCCATTTATGACACTCGCAAATTGACCAAGTTGATTTTCAAGACTGCGAATTTGGGCTGATTGATTTTGCATAACAGTACGAGTCTCGGTCATAAATTGCATACGGGCTGTTTCAAGATTATTTTTCTTTTCAACTGGTTGAGATGCTTGAGGTGGCTGCAAAGCATTTTGAGAATTCCTCCATGAAAAATTCGGGTGTTGTCGCCATCCTGGATTATAAGTATTAGAATTGGGATTCCCTTGACGATTAAAATTGCCCATATAGTTAGCTTGTTCTACGGGTTCATTCGACATGAGATTTCCCTCTTGACATTCTTCACTCAAATGCGGCCCTTGACACCACTGACAATTGACTTTCGATATTTTTCCAATACTTGCTGCCATATGAGATTCCTGTAGTTGCTTAGTTAATGAGGCAACTTGTAAAGTTAAAGCTTTCATAGCCTCGAGTTCTGGGCGCTTCATAATTGATCGCTCGACTGGACACTGGTCATTATTAAGTGCTAATTCCTCCAATAAATCATAAGCGGCTTCTTCAGTTTTTCTCATTAAAGCACCACCTGCAGCTTCATTGACCAGAGTTTTTGTAGAAGCAGATAAACCCACATAAAAAGTTTGAATATGCATCCATTTCGGTAGGCCATTGTAACGACCCTAATACTGTACCCATTTTTTCCGTAATATATTTTTTTTTATCCTAATAACTTTAATTGCATTTAAGCGAAATTTAAAACGGAAACCAAATTTGTAAAATGTTCGAATCTATTTTGAAAACTACGTAATAAAGCTTTAAAACAATTAAAAGAAAACCTTAATTAAAACCTAAAATCATAAGCAGGAGAAAAGACAAAACATGGGGCAAAATTGGACTTTCGTCCCAAAATGAAGGGGGCAATCGTTGGTTTTGCCAGCGATCGCCACACCTGGCGATCGTGATCGCCGCGCGACCACGAGGGGCGATCGATCGCCCATTTCGGGCGATCGATCGCCACTCGCTCTAGAAATTTATTTCAAGAGCGCTCGGCGATTCGCCCAGTGATCGCCTCAACAGGCGATCGCCTAACACAAGGGGCGATCGATCGCCAATCGCTCTGGAAATTTCTTTCCAGAGCGCTCGGCTTCCTCCCTCTTCTTTCCTCTTCTTTCTCTTCCTGCATATCAATACACTTCACAATTCCTTCAACCAAATTTTACCTACATCTTAACCATACCTTACAATATAAATTCACTCAAAATTTCATCCAAACAACGACTCAAGGCACGTTTAAAAACCTAACCTATTTTCATAAAAACAAACCGTGTGCATATGTTTAAAAAAACTAAACATTTTCCTAATACCAAACATTTACAAAATACATTTCCAAAACGTTTTAAAAACAAACTCAAAACATAACCTATCCACTATCCAGAACCAAACACCCTAAAATGTCTCTAACTATACAGGTTTTTATCCAAAATAGCCCAAAATATCTACATACGTCCCCACGGGTCATGAACGCCTCGACTGCGCCAGCACACTCCCGCTATCATTCTTCGTCAACTGAACTTAGGCTTCGAGAGGAGGAACATCGTCATCACCTGTCTCGTAATCACGTACACCATACAGACAATCTATGAGATAAAAATCTCAGCAAGTTTCGTAAATGCAAATGCATGCTGTGCGTATGAGTTTCAGAAATCATGCAACATTTTCTTATCATTACGTTGCAGACAGAATGTCACCGAGGACACATCCCGCGGTCGGACTGCCCTCTTCACCTAACGGGCGGGGGGGGGGGGGGGGAGGGTACACGCTCGCACCCATAACAGCCGTGCTTGAGCCCCACCTCGCGTAACCAGATACAGATTACATTGATTCATTACATTCATTCATTTCATTTTCTTAAACACGTGCATAAATCCGTTTTCATGCTATTTTAAAATACGTGATGCATAAACAGTATAGACATAAAATAAACAAACATCATACGTACCATCAAGACTATAAAAAAACCATAACCTATAAAAGAACTAACCCTATCTACCCGACCAAAGCATATAAACAAACAACTCTCCAGAGATCCTCGATGCGACATCGACATACAGTGTAGGCCACTCGGCCAAGTAAGTCACGAGAACTTACCTCGTGCGCGCTGAATTCCGAGCTCAGTCCACGAGCGTCGTTTGTCTGAGGCAAAACATGATAGTTGTCGTTAAAACGAGATTTAAACCGTTATACGTCCAAATTTAACGAATTCTTAACTAAGGAAATTTTCCTAAAGTTCTAACTCAACTCTTTAAGGCATTTTATCGAGCAATTCATGCTCGTGAATTTTAAAAACTCCATTAATGGAGGTTTCTCAAATCTCAATATCTGATTTTCAACCTAAACGCCGAATACACTCTAGATTTCGTCCAATAACGTTTAATACGTTCAATATACTCGCTAATACGTCAAACCTATCAATTTCTAACTTTAAACTACGTTTTTCACAAAACCTAAACGAAACCCTAACTATCAAACCTCGCGAAAACCGAAATACAATGCCCTAAAACCATAGATTCATACCTAGGGTTAAGTTTGGGGAAGAAAACGTGAAGAACGGAGGAAGAATCGTTGACGGAGAGGGAGAACGTCGAGAGGAGAAGTGGAAATCACAGGCGAGCTCCTGGTTCGCGAGGCAGAGAGAAAAAAAATGAGGGAGAAGAGAAAAAGTTAAAGCTTTTTAATTAAAATTTGACTTTGCAAATTACCCTTTCGCCCTTCTTTTTGATTTTCTATTTGTTTCGTCCTTCGTTTCGTTAATTAGCGGACGATTTGGCTTCTCCAAATTTCCTTAATTCACCAATGACTCCAACTCATTACCAGGATTCTTTTAAAACTGTCTGTTCGCAATTCGGACCTCGTTTACCATTTTCACTAAAACATCCTTTATATTACGAGAAATGTAATTCTCGTAAAATTAGCGTTAAACTCCTAAAATTCCCGAAATTTTTTTAAAATCCTTATTAATTATTAGGTCATAATAACGCTTTCTTTTTGAAAAACTGACTTGATTTTGACATATTTACAAAAATACCATTATATTGTCTATTTACAAAATCCAAAAAATCCGGGTGTTACGGCCATGGTTAGGACACTTCCGTAACATATATTTGAAACGTGACCATGCCTCATATAATGTTTCCCCATCGAATTGACTGAAGTTGATTATATCATTGCGAAGCTTAGCAGTCTTCTCGAAAGGAAAGAACTTAGAAAGAAATTTCTTACATAACTCTTCCCAAGTATTAATAGAATTAGCTGGTAGAGAGTTAAGCCAGCTCTTTGCACGATCCCTTAATGAGAATGGAAATAGGCGTAACCTCACTGCATTGTCCCCCATATTGTGAAATCTGAAAGTATCGCATACTTCTAGGAAATTGGCAATATGATCTTATGATCTTCAGAAGTTAAACCACTAAAGTGAGATTGTTGAATCATGTGTAAGGTTCCCGACTTAATTTCAAAATTAGCAGTAATGGCCGGTTTCCGAATAGCTGAATGCACTCTGGATACAGTAGGTATAACATAATCGAGCAAGGTCCGGGTCTCAGTATTCACTAGAGGACGAATCTCAATATTGTCTTCCTCGTTATCTCCCATGATAGCACGCGCTGTTTGAATAATTTCTCTTCTCTCTCTCTGATTTTGTCGACACGTACGCTCGATCTCAAGATTAAGCGGGAGAAGATTAGCGTTTCCTTCTTTACGCATGCACATGAAGATAACACGAAAATAAAGAAATGAAATAAAAAGAATTCAAAATAAAACTAAAAATAATTAATTCGATATTAATAATAAAGTCCCCGGCAATGGCGCCAAAAACTTGTTGTGAAAATTATTTCGCAAGTGTACGAGTCGCAACAAGTAATAAACTAATAAAATAGAGTATCAAACCCACAAGGACTTGTTAATTAATAATCAAATTTATTAGTCTTAATTCTAAATTGAACATACATTTTATAATTTGAAGAATTGAAATTAAAATAAACAACCAAAACAATTAAAATAAACTAATGTAAAATATCGAAATAGATAAATTGAGATTAAATCTGATTAATAAAAGCCTATATACTACAATTTTACCAAGACAACAGTTATTTCAGTCCTTCGTAATTAAATTCATAAATATTCTTCCTATGTTGATGATCGATTTCACTAAATTCTAATACAATCTCTCTCGAGCATTACATAGGTTATCTGATTAATGGGTTATCACTTCTCAGTCTCAAATCCTACATTAATCAAATACAAATAAATTAAGAAATCCAATGATCACATCAATATCGTAACTATCTCTAGCCTACACATATTTATGACATTAATTTCAGTGCTCGGGTACTTATCACCCCTCAGTCTCAAAACACCCCAAAATTCAAGTAAAGATTGGCCAGAAATTCACAGGCTTTAAGAACATAAATTAAATGTGCCAACAATATTGGAAGAAAGTATTTATAAATTACAATTAAACGAAGAACATAAAATAAATATCGTCTAGCTACATCGTAGTCATAGAATAAAAACTTAGTGCATGCTAAAATAGAAGAAAACACAAATAATAATAATACTGATGTTCATAAGGAAAAAGTGAAGGAAAATAGAGAAAACTATGCTGATGTCTTGAGAATTCTCCTCGCCGCTCTTGAAAAGTTCTCCTCCAGAATCACCCTCTGCTTGCCAAAATCGCCGAATGAATTGTTTTGCTTCTCTGCTTTAGGTTATAATTTCTTTCATTTCAGCTGATCAATGGTTGAGATTCCTTCTTTCCTCAAATTAACGGTTCAGATTAAAAGGAGTATACTTTCCAAATTTGTAGCCGATCGATCGCAATAATAGGCCAATCGATCGCCTCTTATAACTCGTGCCTTCTTCAGCCGATCAATCGGCACCTTTTCTGCATGAATTCTCGTTCTTTTCAGCCGATCGATCGCAAGAATGAGCGATCGATTGGCACCTACTCTGTTTTCTTGCATAAATCTTCTCAACAACGCTTCGCTTCAGCCGATCGATCGCAGGAATGAGCGATCGATCGGCACCTTTTCTATTTTCTTTACTGCCAATTTTGTATTCCTTGCAGGCGATCGATCGCCTCTTTCTCTGGTTTCTCAACTCCTCGTCGTTAGCTTCTTCTTTTCTTCCTCTTCCTGTGTTAGGTAAATTTTCTGCACACTTACACAAAATACATCAAATTCCTTCAAACACTTGAGATAAACTTATCAAATCAAGAGTAAAAAGTATAAATAAGTGTGTAAAATACACACTTATCAGTAAGGGTAGACATCTGTGCTGTTAGTGCAGTCAACTGATCAAGTTCCATCGCTCTTGTTGTTCGCCTAGTTGTCCCTGCTCTCTCTGATGGCCATTGGTAGTTATTGGTGGCCATTGTTTCTAACAGCTCATATGCTTCTGTATATGTCTTTGTCAGGATAGCACTATTGGCCGACGCATCAAGGATGGCTCTTGTTTGACTGTTCAACCCATTATAGAAAGTTTCCAATTTCACCAATGCAGAAACGCCATGATTTGGGCATTGCCTTACCAACTCTTTAAATCTCTTCCAAGCTTCATATAACGATTCTACATTTTGTTACTGGAAACTCATGATGTCACCTCTCATTCATGCATTATTTATTGGCGGAAAATACTTTGTCAGAAATCTCCTTGCTAAATCCGCCCATAAATTCACTGAGTTTAGTGGCTGGGAGTTTAACCAGGACCTAGCTCGATCGCAGAGAGAATATGGAAACAGCTTAAGTCTCAGCACTTCACGGTTTACTGCTTCATCCTCAAAGGTATCACAGAGCTGTGTAAAATCCCTTATATGAGCATTGGAATCTTTTGTTGCCATTCCGCTGAACTGACTGATAGACTGCAACATCTAAAACATCATTGGCCTTAGCTCACATCGAACCATTTGAAGTGCTGGCCGGACTATACCAGGAATTAGGTTGTCCAAATTTGTTATGGCATAATCACAAATCGGACGCTCCTATTTGTTACCATTGTTCTGTTGTTCAGCTTGTTGAGCAGCATCGGGGTTCATATCTCCTCCTTCAATGAATCTCTGATTCTGCTGTTGTCTCCTCTCTCTGAAGGTCCTTTCAATCTCAGGGTCGTAAGGGATTAAGTTTTGATCCTCTTCGTCTTGCATTAATTAATCGGTTCTCAACAAAATAAAATAAAAATAAAAATAATTAAATTAAATTCCATAAAATAATAAAAAATTTGAAAAAATTATGTCTCCGGCAACGGCGCCAAAAACTTGTTGTGCAAAAATGACACTACACAAGTGCACGTATCGCAATTCAAGTAGTACAAAAGTATCGATCCCACGAGGACAAAATTTAATCAATTTTAAACTATTTATGGAACAGTAATTTAAATTCAGAGAAATTAATATGAGAATATGAGAATAATGAAAACTAAACCAAATTATATTATTAATTAATTAGAAATGGCTTCGATTTGATTTCCTTCACCAATTGATTTCTTACTACAAATGTTGTAGGGAATGCTATAGTTTTATGTTAAATGACTAGAATTTTCTCATAATTCAAGGCTTGGTTTATACTCTTGATTAAATTCTTTTTATATTATTCTTCAGATTTATGAAAAATCAATACAATATAGAATTCTACTTAAGTGTTATTCTATATATCACATGAATTTAATCAACCATTATAATAATACTTATGATTTATATTTGTTACGTGCATCAATCATCCATGCAATTCAATATATGTCTTAATAACTATTTCATGACACTAAAATAGCATTCTAATATTTATTTATGTGGCGCGCATAAAATAAATTAATCAATAAAAACATATCGAATTGTTTAACATAAATCAATAGCATTCCATAAGAAATCAATGGTTTAGTACTCTCTCATCTAGCCAAAAGAGAATTAGTTCATAAGAAAGAAAGAAAGAAATTAAACAATTCATAAAATCATAAAAAATAAGAAAAGAAAAAAAACTTGTTTTTTAGAAGAAGAGAAATTGATAAAGTTTCTCTATTGATGACTGTGCACTCTTCCTTTGTGATGACCCGAATATGCACGTATGGGTACAATGGCTGCACGAATCGGAACCCGGATGGCGGTACGTCCACACGGGCAAACCGGAAGGTGACAGATCGTAAAAAGGGGGTCGTCACAATCCCACATCGCATGGGGAAGTATGTGGAAATGAAACATATGTAAAGAGACCCTTCCAATATAGCAAGACGCGTTTTGGAGCACAATTGGCAACGGATCCCATAAGAACTCCGAAGTTAAAAGTGCTTCGGCGAGAGAAAATCCAGGTTGGGTGACTTTCTGGGAAGTTCTTGCCAAACAAAGCCGTGAGGAGAGGATATTGGGCTACGGCCCAATCCCCAGAGCGGACAATATCTTGCTGGGATAAGGGGTCGTTACAAATGGTATCAGAGCCTGTACCTAATTGGAAATGTGGTCAACGAGGACGTTGGGCCCCCGGGGGGTGATTGTGATGACCCAAATATGCACGTATGGGTACGATGGCTGCACGAACCGGAACTCGGATGGCGGTACGTCCGCGCGGGCGAACTGGAAGGTGACAGGTCGTAAAAAGGGGGTCGTCACAATCCCACATCGCTTGGGGAAGTATGTGGAAATGAAACATATGTAAAGAAACCCTTCCAACATAGCAAGACGCATTTTGGAGCACAATTGGCAATGGATCCCATAAGAACTCCGAAGTTAAAAGTGCTTCGGCGAGAGCAATTCCAGGTTGGGTGACCTTCTGGGAAGTTCTCGCCAAACAAAGCCGTGAGGGGAGGATATTGGGCTACGACCCAATCCCCAGAGCAGACAATATCTTGCTGGGATAAGGGGTCATTACATCCTTCCTGAAAGTCTCTCTCGCAAGTCCTCCCTTCAGTTTTTCTCTTTAGCCAAAAATTACTTACGATTCAAAATTCAAAAATCATCTCCATATTTTTCTCTTCCTCTTGAAAAATCTCCAACAACTTCCAAATCGTTTGTTAAGATCCTCCCTCTTTCTTTCTCCTGTGTTTCCATTGTTTTAAATCTTTCACATCATCAGTAATCTGCAAATAAAAATAATTAATGATAATTATATGAAAAATAACACGTATTTTTAATAATTGACAAATATACTGATGCTGCAAGTGATGCTATGATATTCACTGTTAATATATATGTATTATTTTGATTTATCACTCAAATTTAAGCAACTTATAATTAAAAGCACTTGTAGAATAAGTCTTTTTCAAGACTTAACATAGAACAGGAGTATGGAGCAAATTGATTAAGGATGTAGCGATAGCAAAGGCGTAAGGCCAGAAATGTGAGGGAACTGAGGAATGATACAGCAGTGCAAGACCAGTCTCAACAACATGACTATTTTTTCATTCGACACGGCCATTTTGATTTGGGTAGGGACATGAGATACGACATTGTATACCAAGAGAGTTAAACAGTGGGGTGCGAGATTGGAACTCTCCACCCTCAGTCTGATTGCACAGTTTTGATAGGAACTCCAAAATGAGTAAGAACAAATTTATGAAAGTGCACAAAAGTAGTATCAACTTCACTCTTTAATTTTAACAGAAATAACCAAGTAAAATGAGTACAGTTGTCAACAAATAACATAAAGTAACGTGCACTAGTAATGGAATGTATGGGAGATGGGACCCCAAATATCAGTATGTATAATATCAAAAAGGAGATTTAGCGTGTGAACTGGAATTTACAAAAGGTAAACGATGAGTTTTACTCATCGTACAAGAAACACATAATCAAACAAAATCTAATTTTGAAAAAAAAGATTACACGACTGTAACACCCGCTATAAAATAGACACCAATAGATGTCCTAATCTATAATGCCAAAAAAACAGAGGATTCGGGGACAAAAGTTGGCATGGCTGCAGTGAGTGCTCGAACCGGAGAAACCGACGGAACCCGATAAAGTCCATCAGTGAGGGAACCTTGAAGGAGAAGCTGATGAGAGGTCCGATCATTAAAGCAGAAATTTTTTTGATGAAATTTGACATAAACAGAATTGTCTCGGCATAGTTGTTGAACACTAATCAGATTGTGAGACATTTGTGGTGTGTGGCAAATGGAGTGTAAGTTTAAGGAATGGGTTGTTGTTGGAAGAAAAACAGAACCAGTTTGGATAATAAGAAGAAGATTACCATCTGTTGTGGCGATGTTGGAAGAGCCGATATAAAGCTACGGCTGGTGAAGCACCGAGGCGTGCAGAGTAAAATGATTTGTCGCTCCTGAGTACAGGAGCCACGACTCGGTAGCAGAGGAGGGAGTTGGTGTTGGTAAGATTCCGGCGCTGGAAACCTGAAAGTGTTCCAAGCTGGAGGAAGAAGTCAAAGGTGGGTAGAGGTGTTGTGATACACCTAAGAGTCCAAATACACGTTCCCAAAACCAATCACAAATTCTCACTAATCTTTAGGCTGACAATCACTCTATTTTTGCAAGTGAAAGCCCACTGGATTGCTTGGAATGGAATACATATGAGAAGTTTTTCAAAGACTTGACATGGAAGCCCAACTCTCAAGACATGGACCAGCCCACACATATGCTCACTTGGGATGCAAGCACAGAACCATCTCAGAAAGGAATTTTTCTTCCCAGAAGCGGTCATTTGTAACCATTTATTCTTGCATTTGGATATTGACAAAACATTAGCCTTAGTTGTATTAAACTTTATTGTAATACCCAGCGGTACAAAAATTAATATTTTAATATATGATGGCATTTTTGTAAATATGTCAAATCAGGTCCGTTTCGTGAACAGAAAGTATTATTACGATCCTAATAATTGATATGGTTTTTAAGATAATTTCGGGAATTTTAAGAGTCGTAACGCTAATTTTACGAAATTTACGTTTATCGTAATATAAAGGATACTTTGGTAAAAATAGTAAACGAGGTCCAAATTGCGAACAGACAGTTTTAATAGAACCCTAGTAATGAGTTGGACTTAATGGTGAAATAAGAGAATTTGGAGAGAACGAATCGTTAGTTAATTAGCGAAACAAAAGACGAAACTAATAGAAAATCAAAGGAAGGGTAAAATAGTAATTTACCAAGTAAAATTTTATTAAAAACTATAAGTCTTCTTCTTCTTCTCCAACAAGTCATGATCTCTCTTCTCTCCCTCTTTCGCCGGCGATTTCCTTCTTCTCACGGCGTTCTCCTCTCCTACGTCCGATCGAGCTCTCCGATCATCTCAATCCTTCATGTTTCTTCCTCCTCTCGCAACCCTAGGTATGATTCTAAGGTTTTAGGGAAGTTCGTTTCGATTTTTACGGAGTTTAAACGATTAGGGTTCATTTAGGGTTTGTGAAAAATGTGATTTAGGCTTAGAAATCGGTAGGTTTATCGAGTTTATGTATATAAAGGACGTATTGAACGTTATTGGACGAAGTTAGATCGAATTGTGAGAAATGTTAAAATTTGAGAATTTGGAGAAAACTCGTAAATGGATGTTTCAGGGTATCGAGTGCGAATTGGTTGTTGAAACGCCTCGGTTAGTTGAGTTATAGCCCTAGGAGAAATTCCTTAATGAAGGATTTTGCTAGTTCGAGCATTTAATTATTTAAGCTCGTTTTAACGACAATTGTGACATTTGCCTTAGGTAAACAACGCTCGTGGATGGAGCTTGAGCTGCAACGGACACGAGGTAAGTTCTCGTGATCTTCTCTGGCCGATTGGCCTACACCGTACATCGAGGTCGTCTCGAAGAATTTTGGTGACGCTTTTAGTTTAAATTGCATTGGTTGGGTAGTTAGATAGGATATGCTTTTAATAGCTTTTATTGTCTTGATGGTATGTATGTTGTTTGTTTACTTTAAGTACGTAACTGTTCATGCATCACAGTTTTAAATCATGCATAGAAAATGAATTTTCGCACAATGTTTTAAAGAAAATGGCGATGCGGCCTGGAGAGGGGCTATTGATCTATTGTGTAGGCACGAAGGGGTCTGTCACAATATCGCATCTAATATGTACTCATATAGTTATAGGTCATGCGAGATGGGGCTCAGGCACGACTGTACATGTTGTAAGCGTGTACCCCCCTCCTCTAAGTGGAAAGGGTAGTCCGACCGCTGGATGTGCCCTCTCCATTTAGGGGGATGAGATCTCGGTGACAACCAGAGTAAAGATAATGAAAACGTTGAATGGTTTTACAAACTCATTTGCACAGCATGCATTGCATTTACGTAGAGCTTACTGAGATTTTTATCTCATAGTGTGTCTGTATGGTGTAGGTGACTTCGACATAGGTGAGGACGAGATCCCTCCACCTGAGGAGTGACGCAGTTGACGGAGGATAGTTGCGGGAGTGTGCTGGCGCAGTCGAGGCGCATTTTGACCAGTGTGACTCATGGTTAGATGTTTTGAGGGTTTTTGAGAATTGTCGGGCTGATGGTTGTATAGAAACATTTTAGGGTGTTTGGTTCTAATAGTTGATAGGTTTATGTTTGAGTTTTTAAACGTTTTGGAAAACTCGTTTTGTAAAATGTTTGATAATAGGGATATGTTCGGTTTTTAAACATATCCATGCAGTTCGTTTTCATGAAAATATATTTCGTTTAAATGTATTTTGAGTTGTTATTTCGGTTGATTGAAGAAGTGAGGAGTGATGAGATTTTGAGTGAGTTATGTTAGGTTGTATATTTGATGAAATGGTGAAGAGTTGGTTTAGTGTATGGGGAAGCAGGTGAAGAGAAGGGAAGATGAATGAGCGAAGAAGAAAGAAGGGAGGCAGAGGAGATGGCGATTGATCGCCCAACGGTAGGGATCGATCGCCCCTTACAGTCGCCACTCCCTGGAAAAATCCAGGGAGTGTGGCGAACATTCGCCACAATGAGGGGCGAACGTTCGCCCCCTTGTTTTCCAACTGGCGATCGATCGCCTGTTTATGGGCGATCGATCGCCCCTCATTTTAGGGACAAACGTCTCGTTTTGCCCTCCGCCGATTTTATTTAGTTTTTAATTGTTTTTAAATTTGTTTTATAATTGTTTTAAGTTTTGTTTAAATAGTTTATAAACCTAGACTCCATTGATTTCAATTCCGATTTCGATTCCGACATTAAAGTTTTATTTCCGCTAAAACGCTAGGTTTAAAGTTTTAAGTATTAAAAAAAATAATATGGGAAAAATGGGTACAGTGTTAGGGTTGTCACATTTATAATTATGCATGCATTAGATTGAATGTGTTAGGATAGATGGATGTTAAAATTAGATGGTGGTGAGGATTGAAGTTTTACTTAAGTGTGCGGACCAAATGAAGCTGATCTATCACTCTTTAAGACCCGATCCATCATGGGAGAAAAGAGAGAGACTAATTTGATTTTGAATCTGAATATGCAAGCTCATCTTGTTCTACAAGGTGCAAGATAACTTACCATACAAAGAATTCATCTCCACGACCAAAAGGAAATAGGAGTGCGCACTTGGACGATGTTGATCAAACTGAGCATTTCATTCCTTCTCCATGCAACCAAAATCTCTCACCACCCTAGGAATACATAAGCATCGTTCTTAGTGTTTATATCCAGTTTTTGGCAAATTCATAAAACAAGTAGACATTTTTCTCTGAAAACAAGGAGCCTCGGCTCAAGTAAGGCCTTGGTTATCATCAATCGAGCAAAGTTGTGCCTCCGAATTATTCTTCAAGTCCTTGGTTGCTTGGAGACACTTATCATCATCTTCTCTACCTCTTTCTAAGACCTTAAATAAGAGAGAAAGATAACCAAACCAGACCTTGTGTTGTTGTCATCTTCCTTGGAAGATTACATTCCCTGAAGGTGCTCTAGGTTGCCTCTCAGACCGTTACGGGACCATTTGCATATTTTATTTGTTTACATTATTTTCTCTTGAAATTTGCAATAATTGTTCAACACTCATGTGGTAAGATCCCCTCCAAATTTATTGCAATTCAGACATCAATTGGTATATTTGGTTTGCTCAAATTGTTGGTATGCTCGGATTTAACCGAGAAAACCACATCATATCTTTTTCTCTCGCATAACCTTTGTTTTGCAGGTTCAAAGGTTATCATCTGGTATCAGAGCATAGGTTACATCCTTACTTGATTTTGGTTTAATTGCACGTTAATTTTTCATATCATTTTGTTGAGCTTAATCAGATCTAATCTATTATTGTTATTTTTTTTGCCGAGGAAGGTTATCCTAATCTAAGGCAATTTGTTGTTTGATATTAATGTTATTTGGAAGAATTGTTAACCAATCTTGAAATATTATTATAAACACTTGATTGATTGGTAAGATTAAATTGATTAATAGCATAATCTATTTAGTTAAAGAAGTGTCCTAATCGGTTGATTTACAAAAGGACTGAGGAGGTTTTTCTTCAAACCTAAGGCTTGTTTGGGTTTTTTTCTGTATCAATCCAATTATTTGTTTAATTTAGCAATTTGCAATCTAGCATATCATTATACCATCTTTATGTAAATTGCTAAACTTAGTTTCGCATGCTATAGGTTGTCAAAATTATTTTTTTGCTTATTTGTTATACTTGCAATCTTGGTGAAGTCATTCATTATTTGACTTCCTAAATTTATAATACACTTTAGGAAGTTAAGTAGAACCTTAATTAACCAATTTTGGATCTAAAATTATTCCCTAATTCGGTTAAGTGTGGCCAAAAGTCTATTTTGGAAACTAATAACTCCTACGTACTAAAATTAACATTTGTTACTAAACTTTTCAACAAAATTTTATAATAGAATCTCCTAAAACTTAAGAACAATAGTGACTAAACAATACTCCTAGAGTGGTGCAATGAAGCCAAAACTTTTTCAAGCCGCGACATGGAAACCCCTACAGCTAAAACCCTCTATGGTGAATCAGTCTTCAAGGACAAATTGATGGGTCTTAGTCAATTAATGAAGCAACTTATGAAAAGAATGGATGAACGTGACAAAATTAATGAACGATAAAAACTTCCCAGACCCATTACCTGGAAGATATGATTCGGTTAAACATATCCAGGCGTTTCGTTTCATGAAAATATATTTCGTTTTAATGTATTTTGAGTTGTTATTTCGGTGATTGAAGCGTTGAGGAGTGAGAGATTTTGAGTGAGTTATGTTAGGTGTCTAGTTGATGAAATGGGAAAGAGTTTGTTTAGTGTATGGGGAAGCAGGAATGAGAAGGGAGGGATGAATGAGCGAGAAGAAGAAGGGAGTGCAGAGGAGATGGCGATTGATCGCCCAACGGTAGGGATCGATCGCCCCTTACAGTCGCCACTCCCTGGAAAAATCCAGGGAGTGTGGCGAACATTCGCCACAATGAGGGGCGAACGTTCGCCCCCTTGTTTTCCAAACTGGCGATCGATCGCCTGTTTATGGGCGATCGATCGCCCCTCATTTTTAGGGACAAACGTCTCGTTTTGCCCTCCGCCGATTTTTATTTAGTTTTTAATTGTTTTTAAATTTGTTTTATAATTGTTTTAAGTTTTGTTTTAAATAGTTTATAAACCTAGACTCCATTGATTTCAATTCCGATTTCGATTCCGACATTAAAGTTTTATTTCCGCTAAAACGCTAGGTTTAAAGTTTTAAGTATTAAAAAAAATAATATGGGAAAAATGGGTACAGTGTTAGGGTTGTCACATTTATAATTATGCATGCATTAGATTGAATGGTTAGGATAGATGGATGTTAAAATTAGATGGTGGTGAGGATTGAAGTTTTACTTAAGTGTGCGGACCAAATGAAGCTGATCTATCACTCTTTAAGACCCGATCCATCATGGGAGAAAAGAGAGAGACTAATTTGATTTTGAATCTGAATATGCAAGCTCATCTTGTTCTACAAGGTGCAAGATAACTTACCATACAAAGAATTCATCTCCACGACCAAAAGGAAATAGGAGTGCGCACTTGGACGATGTTGATCAAACTGAGCATTTCATTCCTTCTCCATGCAACCAAAATCTCTCACCACCCTAGGAATACATAAGCATCGTTCTTAGTGTTTATATCCAGTTTTTGGCAAATTCATAAAACAAGTAGACATTTTTCTCTGAAAACAAGGAGCCTCGGCTCAAGTAAGGCCTTGGTTATCATCAATCGAGCAAAGTTGTGCCTCCGAATTATTCTTCAAGTCCTTGGTTGCTTGGAGACACTTATCATCATCTTCTCTACCTCTTTCTAAGACCTTAAATAAGAGAGAAAGATAACCAAACCAGACCTTGTGTTGTTGTCATCTTCCTTGGAAGATTACATTCCCTGAAGGTGCTCTAGGTTGCCTCTCAGACCGGTTACGGGACCATTTGCATATTTTATTTGTTTACATTATTTTCTCTTGAAATTTGCAATAATTGTTCAACACTCATGTGGTAAGATCCCCTCCAAATTTAATTGCAATTCAGACATCAATTGGTATATTTGGTTTGCTCAAATTGTTGGTATGCTCGGATTTAACCGAGAAAACCACATCATATCTTTTTCTCTCGCATAACCTTTGTTTTGCAGGTTCAAAGGTTATCATCTGGTATCAGAGCATAGGTTACATCCTTACTTGATTTTGGTTTAATTGCACGTTAATTTTTCATATCATTTTGTTGAGCTTAATCAGATCTAATCTATTATTGTTATTTTTTTTGCCGAGGAAGGTTATCCTAATCTAAGGCAATTTGTTGTTTGATATTAATGTTATTTGGAAGAATTGTTAACCAATCTTGAAATATTATTATAAACACTTGATTGATTGGTAAGATTAAATTGATTAATAGCATAATCTATTTAGTTAAAGAAGTGTCCTAATCGGTTGATTTACAAAAGGACTGAGGAGGTTTTTCTTCAAACCTAAGGCTTGTTTGGGTTTTTTTCTGTATCAATCCAATTATTTTGTTTAATTTTAGCAATTTGCAATCTAGCATATCATTATACCATCTTTATGTAAATTGCTAAACTTAGTTCGCATGCTATAGGTTGTCAAAATTATTTTTTTTGCTTATTTGTTATACTTGCAATCTTGGTGAAGTCATTCATTATTTGACTTCCTAAATTTATAATACACTTTAGGAAGTTAAGTAGAACCTTAATTAACCAATTTTGGATCTAAAATTATTCCCTAATTCGGTTAAGTGTGGCCAAAAGTCTATTTTGGAAACTAATAACTCCTACGTACTAAAATTAACATTTGTTACTAAACTTTTTCAACAAAATTTTATAATAGAATCTCCTAAAACTTAAGAACAAATTAGTACTAAACAATGACTACTAGAAGTGGTGCAAATTATAGCCAAAACTTTGACCAAGGCCGAGACATGGAAACTCCCTAAGCTAAAAACCCTCTAGTGGGTGAATCAAGTCTTCAAGGACAAATTGATGGTCTTAGTCAATTAATGAAGCAACTTATGAAAAGAATGGATGAACGTGACAAAATTAATGAACGTAATAAAAACTTCCAAGAACCATTACCTGGGAAGATAAATGATTCAGATTTTAGAATTCATATGCCTAGAAGAAGAAATGAACCAAATTTCCAAGATCCCTTACCCAGAAGAAGAACCGAACCCGATTTTTCAAAACTCATGCACGGAAGGAACACTGAATGTAACACCCGAGTTTTTCGGGTTTCCGCTCCAAGGATATTTTTGTAAATAAGAAATATAGGTCCGTCTAACGAGTAAGAGGTGTTATTGGGATCCTAGGAATATATGAGGATTTTTAGAAGAGTAAGTAAATTTTTAGAAAATTCAAATGTATAGCATAGAGCCAAGTTCCCTTTTTAGCCCTACATCGTTTTAAGTCGTAGGATTGGTAAATTAGGCCCGTTTAGCAAACGGAAGGTTTCGTTAGAACCCTAGGAATAAATACGAATATTTGGTGAAATAAGAAATTTTTGGGGAAACCAAATCGGTAGGTTAATTATGAGTTTAGACAAGAATATAAAGGGAGGGCATTTAGGTAATTTTCAAGTCAAAATAGTTATAAATTATAAAAATCCCTCATTTTCCTCCTCCCTTGCGATTTCTTTTCTCCTCCTTCACCGATTCTCCAACGCCACCGACTTCTCCGACTTCCGGCCATCTTCCTTCGAGTTTCCTTCCCTTAATCGACATTCTAGGTAAGTTTGATACTTTGGACTAGTTTAATCGTCGTTTTAGGGTGTTAGTCGAATTAGGGTTTGTGGTGAAATCGTTGGTTTTGGTAGAAATCGATAGTTTGACAATATTAATGCCCAATAGTGTTGTATTTATGATTATTGTGGTAGTTTGTGTGAATTTAATGGGGTGGGTTAGTGTTTAAGGTGAAGTTTTGGTGGTTGGAAGGTTGTTGGAAGCCCTTAATGGAGTTTTTGAATTAGTGAGTACAATGTGCTCGACGAAATGCCCGAAGGAAGTGAATAATACTTTTAGGGAAATTTGTCATAGCTCGGGTTTTCGTTTAGTTTTGTAATTGATGATTTAGAGTCGATACTAATGACATATTATGAAAATGCCTTAGGTAACCCAAGCTCTCAGAGGACGGTGCTCGGCATAGCTAGGACTCCAGGTAAGTGGTGTTAGGTTTCCGGCCCTTACGGCCCTACGTCATATCGATGTTAGGAATTAATGTCTTAATGGTGTTTTCCCGATTTTGGAGTTCTAAGGAGTCGGGTAGCCTAGGATGCTTCCCATTTGTGGTCGGATGGGTTCGTTTATGAGTTAGGCTCGTTTATGTATGTTAAGAATTGATTGATGATTGTTAGGAGCACTTTTCATGCATCATGTTTTTCTCCTCTAAGATTTTACAAAATGTTTTGCATGCACGTTTTTAAGTAAACGAAGTATAGTAAATGACGTTAAATGAATTTGGAGGATGAGTAGGGCACGGGGCATGCGAATGGCAACTCAGGGCACGAAAATATGATAATGGCAACTCAGGGCACGAAAATATGACAATGGCAACTCAGGGCAAGTGTTTGGTCTACTGGGTAGACGAGTGGTGCTCGTGCCTACTCATGCCTAATGATATATATGTATGAGTTATGTAAAGTAAACAAATGAAAAAATGAACATGTTTTGAAAGACCATGCATCATGTATACTAATGTTTTAGGGCACCTCCTTACTAAGCATTAGGCTTAACGTATTTATCGTATGATGTAGGTGACGAAAACGAAGGTGAGGAACCTCTTCCTGATGATCACGCATAGATGGTTGGTGGATTGAGCTCGTGGCGGCGGGACGTGTTTTGGCTAGGCAGGATGATCCGTGGGTATACTCCGAGCGTTTTGTTGTACATAGGTGTGAATTGGACTGATTTTGGGATGAAAATTTTAGGATGTATAGAAATGTTCGATATTTTGGAAATTGTATAGTGGATGTAGGCTTGGAGTAGAGTTGTTTAGGATGATTTGAGGAACGTTATTGTTTTGATGATATTTTATGGAATATTCGCTTTTATGTTTAACTTTGGTGTTATGAATTAGATTTAGAAGATATTTGAAGTTTTTAGGTATTTTAAGCCGTACGGATTAGATCAGTTTTTAGAGCGACCCATGCGGTTCATTTTCGTGAATTCTAAATACGGGTTCGGGTATGATTGAGTCGGTTGTTTTGGAGTTGAAGTTTAGTGTGTTTGATGTAGTTTGGAATGTTTTTAGAAGGTTTAATGTAAAGAGGATGTGTTAAAAAGGGAGAAAATTTTGGTTAAGTGTAGAAAAGAGGGAGAAGGGCGCTGGTTGGGCGCTGGTGCCGAGCACGCCCAGAACGTGCCCACGCGATCGATCGTGCTCTGGTGCGATCGATCATGGTGTGGATCATTTTTTTGTCGAGAAAACAGAGCTGGCCCGCGTGGGTCGCTCTAAAAACCGAGCTAATCCGTCCGGCTTAAAATACCTAAAAACTTCAAATATCTTCTAAATCTAATTCATAACACCAAAGTTAAACATAAAAGCGGATATTCCATAAAATATCATCAAAACAATAACGTTCCTCAAATCATCCTAAACAACTCTACTCCAAGCCTACATCCACTATACAATTTCCAAAATATCGAACATTTCTATACATCCTAAAATTATCATCCCAAAATCAGTCAAATTCACACCTATGTACCACAAAACGCTCGAAGTATACCCACAGATCATCCTGCCTAGCCAAAACACGTCCCGCCGCCATGAGCTCAATCCACCAACCATCTATTCGTGATCATCAGGAAGAGGTTCCTCACCTTCGTGCTCGTCACCTACATCATACGATAAACACATTAAGCCTAATGCTTAGTAAGGAGGTGCACTAAAACGTGAGAATACATAATGCATGATCTTTCAAAACATGTTCATTTTTCATTTGTTTACTTTACATAACATATACATATATATCATTAGGCATGAGTAGGCACGGGCACCACTCGTCTACCCAGTAGACTACACACTTGCCCTGAGTTGCCATTAACATATTTTCGTGCCCTGAGTTGCCATTTACGTGCCCCGTGGCCTACTCATCCTCCAACTTCATTTAACATCATTTACTTTACTTCGTTTACTTGAAAACGTGCATGCAAAACATTTCATTAAATCATAAGGGAAGCACATGATGCGTGAAGAATGAGACTCCGAAGAATCATCTAACCGTTCATGGCACACGTAAACGAATCTTACTCATATACGAATCTAATTGAGTACTACTAGGAAACATCCTAGACTACCCGGCTAGTTTTAGCCCCACAATCAGAAAACATCATAAAACCTAACATCGATACAATGTAGGGCCTGAAGGGCCGGAAACTTAACACCCACTTACCTGGAGTCCTAGCTATGCCGAGCACCATCCTTTGAGAGTTTGGGTTACCTAAGGCATTTTCATAACACGTCATTAGTATCGACCCTATGTTATAAAAATCAAAACTAAACGAAACCCCGAGCTAAGACAAATTTTCCAAAAACTCTTATTCACTTTATTCGGGCATTTCGTTGAGCACATTGTGCTCAATAATTCAAAAACTCCATTAATGGTGTTTTACTAACCTCCAACAATCCAAATTTTAACCTAAATCCATCAACCACCATAATTTTCACCTAACAATCACCAAAAATCGTAAATACAACGTTAATGAACATTATTCTTGTAACCCTATCCATTTCTAACGAATTTCGAAAACTCCTCCCAAAACCCTAAACCTAAATCGAACTAAAAACCACAACTAAACGAGCTCAAAGCGTAAAACTTACCTAGAGTGTCGATTTGGAGAAGAAAACTCGAAGAAATACGGAACGTTAGATGGGCGATGAAGAAACGCCGTGAAAGGGAGGAAGAAATCGCCAAGGGAGGGGGGGGGTTTCACGATCTGGAAAATCAATGGAAGGGGGGGTGTTTTTGCTTTTATTTAAATTTTGATTTCCTAAATTACTATTTTGCCCTTAGTTCAATTTCCTTACTCCGTTCACAATTCGTATACTGGTTTGGTTTCCCCAAAACTCCCTTATTCCTCCAAATATTCCAACTTATTCCTAGGGTTCTAATAAAACTTCACATTCACAAAACGGGCTTAATTTGCTAATTTACAAAAATATCCCTAAGGGTGGAAACCCGAAAGCCCAAAACTCAAATCCCGTAACCGAAGTTTCTGGGCGTTACACATGTAAAATTATCCCTGCCAAGGATACCCTGTACCTTGTCCTTCCCTAGGACCCGGTAAAAATTACTAACCAGTGTCATGTCCTATTATGTCAAGTATGTATATGCGCCAGTTCCTCTATAAGCCCCACTTATACCACCCTGTCTAGTGAAATGTAATGTAATGTTCATGTATTTGAAAATGTTCATGCATAGCACGTGCATCACTGTATTTCATGTTCTTACTGAGCTCTAGGCTCATAGTTGAACTCCCTGTTGTAGGTACGGATCCTCCAGATGAGGACTCTGTGCCTTAAGTTGATGATTAGGTGAAGTTGGCGGATCGAGCTCATGGGGGGTTTGGTTGCTGCAGTCAGACAAATGTTATCCCTGTGAGAATTGTATTTTTGAAAGTTATGTCAAGTCCTGTATAGCTTTTGAAATTTTAAAACTGATGTGAAAACTATGTGTTCATGTTTTCAAAACTTCTGTTTTGTGAATTCTGGAAATGTATGTCAAGTTCTGTTTAGCTTCTGAGATTTTAAAACAATGCATAAACTCTGTGTTGGTGTATTATGAAATTGCTGGGATTTTCTCTTTTAGGTTGTGCATGGATTTCCTCTGATTTTAGAGCTATCCATGTAGTCTGGTCTTCTTAAACTTCTGTCATGTTTTCTTATATGTCCAAAATCATGTTTGAATCGGTTTCTGAAGTTTGAAGTTTTTACGCCTTCAATTTCTGTCTTTCTAGTTTTCCAGTATTTGGCTAAGTGTTAGTCGTCCATTCTGCCCTTTGGAAACAGTCGTCCATTTTGCCTGTAAAACAGTCGTCCATTCTGCCCTTTGAAAACAGTTGTTCATTTTGCCTATAAAATAGTCGTTCACTGCTTCTGCACTTCTGTTGTCCACAGCCACTGCATTTCTGTTGTCCACAGCGACTGCATTTTTGTTGTCCACTGCTTTTGCAATTCTGTTGTCCACAGCCACTGCACTTCTATTGTCCATAGCCACTGCACTTTTGTTGTCCACAGCCACTGCATTTCTGTTGTCCATAGCCACTGCACTTCTGTTGTCCACAGCCACTGCATTTCTGTTGTCCACAGCCACTGCATTTTTGTTGTCCACTGCTTCTGCAATTCTGTTGTCCACAGCCACTGCATTTCTGTCGTCCATATCTACTGCACTTCTGTTGTCCACAGCCACTGCATTTCTGTTGTCCACAGCCACTGCATTTTTGTTGTCCACAGCCACTGCATTTTTGTTGTCTACTGCTTCTGCAATTCTGTTGTCTACAGCCACTGCATTTTTGTTGTCCACAGCTTTTGCAATTCTGTTGTCCACAGCCACTGCACTTCTGTCGTCCACAACCACTGCACTTCTGTCGTCCACAGCCACTGCACTTCTGTTGTCCACAGCCACTCCCAGTCTTCAATTCCAGTGAGAGTTTTCTTCGTGTAAAGTTCTAAAAGTTCAAAAAAAAAATATATGTCACGTTTTAAAATGTCTGGAGTGTGGCTTAGCTCTCAGATCCCAATCGGGATAGGGTTTCGGACTGTCACATAATTCATCTGTAAATACGTCGTCACCTACACCACAGAACAAAAAACATAAGCCTAATGCTTAGCAAGTAGAAAATAATGCAATTCAAAACAATACATGCTCAACTCAACCCCTAAATGTAGTTTCTACACACTCTGTTGTTTTCGTTTCGTTTTCGTTGTATTTATCTTTCACTTTTACACGTGAATCAAGTAGGCACATGTCCTAACACAATCCTGGACGGCCACACCTTGACCCACAGAGCGAGATTGGAGGCACACATCCTAGCACACATCCTAACACAATCCTGGACGGCCACACCTTGACCCACAGAGCGAGATTGGAGGCACACATCCTAACACAATCCTGGACGGCCACACCTTGACCCACAGAGCGAGATTGGAGGCACACATCCTAACACAATCCTGGACGGCCACACCTTGACCCACAGAGCGAGATTGGAGGCACACATCCTAACACAATCCTGGACGGCCACACCTTGACCCACAGAGCGAGATTGGAGGCACACATCCTAACACAATCCTGGACGGCCACACCTTGACCCACAGAGCGAGATTGGAGGCACACATCCTAACACAATCCTGGACGGCCACACCTTGACCCACAGAGCGAGATTGGAGGCACACATCCTAACACAATCCTGGACGGCCACACCTTGACCCACAGAGCGAGATTGGAGGCACACATCCTAACACAATCCTGGACGGCCACACCTTGACCCACAGAGCGAGATTGGAGGCACACATCCTAACACAATCCTGGACGGCCACACCTTGACCCACAGAGCGAGATTGGAGGCACACATCCTAACACAATCCTAGACGGCCATACCGGATCTCCTCCCACATCGATCATAGAACCCTCAGTGTGCCTTCTAGCACGAGCATATCGAGGCGTTCATACTCACGACACATTACATACTTTTAGCATAGCATTTCTCGTAAAATCCCTCTCGGGGTGCTACACACGAGCACTTATTCCCAATAAGGCGATTCTACTCAAAACCAAGTTGCATATCTATTTTCTTATCTTCTTACTTTTCAAATTCATAACGCAAAACATGCCAAAACTCGTATTTCGTAGTTTAAAATATTATGCAATGCATGACAATACAATGCCTAACCAAAGCAACAACCAAACCAACAAACATCCCTACCGTTCCATGGTGTAGGCCCGAAATCAACAAGAACACACATCCACTAACTTACCTGATTTCTCGACACGTGTTCAGTTATGTCAACTAGGCTACCTGCTCGTTCGTCAACCTATCAAATAGGAAATTCACTTAGTAACACTCGAAGAATTCGAAGGAATACTTAATCTAAAACTATCAACACATTTAACTCACTTTAAAGCCTAAAACTCTCAAACTCGATTTTTTCCACAATTTCCATCAACCAATTCAATTAGCCATAACTTACTCGTTTTTCAACGGATTTAGACATTCCACCTCATTCTGTAAACCACTTCATATCTACTATCCATTGAAACAACCAAAATTAACAACCAAACAACTTGGACCATTCAAAAATCACAGAACAGAACCGGTTACAAAGTTTCTAAAACCCAATTTTTCACAAACTCACATCCATTCTCTAATCTATCCACCTAAACACCCTAAACTAACTTATCTAAAGTTTAAACCATCAAAATTGGGAAGAAAACTAGCCAACTAATGAGAATTTTTGGACCCCTCAATTAGGATTTCCCAAACCCTAATCAAACTCAACAAAAACACCTTAAAAACATCAAAAATCGTCGCCTAAATGCATTCACAATAAAACCCAACCAAAACATACCTTAAATCTTACAAAACTTTCACCAAATGAAGCTTGAATTTCCAGCAATGGAGGAGAGCTAGGGCAATCGTGGAAGAGGGAGAGGAAAGCAAATGAGGATTGCCCTTTTTACTCTTCCACTTTCCCTCATTTAAAACTCCCTTTCTTCCTCTTTTAAATTTTTCCACAAAACTTTTAGAAATTAAAAACAAACCCTCCCCTTGAATTCTCATTCAATCCAACGTGTATGCATCCTCTCTTAACTCACATTCACTTCCCTTTTCTTTTTATTGGCTCATACATTCTTTTGACTTTTCAACACTTGTTTTTGTTTTCCTTTAACCACTCTTCCTTTAATCACTCTCCACTCAAAAGCTTAAAGAAATACTAGAATTAACTTTAAGCTCCTATAAAACATCTAGTTTAAGAGCTACGTACGTTAAGGGAAAAGTTTCTGGGTGTTACAACCAGTGTCCTGTGGAGTGCTCTATTATGAAACGAACAACTGGTACACCAAAGATTAAGGCTATGAAAGCCTTAACACTACAAGTTGCTTCTTTAACTAAACAGCTACAGAAATCTCATATGGCATCTATTGTGGGAAAAGCACCGATATTTAATTGTCAATGGTGTCAGCGATTGCACCCTAGTGAAGAATGCCAAATAGGCAATCCTTTGCCGAATGAATCTACAGAACAAGTTAACTACATGGGAAACTTTAATCGGCAAGGTAATCCTAACTACAATGCTTATAATCCAGGGTGGCGGCAACATCCGAATTTCTCATGGCGGAATTCCCAAAATACTATGCTTATGCCTCAAACATTGCAATCGGGTCCATCTCAACAAGTTGAGAAGAAAAATGATCTCGAGGAAACATTTATCCAATTTATGATCAAAACCCGTACAACGATGCAAAATCAATCGGCCCAAATTCGAAGTCTTGAAAATCAACTTGGTCAATTTGCTAGTGTCATCATTGGAAGATCTCAAGGTACACTACCTAGCAATACATAAATAAATCTGAAAGAGCATTGTAATGCAATTACCACTCAAAATGGAACAGTGATTGAGCTAGTGCAAAAAGAGCCAAGTGTGCCTAAATTGGATTATGGGGGGTCAAGTGAAAATGAAGCTCAAACGTCTCTACAATTTCATCCTTCACCAATACATGCAATTCCACATCAAGTGTCGTTTTCACAAAGACTGAAGAATGTGAAGCTTGATAATCAGTTTTCTAAGTTCCTTGATATCTTCAAAAAGCTCCACATCAACATTCCATTCGCCGAGGCCCTCGAACAAATACCTAAATATGTAAAATTTCTTAAAGATATTTTGTCTCATAAGCGAAAGATCGAATAAGGTAGTATGATCGCTTTGATAGAAGAATGCAGCGCTATTATTCAACGGAAGCTTCCACAAAAGCTGTAGGATCCAAGAAGTTTCACTGTCCCATTTGAAATTGGAAAATGCATCTTTGAGCGGGTATTGTGTGATTTGGGTGCTAGTATAAATTTAATGCTGTTATCTATATTTCATAAGCTTGGTCTTGGTAAATCAAAGCCCACAAGAGTAGTTTTACAGATAGCTGATCGCTCTATCAAGCATCTGTATGGGGTGATAGAAGATGTCCTTATCAAAGTCGACAAGTTTATTTTTCCTGCTGATTTCTTAATTCTTGATATGGATGAAGATCATGGCATCCTGATAATATTAGGTCGACCATGCTTAGTAACAGGAGGTGCTGTAATTGATCTTAGAAAAGGAGAGCTCAAATTGCAATTACATGATGAAGAGGTGACATTCAGAGTGTATAAATCAATGAATTACCCAACAACTAGCGATGACATATTTCGGATGGAACTCCCTAACACCGTAACAAGGGAAGCTTCAATTCAACCACATCATTCTCTTGTGCCTAACGAGAGGAAATGCTTTGGAAGTTTGGGGGAGGCACCATTACAAGCTCTAACACCTACTAAGAGTCCCCCCCGACCAGATTCATTATAATGTGTCAAAGAGTGACAAGCCAATTAAGAAAGATTTTCCAGACAAAAATCTTCGTGCGATTGATAAGTGGGAATACGGTCAAAGAATAAAATTCTACTTTGGAGATATTATTGAGAGTGATACATTCGTCACTCCCCGTGCACCTGATTCGTGAGGTCGATAAGACGTCAAGCCGAGGACGTTAAAACAAGTACTTGATAGGAGGTAACCCATTCATTTACTTTCTTTAGTTTTTATTTATTTATTTTTCTTTTCGTTTTCAGTTCTAATTTAGTAATTTTATTTTGATATTATTAGTTTTTATTATTATTTGGTATGTTTAATAGGGTTTGGTGTTTTAAGTTTCACGTTAAAAGAAAAAAAAAAAAGAGAGAAACCTTTGCTCTATCGCAGCTCAGACGATCAACACCTCCACGATCTCTCATGCCCATTGTGACTTACATCAGCTCGGCACATCATAAGGTACGCTAATTCTCCCTTACTTTTTATTTTCTACATTGAGGACAATACTTGTTTTAAGTTTGGGGGTGATTTTAGCGTACTTTAGTACTTTACTATATTTTGGTTCTGCAATCTGAAGTCCTAGTTTAGGTGTCAATGATTTAAATTTTGAACAAATTTATGCTTTAGCTCCTAGATAAATTCTAAGTAGAATATGACTTGTAGTAGTTAGCATTGACTTTAGCTTACGAAGCTAAACTTAAAACCCTGAGCACGTTTCATTCTTGTTTAACTTGATCTGTTGGAGTTATACTCATGTAGTCTACATATATCGAAACCCAAACACAGTAAGGGAGTGAACCAGCGTAAACACGATAAGGGAGTAGCTCCAGAAAAATTTAACGAGTGATATGAAAATAAAAATCTTTATTGGTTTTGCCTCGAATTGAAATTTTACAGAACTAAGAGAATGACTTAGGACATCATTGAACCGTTTGAGCTTTCTTGCCTTACCTTTTTGTGTCATTTAATGACACCCTTAGTCACACTTTTTGAGATTATAATTTAACCGTTCAATTGTTGTAACACCTGGTTTTACGGGTTTTCGATTTTTCGCCATATAATGGCATTTTCGTAAATATTGTGAATCTAAATCCATTTTATGAACGGGAAGTTTTGTTAGAGCCCCAGTGATAAATTGGAATATTTGGTGAGATAAGAAAATTTGGAGAAACCAAATCGATAATTAAATAAGCAAAGGTTAAGTATAAAGGGCAAATTAGTAAATTAGCAAGTTAAATTTATATTAAAAATAAAAATCCCCTTCCTCCTTATGCATTCCACGATTTCCTCTCTGAAATTCCTCCCTTTCCAGCCGACGATTCCACGCCAAGCTCCCTCCCTTGTTGAAGATTGAAGGTAAGTTGGATTTTTGGTTTAATGTTAGTTAGTTTTAGTGTTTATGAGTGAGAAACTAGGGTTTTGTTGAGGTTTAGAGATTGGGTTTTCTCCAAAAACCCTAAGCTACGAATTCTCCCTCTAAAAATGGATCGTTTGTTGAGTTAAATGTGTTTAAATGGCATTCTAAGGATTAGGTTTAGATTGTAAGGGAAGATGGTGCATAATAGAAGAAAGAATTAGAAATGGGTTTTTAAAATGCACAAAACAGAATACTTTCGGTTTCGAAAGGAACTGACCTAGCTCATGATTTTTATTGGTTAAGTAAATTATTCCATTGGATAGAGCACTCTTAAAGGAGTTCATAGCAACTTGAATCACTCGATTTCATTAAGAATTGATTTAGTTATGAATTTTTGAAGTTGTTGTGTAAAAACTGGAAAATTTCAGCGGTCAGTTCGGTTTTTGGTCTTTCTGTCGCGATTCTGTTTTGTTTTGGATAAATGGTTGATTCCATGTTAAAATAGACATAACAGGTTTTCCAAAACAGGTTGGATCGTCGAAAACAGATGAAAATCGAGAAAGTTATAAACGTTCGAAGTTGGACAAACTTTATAGTGTAATCCGAAAATTCTGGTGTGTGTTTTAAGTGTTTGATTTTTTATGTCTTGTTAGGTTACTTGAGATTAACAAAAGCAGGGCCAAATACTTCCAAGCTTTAATTGCTAAGGACCCGAGGTAAGTCTTCGTGACTCGTTTGGCCGATTTTTCCTACACCATAACATTATGTTGATTGAGGAATTTGGAGATGTTTGATGTGTTGGGTAATTAGGTTGGGTAGTTAGTTGTAGTAAGTTGTTGAATGTTTAAGTTCGTTGTTTGTTTATGCTTTCTTATGTTTAATGTATCGTACATGTTCATGCATCATGGTTTTCAAATAAGCATAGAAAATGAATTTCCGCACTACGTTTTCACGAAAATGTAGGAATGTACAGGAAAAAGAAATTAATAGCGAAAAGGTAGGAATGTACAGGAAAAGAAAATGAATAGCGAAAAGGTAGGAAATGATTAGCGAAAAGGTAGAAAATGAATAGCGAAAAGGTAGGAACGTACATGAAAAGGAAATGAATAGCGAAAAGGTAGGAAATGAATAGAAAAAAGGTAGGAATGTACATGAAAAGGAAATGAATAGCGAAAAGGTAGGAAATGTATAGCGAAAAGGTAAGATGACTGCATGATTTTAAGTATTGCATACGCATAGCATGCATTTGCATTTACGTAGACTTTACTAACCCCTTTTAGCTCATAGATTGTCTCTATGGTGTAGGTGGCTTTGAAACAGGTGAGAAAGATGTTCTTCCGCCCGACGTATGAACCGGTTAGTGAAAGATGGCCCGTGGGAGTGTGCTCGGCAGTCGGTGCGCATTTTAACCCGTGGGGATGTAAGTAAGTGTTTTAGGGATTGATGGATAGGAGATAGGGTATTGTACGAATAGAATATTTTAAGATGCTTGGTTCTGGATGACTAATGGAAATGTTTTGATGATTTTGAAGTTTTGCTTTAACTGCTTTGTGATCTTCAAACTTTAGAAGGATTTGTTTAGTTTTTAAATGGAACCACGCGGTTCGTTTTTATGAAATTGTTTATGTTTTAATTAGGTTTTGAGTCGGTTTTTGGATGATTAGTGGAGTGAAGGTTGTATGTGTGTGTAGTGTTATTATGTTGAAGTGTTGTTATGAAAAAGGATGAAAGTGTGAAATGTTTAAGAGTGTGTGCAGGGAAGTCGATGGAAGAAAGAAAAAGAGGAGAAGCAGCTCTCTGGATTCCAAAATCCAGAGAGTCTGCCGATCGATCGCCAAGAAGGGCGATCGATAGGCAGAAGAGAGGGCCACGCTCTGGAAATTTCCAGAGCGTGTGCCGATCGATCGGCTATGAGGAGAAAAAGGGGGGCGATCGATCATGGCGATCGATTGCCTGGTGGTTAAACGCCACAGCCGATCGATCGGCCATGCAAATTTTCAGGTTTCTTCACTTTTTGCCCTCGGTTCTGCTTGGCTGATTTCTCTTATGTTTTTAATGATTTTATTTAAATGTTTTTAAATGTATTTCAACGATTTATACTTTGATTTAACGATTTAACGAAAAGGTTAACTTGAAAGCGTCTAATGTTTAAAAAGAAAAAAAAAATTAAGGAATAGTTTAAGGGTCGTTACAATTATACCTATTTTATCTTAGCCACATATAGATTTTCCTACCTTTTCTAAAGAGCAAGGGGTTTATTTATATATTTGAAGGAGAGTAGGAGAATGTAGTGGTGAGGATGAATAAAAACTCCTTTGTCATCTGTGTAACACCCGGTTTCTATTAACCGATTTACCCTTTTTCCAATTATAGAGAATGTTGTAAAATTGAAATTTGGGTAAATTAGAAATTAGGTTAATAGGTGAATGAGTAAGGACAAAATGGTAAATTGAAATTTATTGTGGATAACGTATTTAAGGAAGGGTTTAATGAGGTTTAGCCGCCACTGTTCCTTCATTTTTCCTTCTCGGTATTCAGCTCAAGCTCAACAGAGCTCCAGGCGATTTTCCCCCTCCGATCTCCATTTCCCCAAACTAGGTAAGTTTTCCCTTTGTTTTCTCAAAATTTAGTGGCTAGATAGCAAATAGAGTGCAATGTGTGTATTTTTTAGAATACTGTGAGTGAGTTGAGTTCGGGTTAGTGTTGAATTAGGAGTGTGCGATGATCCGAACTTCTAAACTAGCTCCTTAGGTTTGTGAATAGTGTAGGATGAGGATTAGTGAAGATCTGAATGGTATTTTGTTTATGACATTAGGTGAACAGGGCTTCCAGAGTAGTTGAAACCGAGCGACTTCCAGGAGACCAGGTAAGTGAAGTTTGCTTGTGCCTTCGGGCCTACATCACAAAACATTAGGATTATGTTTATTTGAAAGTGTCTGTGTATTATGCATCATGTTTTAAAAAAATATACGAAAATGAATTTGAATGCATGTTGGCATGGTAAGGAATGAAAATATTGAAACAGCTATGTGAACAGATACACTATTAAGGGAAATAATCCGCCCCTTAATGAGACAGTGGATGCTTATACTTTGGGAAAATTGATCTAATTCCCAATTTCACAGGGGGATCTGAACAGTTATGAGCAGCATATTTACTATTAAGGGAATTAATCCAACCCTTAATGAGTCAGTGGATACTTGTACTTTGGGAGAAGTGATCCAACTCCCAATTTCACAGGGGGATCTGAACAGAAACGAATGCAAATGCAACTGAGATGAGAAAGTAGAAATTTGCATGTTTAGTAAATTTATGATTCAGCATTTCAGCATTTTATTTTCTCACTGCTTTACTTACTTAGTATTAGGCTAATAGATGAGTTTTGTGATGTAGGTGTTGAGGAGACTGCAGGTGATTTCCTTGAGTGCACAGATGAATAGATGTGGTTGGAGGAGTACATCCATGTTTCGGCCTAGTAAACTGATAAGGCGGATTAACTGATGTCTATAGTTGGAATGGTTTAGTTGACAGTGTCTCAATCTGAGTATGCTAAGTTTTCATGACAGTAATGTTTTTTTTTTAATATTTTGAATACATTTTGAGATTTCCTGATGATAGTATTCTCTGGGGTTTAAATGTTGGTTCTTACTGGATTTGAGTAATGCAATAATTTGAATTGTTTCTGAATGGTTTCAGTAAAGTGAGTAAATTCCTTTCCGTAGTTAGAGTTGTTGTTCTGTTCTTTGTCGGTAGATGAAGTCTATCGGCAGATGTTGAGTTGTTAATCTGTTCTCTATCGGAAGATGTCCTCAGTGAAAGTCGATCGGATGAATGAATCATCCGGCTGACGTCACCGGTGGATGTATGATAAAGTTGATCGGATGAATGAATCATCTGGCTGACGTCACCGGTGGATGTATGATAAAGTCGATCGGATGAATGAATCATTCGGCTGACGTCACCGGTGGATGTATGATAAAGTCGATCGGATTAATGAATCATTTGGCTGACGTCACCGGTAGATGTAGGAAGTGTTTTGTCGTTTTGTGACCGGATGATGTAGCCAAAGTTTTGTCGCTTTGTCACCAGGGAAGCCTTCTGGTTCCCGTTTCAGCCTCTTCCGTTGACTATTGCTTGGCGGTAGATATGTTTGACTTCTGTAACCTTTCAAATATTTCACGATTTAAACCCTTATTTCCTTTGGCCGATTGTTTCTTAATATTCCAACCGATTATTCAACATTCTTTATATAGTTTTGTTTAACACTATTTTTGCTTAAATGATTTCCGCTGCTAGTTCTTTTTAGATATTTCGAGGTTTTAGAAAACGTCAAGTTCTGACTTTCAAGCGAAATTTTAAATTTGGTTCAAAGTTTCTTAGTTATATTCAGGTTATGAGTAGCGAACCGGGTTCAGAAAACTCGGAGCGTTACAATCTATTAATTTATTTTTTGTGTTGCTTTGTTATTATTAGTCTGAGTTTCAAAAAAAAAAAAAAAACTTCGAAAGTTTAGTTTTATTTTCAGACTTTTTGTATTTATTCTACTTTGTAATTATGACAAATGAGTTAATCTGAGTGATATTGAATGAAATAAGTTTGGAGGTGAGAGATCAAAGGAAAGCTTGAGCGAGTTTAATTAATGAGCGAGTGCTTAGAAGAAAATATTGAGTGGGTGGAATAAGGAAGGATAGATTATGCTCTGATTACTCGTTTGTATCCATGAAATTCCTACCATTTAACCCAAACTTACATTACAAGCTTTTAAAGACCTATCGACTTTTATTTTATTTAATTGATAATTGCTATTAGTTGGATGGTGGACAAAGTCGATGAACGATTAGAGTGAATGGAGTGATCCTAAGTGAGCTATGAGTGTATTCATTTCCCGTAGCTATGTTAGTTGACCTAGCAGTAATAGGAAAATAAGAATGAACACACACACACACACACACGAGGATTTCTAAGTAAGCAACTGTCAATGCGCTAGTATGAGTAATTCTTTTGCTAAGTGTTCATCTTGGTAGCTTTTAGTATGAATTGTTCAAGCTGAGACGAATTACTAAAAACTTTGATGAAGATTACTTTACCATTATATTATATTGTGCTTAGTATATAAGATTGGATTATATATCTGTTAAGATTTTTGCTTAATTTTGTTTGCTTGAAGACAAGCTTTCGTTCAAGTTTGGGGGTGTGATAAGTGTGTATTTTACACACTTAATTATGCTCTTTTATACTTGATTTGATAAATTTTCTCAAGCATTTGAATGAATTTAACATGTCTGGTATAAGTATGCAGATAAGATTAAATTTGACAGGTTAATCATCAACTATTAAAGGGTGTGGTGAACAGAAGCATCGCCGATCGATCGGCTGATGAAGAATTTAAAGACGAGAGAAGAGTTGCTAGCAGAGGAGTTGCCGATCGATCGGTTATTTTGGCGATCCATCGGCTGAAGTTATTAAGATGATGGAGTAGAGGCATTGCCGATCGATCGGTTATTTTGGCGATTGATTGGATGAAGCGGTGTTTTACGCAAAGCAGAAAGTATGCCGATTGATCGGCTACACCTCCGGCGATTGATCAGCTATTTTAATTGTCTTAATCTCAACCATTGATTGATCAACTATTTTAAATGTCTTAATATGGACCGTCGATCAAACATGTTAAAAGAGGCAAAAAGAGGAGAGAAAAATCATTCAGATGAGCCCTAGTGAAACAGAGATCGGAACGAATCGAGAGCAAGGGAGAAAGGATATTTCGGATCGACAACCCTAGTTTTTCTTTCTTTTCCTCTTCTGAACTATGAACATCTTTATTATTCTCGTTGTTTCTCTTTATTCTAGCATGAACTAATTTTCTTTTCTAGGGCTACGATGTAGCCATTATGACTATTTAGTTTTTCTTTTAATTCAAGTTGTTAATTTTCTGTTTCAATATTGTGTTGAGTAAATTATCATGTTCTTAAAGTTTGTGTAACAACTAGCACCTTGGTGAGGTATTTTTCCCGCAATTAATTATGGTGTCATTTATGTAATAAAGAGATTATAAATGAAAGTAGGTTTAGTGGCAGAATTGTAATTAAGTTAGTTTTATTTGGTATAAATAGAAATTGGAAAGTCTAAAACCTCATTTAAACCCTCCTGTAGCCGACATTTCCCTCTGGCGATTTCCTCCTTCAGCAACCGATTTCTCCTCCTCCTTCTTCGACGATTCAAAGCTCGAGGTAAGACTTGGATAATGTGTTTGCCGATTTGTTATTTAGGAGTTGATCTTAGATTAGAGTTTGTGATTCGGGCTTACTGAGAAATTTATGGTAACACAGTATTCCCGATTGTTGTTGATAATAAGTAGAAATAACGAATGTTGGCGGAGCTCGAGTAGTTGGTGAACCCGAATGCCATTATTGTAAGCTGAGGTTTTCATGCACACTAGATGGTTGATGCAATGTCTGAAATGAAATAAGTTAGACTTCTAAGGAATACACTTAGTTAGGAAACTACCATTCCTGATTTTAGACTATTTAGGATTTGTTTTCTTACATTAATATATGAAATGTCTTAGGTGGAAAAGACTCCAGGTGAAGGAAAGACGTTGCTAAGGAATCCAGGTAAGTGAGTGTGTTAAGATTTTTGGCCATTAAGGCCCTACATCACAAGGGTATTAGGTTGGTTTCGTCTCTGATGTCTGGATTCTGTTTATGAAATTGTCTGTTCTTGTATGATGTTTGGCATGATGTTTGGCTTATATTATGATATGTTATCTGTTGTATGACTCTTTCCATAGTCTAATGATTTAAGTCCATTCCTATGTCTGTATTATGATTTATCTTCCAAGTATACGAAAATGTTTTATGTGCAAGCCTCTTTATGAATAAGATAAGAATATGAAACGTATGCAACTATGATTAAGTGGGGTTGGGGCGGTTTGGCCATGTCACTGTCCAAAAATGGACCAAGATTACTGCCTGAGAGGGGGCCATGTACACGCATTCTGCCTACCCCCCTTCGGCTCTAATCTCTCCTTAATCCATGTTATGTAAATGATGAACAAGAACATGAAAAGAACAAGAAAATGAAACGTATGAAACCTTGATTATGTGAGAGTTGGGGGCGGTTTTGGCCATGTCACTGTCCAGGGATGGACCATGATTCCTGCCCGTAAGGGCCATGTACACGCACTCTGCCTACCCCCCTTCGGCACAAACTCCTCCTTAATCCATGATATGAAAATGATGAACAAGAATATGATTCCCACGATTTGAAAATGAATGTGAGAACAAGAATATGATTCCCACGATTTGAAAATGAATGTGAACACAAGCATGATTCCTGATTTGAGTAAAAGATGTGAACATGATTTTTATTAAGTATACAGTATTCATGAGCATTCATGTGTTTGTTGCACTCCTTACTAAGCATTAGGCTTATAGTTTGAACCTTATGATGTAGGTGACGAAGCAACAGGTGAGGACTTCATTCTAGAAGGAAATGCTTAGGTCTGGTTACTGGTGGTTACTCATGGTGATGATTTGTGGGTGGGAAGCGATTTTAACCCATGGTGTGTTGCTTTCAGTACGATTTAGTAAGATCTATGATATGATTGCATGAATGGAAAATGAATTTCTTTATGTTAACAGATATTTGACTTATTAAGTACGAGTTTAAGTTTAAGAAGGTTCCAGATTTAAGAATCTTCTCTATGTGATAAGTCTTTCGCTATGAATTTAAGTTAAGGATTGCGAGGTCTATGTGTATGAGGATTTTTGGAAAAAGGGTGTTAAGTTTTAGAAAGAAGGAGGGAAAGAATTGAAGTCTCAACTTTGATCAATAATCGGTAGATGTTCAGTTACTGATGAGCGGTGGATGCTGGATGAATGCATCATCCGGCTGACGTCACCGGAAGATGTTGAGTATTATTGATCGGTGGATGCGGTGTGATTGAGTCATCCGGCTGACGTCATCGGTGGATGTGTTCTGTGAATGTGAGCGGTAGATGTCGTCTGCCGAGTTAATGAAGTCACGTGGCTAACACGTGGTCTGATTGGTGGATGTTGAGTGT
Organism: Begonia masoniana; assembly: GCA_022432975.1. Lineage (NCBI taxonomy): Eukaryota > Viridiplantae > Streptophyta > Magnoliopsida > Cucurbitales > Begoniaceae > Begonia > Begonia masoniana. The sequence goes on from CM039515.1 coordinate 18,492,169, forward strand.
TACTGTTCACCGGTGGATGTTGTGTGTTTATGATGATCGATGGATGCTGGATGAATGTGTCATCCGGCTGACGTCACCGGAAGATGTGAGTATTGTTGAGCGGTGGATGTCGCTCAACAGAAATGACCGATGGATGCTGAGTGAATGAGTCATTCGGCTGACGTCATCGGTAGATGTAGGATATTACTTTTTTTAGCGGTGGATGTCGCTCGACAGAAATGACCGGTGGATGCTGGGTGAATGAGTCATCCGGCTGACGTCATCGGTAGATGTGGAATATTACTGTTGAGCGGTGGATTTCGCTCGACAGAAATGACCAGTGGATGCTGGGCGAATGAGTCATCCGGCTAATGTCATCGGAAGATGTGGGATATTACTGTTGAGTGGTGGATGACGCTCGACAGAAATGAGCGGTGGATGTGAACGACAGAGGTTAATTCGATTGTCTATTGATTCTTTTCTTTAAATAGATATTTCCCCAAATGATTTTAAATGACTTCGAATTTGATTGGAATTTCTTTAAAAACGTATTTTTATATATATATATACACAAAAAAAAAGAATTGGGTTAACATTTTGATTACGAATATGATTATACGAAATTCTCGACCCGTCGGGTTTCGGGTCTTGACAGTTTGCGATTGCCTGATCAACAATAGCATGTTCGTAGAATTGTTTTGAGACCGAGAGGTAATAAATAATCGTACACTAAATAATTTACCATTAAAAGGATGTTAGACTAGAGATAGCTAATACGTTTATGTAGTACTTTAATTTCTCGTTCTTAATGTATTCAATTAATTCTCAGGATTAGAGACCGAGAGGTAATAATTCGTTAGTTGGATAAGTTTGTCATTACTCGAGAGAGATTGATAAATACTTTTGTGAAATTGCCATCAACACATAAAAATAGAAAATAATGAATTGGATTAGGAATACTAAATATGATTAATTTTGGTGAAATCGGAAACCCTAGAGCTTTCTCATTATATTCTCAAACTCATTTAATTTCTGCGGTTTAATTAAATTATTTTACTGTGTTTTATTAAATCCAAATACATCAAAGTTCTGTATTCATTATGAATTGGAATTAATTTCGTTTGATAATTAGTGAAACTAGTCCTCGTGGGATCGACTCGTACTTACAAACTTTAATACTTTTGCGACACGTTCACTTGCATAGGATTTTTCACAACATAACATGTGCCCTTGAGCAGTGGCAACATTACCTCATATATAAAGAATTCATCAGACACACTGACCATCAGGCGTTAAAACACATAAGAGGTCAGGTAAAACTCAACAAAAGACACGTCAAATGGGTCGAATTCCTCGAAAGGTTTTCTTATGTCCTTAAGTATCTTAAGGGAGAAACCAACGTAGTAGCTGACGCACTATCTCGGAGACACCTACTTCTGACTAAGCTAGGAACCAAATTTTTTGGGTTGGAATGAATTAAGGACAATTACTAAACCGACCCGGATTTTGGAAAATATTACAATCAGTGCCTTACAAAAGCAAAAGGGAAATACCACATCAAAGATGGTTAGCTATTCAAAGGGAGCAAGTTGTGTGTTCCTAATGTAGGACTGAGAAAGTGTCTATTAAAGGAGACACACAGTGGAGGATTATCTGGCCATTTTGGTGAAGACAAAACCTTGAAAACGATCAAAGAACATTTTTTTTTGCCACACCTCATACGTGACGTACACCGTTTAGTAGAACGATGTGTCATTTGCAAGAAGGCAAAAAGCAAATCCTTTCCACAAGGGTTATACCTACCTCTTCCAGTTCCAACTCATCCATGGGTGGACGTTAGTTTGAATTTCGTTCTTGGACTTCCTCGTACTGTCAGATCCAAAGACTCAATTATGGTAGTGGTAGACAGATTCGCTATAACGCCCCGAGTTATCTGAACCCGGTTCGTCACACAATGCCCGTACATGACTAAAATTTCTACCATATTTTTTTAAAAAAAAAAACTTGCAGCGGAAATCATTTGAAATGTTAAGGAATAATCGGTCAAAAGAAATAGAAGTTTGAATCGTGAAAACACTTTAAAAGTTGCAGAAGTCAAACGCATCCGCCGATGAGTAAAGTCAACGGAAGAAGCAGAAAACAACAAAAATAGAAGACTCCTGCCGGTGACGTCAGCCGAATGAAAAACAAAGGACATCTCTCGGTAGACTGTATCTACCGGTGACTAAACGACAAAATACACTCTACATCTTCCGATGACGTCATCCGGATGATTCCCTTCATCCGATCGACTTTGTTCTACACCCACCGATGACTAAACGACAAAAGTCCTCCTACATCTACCGATGACGTCAGCACGCATCTGCCGATGGGTTTAACGACAAAACCCCTCATCCCCTTCTTCCGATAGGGTAAATTGAATATACCGATCACTAAACGACAAAGCATAATACCCACTCATACCGGTAGGGCAAAAACTACTTCATCCGATAGAGTAAACCTCATGTACCGATGACTTTACTGAGACATCATCTGATGGCTTTACTGAAGACATCTTCCGATAAAACAAACCTCATGTACCGATGACTATACTGAGACATCATCCGATGGCTTTACTGAAGACATCTTCCGATAGAATTAAAAGCGACATTTCAACTACTTCTCGATATACATACACAACACTAATTACAGAAAGGAATTTACTTACTTCATCAAGACCATTCAGAAACAATTCACATTATATTGTTCAAACCCAGTAAAACCAACATTTAAAACCCAACAGATCACTAGTATCAGAAAAACACAAAACGTAGTCAAATATTAAAATCTCTACTGTCATGAAAACTGGGCATACTCTGATTAGATTATTACAAACTAAACCCCCACCTCTGCTGACAACAGTTAACCCGCCTCATCAGTTTACCAGGCCGAGACATGAATGTACTCCTCCAACCACATCTAATCATCTGTGCAATCAGGAAATTCACCTGCAGTATCCTCAACACCTACATCACAAAACTCATCTATTAGCCTAATGCTAAGTAAGTAAAGCAGTAATGAAATGAAACGCTGAAATATAAATTCCTAAACATGCAATTTCTACTTTCTCAACTCAGTTATTCATGTTTTGTTTCTGTTCAGATCCCCCTGTGAAATTGGGAGCTGGATCAACTCTCCCAAAATATATACATCCACTGGCTCATTAAGGGGCGGATAAATTCCCTTAACAGTAAATCTGATTCACATGTTCAGATCCCGCTGTAAAATTGGAAGTTGGATCAACTCTCCCAAAGTATAAATATCCACTGTCTCATTAAGGGGCGGATTACTTCCCTTAACAGTAAAACTGATTCACATAGCTGTTTCAATATGTTCAATCCTCACTATGCCAACATGCATTCAAATTCATTTTCGTATACTTTAAAAAAAGTGATGCATGACATACCAACACATTCCAGCATACAAACCCTAATGTTTTGTGATGTAGGCCCGAAGGCAAAAGCAAACTTTACTTACCTGGTCTCCTGGATAAACTTGGTTGCAAGCTACTTCGGGTATTACTCAAACCTAAAACCATAGACAGAGCATACATTAAATTTCCTCTAATCTTCATTCTAAACCACTAGAAATCTAAGGGAAACTGTTTTGGGGACTCTAGTTATTGTGCATTCCCGATTTCAACTTAAACCAAAACCACCACTCGCTTACCGCCTTCTCAAAACCTCATTTATCATCCCTCCTACCAACGATAGATACAATGTAACAAGAAATAGAAGCAAAACTCACCAAGTTCGGAGGAAATCGCTGGAGGAAGTCGAAGGGGGTCTCCTATCGCGCTCTGCTAAGCTGAGGAGCTGAGAATGGAGAGGAAATGAAATAAACAGTGGCGACTACTTCATTAATAGTTTCCTTAAATACGTTATCCACCTTTGAATTTCTAATTACCCTTATGCCCTTGCCTAGTCATCCACTAACCCTACATTTAATATTGCCATATAAATTGTGCCATTAGTTTAAAAGGAATAGAGAAACGATTTGATAGAACCGGGTATTACATTCTCCAAGATGACACATTTCATCGCATGTGCCAAGATTGATGACTCCAATAACATTGCAGACTTTTTTTTCAAAGAGATAGTTAGTCTTCATGGAGTACCTCAAATATTAGTTTCAGATAGAGACACTAAGTTCTTTAGTGCATTTTGGAGAACTTTATGGACGAAAATTGGAACTAAACTGTTGTTCAGTACTCCTTTCCACCCACAGACGGATGGTCAGAGCGAAGTGGTAAACCGAACTCTAGATACTCTTCTCAGGAGCACAGTGGGGAAGAAATTAGGCAAGTGGGATATTAAGCTCCCACATTTGGAGTTCGCCTACAATAAAAGTGTCAGTCCTCCACTCATAAGATGCCTTTTGAAGTGGTATACGGTTTCAACCCAATCACCCCACTAGACCTCTTACCATTGCCTATGAAGCACCTTACTAACCCTGTAGAAGCTGATAAAGCAGATCAAGTAAAACAATTGCATGAGCAAGTTAGGAATGTCATACAAAAGATCAACGAGACCTACCCTAAACGAGCTAACAAGGGGCGAAGGGAAAAGATATTTAATGAAGGTGATTTAGTTTGGCTTCACCTAACAAAAGAGCGTTTTCTTCAACAAAGGAAATCGAAGCTCCTCCCAAGGGCAGATGGTCCCTTTAAAATAGTGGAGTGCATTACCAACAATGCATACAAGTTGGAGCTACCCAGGGCGTATGGTGTATCAACGACCTTTAATGTTCAAGATCTCTCCCCTTATATTTGAGACGAAGATGAAATTGAAGAGGGCGAATCTCTAGATTTGAGGTCAAATCCTTTTCCACCTGGAGAGGATGATACACCTAGGAATCCAAATACACGTTCCCAAAACAAATCACAAATCCTCACTAATCTTTATGCTAACAATCAATCTATTTTTGCAGGTGAAGGGATTGCCTGGAATTGAATACATATAAGGAGTTTTTTAAAGACTTGGCATGGAAGCCAAATTCTCAAGACATGGACCATCCCACACATATGCTCACTTGGGATGCAAGCGCGAAACCACCTCAGGAAGGAATTTGTCTTCCCGGAAGTGGTCATTTGTAACCATTTATTCTTTCATTTGGATATTAGCAAAACATTGGCCTTATGACACGAGATCCCTTAGAAAAGGGTCCGTGAAAAACCCACTAAAATTTCAAGAGTGCTCGGTGTGTGTGAGGGATGACAAATCCATGGAATGGAGAAGCAAAAATAAGAATAAATGCAAAAGATGAAAGTGAGGTGTGTGATAAGGGAATATGGCCAAATATTAGATATTAGATGATGGCATGAAGCATGAAGAAAAATAAGAGAAAAATGGAGAGAAAGATGGAAGATGAAGTAGTGGAATGAAGGAAATAAAATTGCAATAAAATAAAGGTGGTTTGTGTGTGTTTTGTGGCCGAAATTTAGAGAGTGTTTGTGGGTGAATATGATAGCAAATAAAATAAAGAAATTACCCTTGGAGGTTCCTTAGAGCGATCTTACGAGTTAGGCTCTAGGATAAATGTTTTTCGGGAGGAAAACGACCGCCGTAGGCTGGAGATTTTCATCCTCAATCCAACTCTCAATGGAGAAGGTGAGGGAATGAATAAGAGCTAACCTAGCAACCCAAGCTAGGCTAGCAATGGAGGCCAACTCCTCTTGGTTCAAGGAACCAAGAAAAAACACCAAAGGGACTTTGGATTTTTAGGGAAATAGTAGTGTATTGATTGGCAAAAAGTTACATACAAACACTAATGTCATGTATTTATAGAGGTCCTAGGGTGGATTAGGGTTGGAAAGGATGAATTTGTGCCGTTGGATTTGAAGAAAATTGATGGAAGGTCGAGATGGCACGGTCTGTGCGCGCATGGGCGCGCCAATCAGCGAGCTGCGAACGCCAGTCAGCAATCCGCGCGCGCGCAGCGCAGCCAACCCGAGAGCGCCATCTCAGCACCGTGCGCCCTCCTGCCCTCGCGGTCCAGCGTGCTTGCCCGCGCTCCAGTGCCTGCCCGCGTGCCTCCAACTGTGTAGCTCCGATTTCCTCCGAGCCAAATCTTGATCAACGGCCGATTTTTGTCCAAGTCACCAATCCATGCCTTCCCCAACTCTCCTAGCTGCAAAATCATACCTTTGGAAGTGGGCTCTTCTTTGGGCTGGGTATTTCTTTGGGCTCGATTTGTGGAGGTCTTTTTTTTCTTTGAATTTTTGAGTTGAATTTCTTCAACCCATAATCCACCATCATACATCTACTCCTAACCACACAATCTAATGCATGAAATGCAATTATAAAATCCTTACAATAAAGACGAATGTATGCTGATGAGTTTTAAAAAAATAAAAATTACAAATTAAGGCCCGGTAAGACAAATTCCCATAGGGCTGCAAGGAAGCTCCGAGTGAATACTCCAATGAATGACGTGGCAAGGTTTCTCCACATCCTCTGATGTCGGCTCCTAAGTGAAGTCCATGATGTGATCCAAACCTGTAAAAAGAGACAAATCATTAGAACATTGAACAATTAAAGTTTGTGCCTGAGTTTGTGATCTTGTAACGGGCCTCCGAGGCATGTCACCTTAGTTGTATTAAAATTTATAATCATGCATGCATTAGATTGAATGATTAGGATAGATGAATGTTAAAATTAGATAGTGGTGAGGATTAAAGTTTTACTTAAGTGTGCGCGCCAAATGAAATCGATCCATCACTCTTTATGTAACGACCTACAATCTTCACCAGTCTTTTTTTCGGACGGACGCACCGCCATCCGGGTCCGGATCCAGTATACGGGCCAGTCGTCACTCACAGAATTTTTTCCTCATAGAGCAAGGAATTTCATGCCTACTAGCTCAAGTGATACCACCACTTGTAGCCCATCGATTATATCTTTTAGGTTCTGGGTTCGAGTGGTGGAGAAGGCATGAAATTCCCTACTCCGTGAGGGAAAAGTTTTATGAGTGACGACTATCCCGTATACTGGATCCGGACCCGGATGGCGATGCGTCCGTGCAAGAAAAAGGCCGGTGAAGGGGGTAGGTCGTTACAAAAAAAGCTGCAACTTTTCCCTCCTAGAGCAGGGAATTTCATGTCTTCCCCACTACTCGAACCCAGGACCTCCAAGATATAATCCATGGGCTACAAGTGGTGGTACCACTTGAGCTACTATCTAGGTTGTTTAAGTTATAGAATGTCTTTTTATGTTTCTAATGATTGTTATCTATGCTTTTTATATGTTATGAAATATGAAATGTCCATGCATCATGTCTTTTCAAAATGGCATGAAAACGAGTTTATGCACACATTTTATAAAAAAGAAATGACTAATGAAAAGATATGAATGTATGTAATCCTGGTCATGTCGGGGTGGGGTTCAGACATGGTTGTCCTGAGAGGAGGAGCATGTTTTTCTCCCAGTAGATGGAGAGGGCTATCCAACCGCAGGATGTGCCGCCTCCATCTGGTGAGAGTAAACCCCTGGTGACATCCCGCTATGTAACGAAATGAATGAATTGACTGCATGTTTATGAATTGCATATGCACAACATGCATTTACATTTACGATGACTTGCTGAGCTTTATCTCATAGATGTCTCTATGGTGTAGGTGACATAGACGATCAAGGTAAGGATTTAGTACCTCAACCTGACGAGTGTGACGCGGTTGGCAGAGAATGACTCTGGTGGTGCGCTTGTGTAACAATCAAAATATCACACCGACGTTTTGACTAATTAAAGAGGGTAGGAGGGAAATCGACACAAAATTTAAACCTCACCCAATTTCTCTACAGATTTGACAAACAAATTAAAAAGATGTTAGGATATTTTCCCTTTAAATTGAGGAATTTGGTGATGGAAAAATCACCCAATCATCTCCCTCATTCTGAAATCAAAGAGCTTACCTGTAACACCCGAGAATTTCTATTACGTGCGTAGCCTAGGTTCGACGTAGAATGAGTTAGCCTAGGCTAGAAATGTTTGAGAAGTTATTGTTGAAGGGTATTAGAAGTGAAAGGAGAAGTGAAGAGTTTGACAAGTCAAATTCAAATGTGATTGGTGGATAATTTTGAGTTGAAAAGTCCAATTCTCTCAACCAATCAAAATGTAGTAAAAAATGAATGAAATGGTGGGATTGAAAGGGCAGCCACGTTGGAAGAAAAGAAAAAGGAAAAGTGAGGGTTTAAGTGTTTGAAAAGTCAAACCAACAATGAACCAATGAAAACTTTGGTTGAAAATTCAAAGGGAGAAATAAAGGGATTAATTGAATGGAAAGTGAGGGTGAAGAGAGGCTGCCACGTGAAGAGTAATGGGAGGGCATTTGTGTAATTTTAACGGCTTATTAATTGACTAAATTAAAGAAAAGAAAAAGAAATGGTTTATAAAAAGGAAAAAGATAAGAAAAGCTTCATCTTCATCTTTTTCTCTCCACGGTCGCAGCCACCATGGAAGCTCTTTCCTCTCCTTCTCTTCATTGATTTTAAGGGTATTAAGGTAAGATTTTAAGTGGGTTTTATGTTTGATGCAACTTAGGGTTGATTTTTAGTGTTTTGATGGAGTTTGTGTGAGTTTTAGTTAGGGTTTGGAAACCCTAGCTTGAGAGCTCCGAATTTTGGGTTCTTGGATGAGTTTTCTTTCTAGATTTGAGGATTTAATTGTTAGATGGATTGGTTTAGGTTGATTTATGGTTAGATTGAAGATTGGAGTTATGTGTGTGAAAACCGGTTTTGGAGAGAATGTTGGCCGAATCTGTTGAGGGGTTTTTGGATTGGCCATGGTGTTTGGATGGTTGTTGTGAGTGTTTCAATGGATAGTAGACGTGTAGAGGTTTACAGATTGGGGTGGCACGTCAAAATCCGTTGAAAAACGAGGGAGTTACGACCGTTTGAAGTTTGACGGTCAAAATTGTGCACAATTCGGGTTTTGTGTTTTGGGGAAGGAAGTTTGTGATAGTTTTAGTTAGTTTAGGTTAAGAATTTCTTTTGAGTTCATTAGTAAATTTCTAAGTTGAGTTTTTGTTATTTTAGGTAATCGAGCGAGTGATTTGGTTGGACGATAGAAAATCTAGGAATTTTGGGTTTTGTATGTTAGGTTGAAATGTTGGTTAAAACCTACGGTTAGTGTATTGCTAAGTGATTTCTCTTTATTATGTTAGGTTGACGAGTGAACGATTTGGCTAACCGGGCATATAATTGCGAGCACGCACAAGGAATCCAGGTAAGTAGCGGATGTGTGTGGTTTGCCTTCGGGCCTACACCATGGAACGGTAGGGAATTGGTTGTTTGCTTTGTTTGATTGTTTGTTTAGTTTTGTGTTGAGTATTGTAATTGTGTGACATGCATCACGGTTTTCAAACTACGAGAAACGAGTTTTAAGCATGGTTTTGCATGGTGAGCTTGAACCGTAAGGGATGGTGTGAGTTGAATTGTGAGGTGGTTTGTGTTGGAGTCGCCTAGTCGCGTTAGGGTAGCACCTGCGGGAAACTCCATGGGAGTTGTCCAGTCGCGTTAAGGTGGTACCTGCGAGGGACTATTGTTGAGTCGCCTAGTCGCGTTAGGGTAGCACCTGCGGGAAACTCCATGGGAGTTGTCCAGTCGCGTTAAGGTAGTACCTGCGAGGGACTATTGTTGAGTCGCCCAGTCGCGTTAGAGTGACACCTGCGAGGGACTCCAGTGGAGTCGCCTAGTCGCGTTAGAGTGGCACTTGCGGGGGACTTTGTATGTGTTGGACACCTGCGAGGGACTCCAGTGGAGTCGCCTAGTCGCGTTAAGGTGCGGTGTTAGCCTGTGTGACGAGCTTCGGTTACGGTTATGTGAATGAACAATGAAAAGCAAACGAAACAAAAGCAACTGAGCGAGTAGAAACTTCATGTGTTAGGGGTTGTGTTGCATTGAGTTTGTTGTATGCATTATTCCCTACTTACTAAGCATTAGGCTTATGTTTTGTGTTCCGTGTGTAGGTGTAGACGGGAGTACAGGTGAGGGCCTAAGGAAAGCTAGGATTGGAGCGCAGTTGGTGACGTACAGGGCATGCCGGTGCAGGCAGTTGTCGGGGCGTCTCGATCATGGTCTTCGGAGGGTTATGGGTGATGATTATTATTTTGGTATTTTTGATGTATCTAGTTGGTGACTTGGAGATTTGATAAGTGTTGGCACGTTGTTTTTATAAAGGTTTTCGTAATGAATTTTTAAAGATTTTGAGTCGTTGGGTTGTTGTGTAATGGTGGTGGTATTTTGAGGATTAAACTATATATTCTCGAGTGTTATATTGCAGGTTTTGGTTTTAAAGAATTTAGGCGTTATGCCGTCCATATTGATTTTAAAACAAACGACGTCGGGTTTAAGTTCGCTATTTTTATTAATATTCAGTTGAAGTCGGTTTTTCTAAAATTTTTACGGGATTTGATGGTTCGTGTGTCGGGGAGGTATGGTTAATGTTTCGTGATTTTTGGAGGTGTTCGAGGTGGTGAAATATGAGGAAAAGTGAGGAAAGGTCAAAAGGGGTCAAAATGGAAGTTTTTTAGGTGTTTTGGGTCGAGAAAACCCGAGGAGGCCCGATCGGTCGAGCCTTGGACCGCGAGTGGTCGCGGTGGGGTGCACAGGCGCGCCCCAGCGCGCAGCGCCCGCACAGCGTGGGCGCGCGCGCCTCCCAGCGCCCGCACAGCGTGGGCGCGCGCGCCTCCCAGCGCGCGCCCAGCGCCCCTTTTGAGCCCGTTTTTCGTTTTTTTTTTCAAATTTTCCCTATTTCTACAATGTTTTGACCCGACATTTTTCCGACGTATTTTAAACGTATTTTGGCACATTTTCCAACAAAAATCGAGGGTTCAAAAAACCCAAAAACCGAGTCGAAAAATCTACGAAAATTATTTTAAACGATGTTTTAAACGCGGGTTTGGTTTGCAAACGTAGCGCACCGAGCCGGGGCGGGTTCGGGGCGTTACAAGATGGTATCAGAGCAAAATGATCGATTCGTTCAAAGGATTACCCGACAATGCGGGCCGCCATGCAATGTGCTTCACCGACTGTAAGTATTTCTTTAACTTTAGTTAGTTTATAACAAAGATTAGATTGTTTTAATCTTGTACAGGTTTAGAACTAAATGCCGAGGAACCCAAGACAACCCGGACGACCTAGAAATGAACCGGAACCACCTAGAAACCCATTGGAGGAGTCAGTAAGGCAGCTTGCAGAGATGGTCGGGAGGCAAGCAGAAATGTTTGGGGTTATGATAAATCAAGGAATAAGTTCTAGTGGATAGAGATTTCGGGGATTGAAGCCTCCGGCATTTGAAGGTCGTTTGACAGATCCAACAACTGCCGAGAGTTGGATATGCACAATTGAGAATATGTTTAATGTTGCTGAGGTAGAGGAAACAAATAAGGTGAAGTGTGCAACATTCCACCTAGCTACCGATGCCCAAAGCTGGTGGGAGACAGTGAAGGCTACCACAGATATTCATACTATGACATGGAAAGAGTTCAAGGAGTTGTTTTTCGACAAGTACTACAACAAGACTGTCCAATCTACTAAACGTATGGAATTTATGGCATTAAAGCAAACAGGATCAGTAGGAGAGTATATTCAGCAGTTCGAATCGTTGTCCCGATTTGCCAGTCACCTAGTTAGTCGGGAAGAAGACAAAATATTCCAATTTGTGCAGGGCTTGAAGCCGGAAATTGAGGTGCTGGTAAAGACATTCGGAGTTGAAGGAGTACCATTTAATCGAGTGGTGGCCAAAGCCTTAGAGGTGGAGGAAGCTGCTGGTAAATTGATTAAACCGGCAGCAGTTCTGGGTCAAATATTCACGGGAATTACAACTCAGATGGACGGTGATAGATCTTCTTCACAGCTTCAGGGGACGAAAAGGCCGGGAAAACTTTTGAATGAACAGAGAAAAGGAAAGATGCTGAAACAATTGAAAAAGAGAGGATACCCCCAATGTCCCAAATGTTTGGAAGTCCATCCGGGGAAGTGTGGACAGTATTCAGGGAAGTGTTATAACTGTTTTGAAGCTGGCCATATCTCTAGAGATTGTCCGAAGCCCCAAGCTACTAGATGCTTTAAGTGTAACCAACACGGTCATATAGCCACAGACTGCCCCGTAGCAAAGAAAGGACCAGCTACATGAACCAGCCAAGAGGTAAACATAAGTTGAACAAAGATAGTTGATCCTTAGAGAATTGGGTACCGTCTTAGGGAAAAGGTAGTGAAACCATTTGATTGTGTAGTGAAACCATTTGATTGTGTTAATGATAAGGTAGAAAAGTTCGGAGATTTGACTCGTACGTAACGAGATCAAAACCATTGATTTTATGGATAGCTTAGGAAGGAATTAATACGTTTATGAGTGGAGAAGCTTAAGAATAGAATGTAAATTAGAACTCGAGTATTAATGAATGTAAGTTAGAATGTAAATTAAGAGTTGCTAGGTTAGCTAATAAATGTTGGATGGATTTAGGAAAGAAGCAAGTGACGAGATTAGTTAATCCTAGGGAAGAGTGAGAAAAGAGTGTTAGCCATTAAAGGATTTGGTACTGTGGGTGGCGCTGAGAAGTTTAGAGGATATTGATAGGAAGGAAAGAAAGTTCACACGGGGGCTATACGGGAGAACTTAGGAATTCTGGAGCGGAAAATTATGGAAGTTTGAAATTAAAAGGGTGGTACACCATGTAAAATATTGGGTGAATAGTAAGAAAGAGATAGTTTAGACTTAATAAATCGTGAGTGTTTGGTGGGGACTGAAGTATTGGCTAGATAGATTGAGATTATAATTTGAGACTTTATAGTATATTTGATAGTTGTGTTGGAAACAACTAATCAATGTTATGATTTTGGGGAAACGAGTATATGAGAGGAGAGTGATAGGAAAGTGATAAGTAAGTAATTAGGGACTAGAGTAGAAAGGAAACTTAAAGTCACAAGAGAGTAGAGTAGACGAAAAATGCAATTAGTGTGAAGCGGGTTGAAGAATTTAAAAGACATGGGATAAAATTTGAGAATGAAGGAGAGTTCATATAAGTAAACTAGAAGTAAGTTGAAATTGAGAGAAAGGTATGAAGGCTTAGATATGGAAAATTAGACATGGGATAAAATTTGAAAATTTTATACAAGTTAAGGTTAGATTGTGGGACAAAGAAAAAGAGGATTGTGAACGTAGATGTAAAACTTGGATAGGACATATCGTGATCGTTCGAGGTAATTAGGTGTGAGATGTTAGGGAGCGATAAATTAGGAATGAAATGTTATAATAAAGAGAATTGAAATTGAGGATTTAGAGTAAGATGATTGTTTATTATGTCTTTCAGAGATAGGAAATATGAAGTGAGGAATTAATTTACGATAGAGGAGTTGTGAGTAGAAATGATGAGTACTTTAATTAAAGTCATTTGTTGTATGTATAAGTAATCGAGCTATGAAAAGTGAAGTTATGACGTGAAATCAAAACTTGGGGATATATGTATTGTTGTTCCTCAATTGGTGCGCATTTAATTAAGAGCTTCAGGGGCAACTCATAAGATAGAATGACAGTTTAGAGGGAGTAAGTAGAAAAATGACTAAGGTACCACAAATTTTGAGGACAAAATTTTTGTAAGGAGGGTGGATTGTAACACCCGAGAATTTCTATTACGTGCGTAGCCTAGGTTCGACGTAGAATGAGTTAGCCTAGGCTAGAAATGTATGAGAAGCTATTGTTGAAGGGTATTAGAAGTGAAAGGAGAAGTGGAGAGTTTGACAAGTCAAATTCAAATGTGATTGGTGGATAATTTTGAGTTGAAAAGTCCAATTCTCTCAACCAATCAAAATGTAGTAAAAAATGAATGAAATGGTGGGATTGAAAGGGCAGCCACGTTGGAAGAAAAGAAAAAGGAAAAGTGAGGGTTTAAGTGTTTGAAAAGTCAAACCAACAATGAACCAATGAAAACTTTGGTTGAAAATTCAAAGGGAGAAATAAAGGGATTAATTGAATGGAAAGTGAGGGTGAAGAGAGGCTGCCACGCGAAGAGTAATGGGAGGGCATTTGTGTAATTTTAACGGCTTATTAATTGACTAAATTAAAGAAAAGAAAAAGAAATGGTTTATAAAAAGGAAAAAGATAAGAAAAGCTTCATCTTCATCTTTTTCTCTCCACGGTCGCAGCCACCATGGAAGCTCTTTCCTCTCCTTCTCTTCATTGATTTTAAGGGTATTAAGGTAAGATTTTAAGTGGGTTTTATGTTTGATGCAACTTAGGGTTGATTTTTAGTGTTTTGATGGAGTTTGTGTGAGTTTTAGTTAGGGTTTGGAAACCCTAGCTTGAGAGCTCCGAATTTTGGGTTCTTGGATGAGTTTTCTTTCTAGATTTGAGGATTTAATTGTTAGATGGATTGGTTTAGGTTGATTTTATGGTTAGATTGAAGATTGGAGTTATGTGTGTGAAAACCGGTTTTGGAGAGAATGTTGGCCAAATCTGTTGAGGGGTTTTTGGATTGGCCATGGTGTTTGGATGGTTGTTGTGAGTGTTTCAATGGATAGTAGACGTGTAGAGGTTTACAGATTAGGGTGGCACGTCGAAATCCGTTGAAAAACGAGGGAGTTACGACCGTTTGAAGTTTGACGGTCAAAATTGTGCACAATTCGGGTTTTGTGTTTTGGGGAAGGAAGTTTGTGATAGTTTTAGTTAGTTTAGGTTAAGAATTTCTTTTGAGTTCATTAGTAAATTTCTAAGTTGAGTTTTTGTTATTTTAGGTAATCGAGCGAGTGATTTGGTTGGACGATAGAAAATCTAGGAATTTTGGGTTTTGTATGTTAGGTTGAAATGTTGGTTAAAACCTACGGTTAGTGTATTGCTAAGTGATTTCTCTTTTATTATGTTAGGTTGACGAGTGAACGATTTGGCTAACCGGGCATATAATTGCGAGCACGCACAAGGAATCCAGGTAAGTAGCGGATGTGTGTGGTTTGCCTTCGGGCCTACACCATGGAACGGTAGGGAATTGGTTGTTTGCTTTGTTTGATTGTTTGTTTAGTTTTGTGTTGAGTATTGTAATTGTGTGACATGCATCACGGTTTTCAAACTACGAGAAACGAGTTTTAAGCATGGTTTTGCATGGTGAGCTTGAACCGTAAGGGATGGTGTGAGTTGAATTGTGAGGTGGTTTGTGTTGGAGTCGCCTAGTCGCGTTAGGGTAGCACCTGCGGGAAACTCCATGGGAGTTGTCCAGTCGCGTTAAGGTGGTACCTGCGAGGGACTATTGTTGAGTCGCCTAGTCGCGTTAGGGTAGCACCTGCGGGAAACTCCATGGGAGTTGTCCAGTCGCGTTAAGGTGGTACCTGCGAGGGACTATTGTTGAGTCGCCCAGTCGCGTTAGAGTGACACCTGCGAGGGACTCCAGTGGAGTCGCCTAGTCGCGTTAGGGTGGCACTTGCGGGGGACTTTGTATGTGTTGGACACCTGCGAGGGACTCCAGTGGAGTCGCCTAGTCGCGTTAAGGTGCGGTGTTAGCCTGTGTGACGAGCTTCGGTTACGGTTATGTGAATGAACAATGAAAAGCAAACGAAACAAAAGCAACTGAGCGAGTAGAAACTTCATGTGTTAGGGGTTGTGTTGCATTGAGTTTGTTGTATGCATTATTCCCTACTTACTAAGCATTAGGCTTATGTTTTGTGTTCCGTGGTGTAGGTGTAGACGGGAGTACAGGTGAGGGCCTAAGGAAAGCTAGGATTGGAGCGCAGTTGGTGACGTACAGGGCATGCCGGTGCAGGCAGTTGTCGGGGCGTCTCGATCATGGTCTTCGGAGGGTTGTGGGTGATGATTATTATTTTGGTATTTTTGATGTATCTAGTTGGTGACTTGGAGATTTGATAAGTGTTGGCACGTTGTTTTTATAAAGGTTTTCGTAATGAATTTTTAAAGATTTTGAGTCGTTGGGTTGTTGTGTAATGGTGGTGGTATTTTGAGGATTAAACTATATATTCTCGAGTGTTATATTGCAGGTTTTGGTTTTAAAGAATTTAGGCGTTATGCCGTCCATATTGATTTTAAAACAAACGACGTCGGGTTTAAGTTCGCTATTTTTATTAATATTCAGTTGAAGTCGGTTTTTCTAAAATTTTTACGGGATTTGATGGTTCGTGTGTCGGGGAGGTATGGTTAATGTTTCGTGATTTTTGGAGGTGTTCGGGGTGGTGAAATATGAGGAAAAGTGAGGAAAGGTCAAAAGGGGTCAAAATGGAAGTTTTTTTGGTGTTTTGGGTCGAGAAAACCCGAGGAGGCCCGATCGGTCAGGCTTCGGACCGCGAGTGGTCGCGGTGGGGCGCACAGGCGCGCCCCAACGCGCAGCGCGAGCACAGCGTGGGCGCGCGCGGCGCCCAGCGCCCCTTTTGAGCCCGTTTTTCGTTTTTTTTCAAATTTTCCCTATTTCTACAATGTTTTGACCCGACATTTTTCCGACGTATTTTAAACGTATTTTGACACATTTTCCAACAAAAATCGAGGGTTCGAAAAACCCGAAAACCGAGTCGAAAAATCTACGAAAATTATTTTAAACGATGTTTTAAACGCGGGTTTGATTTGCAAACGTAGCGCACCGAGCCGGGGCGGGTTCGGGGCGTTACATTACCTCGTCAGAAAACCCAAACCCGACCTCTGACCACCAAAGTTTCCAACGAAAATCCTTCAGCCGAACTTTCCTCCGGCGAAAATCCTCTCGGCCGAGCTCCTTTTTCGCAACGGCAAAGCTCCTCTCTCGGCCGACGCCCTCCATCATCGACCTGCAAAAAAATCCGACCTCCTTTCCTCTCGGCCACTCGAGTTCTCTCCCTGTCTCTGGTCTCCAATCGACATTGCAAAGAGAGAAGCTCTCTCTCTCTACTCTCTGGCCTTGCAAAGAAGAAGAACATGAAGAGGTGGGTTCAAGTTTATTTTAAAACTGAACCGGTTCACTCGAACCAAACCAAACTGATTCAGCTCAAATCGAACCGAACCGAACTGGCACTGTTCATCTGATGGAACCGAACCGGCATTGTTCATCCGACCCGAACCAAACTGGCACTGTTCACCCGAACCAGACCCGAACCAAATTTCCACCAAAATAAAATCGGACTGATCGAAGATTTAACCGGTAAGGACTTTCTACCTAAGTTGTTGTGAAAGTTATGTATTAAAGTGGAAAAATAATATTAAGAATTTTATTTAGGTAGAAAAATTTCTGGTGGTTGTCAAAATCGACCCAATTCGACCCACGATCACACGTAAGAAAATTCTGCTCAAACTCTGTCAACTGGATTTATTTAAATAGAAATCAATACCAAGATTTTAATTAAACAGGATATTATTGAAATATTGGATATTGGAAAAATCTCAATAAACCCTAACAGCTCGGAATCCAGGTAAGTGTAAATACAACGTTTTACAACATTTTGGCTACGGCCCTACATCACAAGATAGATATTATTTTCTTTATTACTGTTTTATTTTATTACACATTTTTTTTTATGGTTGAGCACACATGTTAGAATATTGACATAGAATTGTTTAAAAAGATAAAATAGGTAGGACATTTGCATGTGTATGAAAATGATGGATTTGATGGTAAATATGTGATAGCAAGAGCTTGATCGTTAAAAGTAAAAGTTGACGAAGCCAGAAATGGCCAAGTCTTAAAAGTAAAAATAAAAGTAAAAGTAAAAGAGAGCGAAGCCAGAGATGGCTAAGTCTTAAAAGAAGGTTGACTTTCAACCAGTCTGTAACTGTTAATAGATTCGGTAAAAGTAAAAGTAAAAGTTTTGCAACTTGCACATATTTCCACTTACTGAGATTTGTCATAGTTTTTAACTTGTGACGTAGGTGAATTTTTGTCTGAGGAAGAAATAGTTGCGATTGGGAACCTTCCAGTGGCAAGCGAGCATACAGATGAAGAAAATATTGTTGAATTCGAAGAAAAAGATCTAAATTAGTATGCTTAAATTTTTAAACGATATTAACGTTTTATTTCACTTTAAGACTTGAATTATTATGTTGAACTTTATTATTATTTAAAGTTTTATAAATTGTGTTAATTATGCAATGGTTTTAAGATTTTGACAAAATTTATTACAAAGCTTCCGCGCAATTAAAGTTTTCAATTAATATTTAAATTTTCAAATTATGATTTGGCGCTCAATTTCAAATCAATTTGGGGAAAATTCTAGGGTTTCTAAAATTAGGGTTTCAAATTGAGAATTTTTAAATTGGGGCGTTACAACATGGTATCAAAGTGCCCAAGGCTTATAAAACGATTCTGTAGACTACTCTGTATGCTCACGTGCACCTGGAAGATTGTCAATCAGTAAGTAAGTCTGTATTAAAAATTTATAATTTGATAAAAGTAGGTTAGAAATATTATAGTACATTTTAAAAATAAGTGTATAATATAGATTTTCTTAAAATGAAATTATTGTGATGTAGACTATGGCCAATCATAGAGGAAATAGAAATAATCTGGATGCCATACTCGATCGGATGATGGACATGATCGAGATGCAGGCTAGACAAAATGAACAACTGTCGCAAGCAGCTAATGCGGCAGCTCAAGCAGCCACTGCCGCAGCTCAAGCAGTGAATATACAGGCCCAAGTTCCAGATAAGCCTCGACATGCGGATATGGATTTCGTTCGATTTCGACGGATGAACCCTCCAAATTTTTATGGCAATTTGGTAGATATGGCAGCGGCTGATGATTGGATCAGGACCATTGATGAAATTTTTGAGTTTGCCAAAATTTCTGAAGAAGTGAAAGTTCTTTGTGCATCTTCTATGTTTCGGATGGAGGCACGTTATTGGTGAGATTCCATGAAGGCGATGCATTCAGTCACTACCATGACAATGTTGAAATTTCAGGAGTTATTCAACGAGAAATACTTTACAGATTCAATGATGGATGCAAAGGCTGAAGAATTTATGACTCTCAAGCAGATCGGAAGCGTGATGGATTATCTGCACAAATTTGAACAATTGTCTCGCTATGTTCCTCATATTGCTGGTAACGAGGCTATGAAGGTAAAAAGGTTCATCCAAGGATTAAGGGTGAAGATACTCAAGGACATCCTTCTACCTCCAAAAACTCTTTGTTCGCATTTGTAGTGGAGAAAGCACTGTCTACAGAGCAAGGAGAGAAAGATGTCATAAAGGCCCAGGAATTGCGAAGGAGATATAGTCATGCGACTCAAGTTGCACGAAATAAAGTTCCACAGCAACAATCTGCTGGATTTAAGCGACCCATGATCAGTGGACCTGCTGGAGGACCTTCTAAGTTTGCTGGTAGACCTTCTAAATTTGTTAAGAGGGAAACGACGAAGACGAATGCACCTTTATGTCCCTCATGCAAGAAGCCACATTATGGAGAGTGTTGCATACAGGCCAACATGTGTTTTAAATGCGTCAACCCAGATATTATATTAGTAATTGCCCAAAGAATGCCCAGGAGCAACCCAAGACAACTGCTCGAGTATTCGCCATGACTAAAGATGAAGCTGAAGGAAATGCATCTGTGGTGACGGGTTTGGTATTTATTTCTGGCATATCTTCTAGCATATTAATTTATTCTGGAGCTACACATTCTTTTATATCCCTTGATCATGCTAAGAAATTTGATATTAAAGTAGAGTCTCTAGAACATAATATGGGGGTAGCTACACCTTTGGGCAAAGTGATGTTTGTTGATTCTATTATTAGAAGGTGCGATGTGTGTATTGGAGAGAATCAATTGGAGGCAGATTTAATTATTCTGGCGATGCACGATTACGGCGTCATCCTAGGGATGGATTGGCTTACTAAATACTATGTAACTATTGATTGTCGCAAGAAAATGGTAAATTTCCAATTGCCTGGAAAAGAGCCATTTTCCTTCTATGGAGATACTAAAGGTTCAAGAGTTCTAGTAATATCAGCTATGCGAGCTTGGAGCTTATTAAATTCTGAATGCATTGGAATTCTAGTCAGTGTTATATGTACTGAACCTAACAGAGCAACGACATTGGATATGGTGCCGATAGTTAATGAACTTTCTTATGTCTTTCCTGATGACCTGACAAGGTTACCACCCGCGAGAGATGTGGAATTTAGTATTGAGCTACTACCTAGAACGGCGCCGATCTCTAAAGCTCCTTATAGAATGGCGCCAAGTGAATTAAAAGAGTTAAAGACTCAACTTGACGATTTGCTAGAGAAAGGATTTATCCAACCGAGTTTCTCACCCTGGGGAGCTCCGGTTTTATTTGTGAAGAAAAAAGATGGATCGATGAGAATGTGCATTGACTATCGAGAGCTCAACAAAGTTATTATCAAGAACAAGTATCCACTATTGAGAATCGATGACTTATTTGATCAATTGAAGGGAGCGGCAGTTTTCTCTAAAGTTGATATAAGGTCTGGATATCATCAGCTGAGAATTAAGGAGGACGATGTGTTCAAGACGGCGTTTCGTACCAGATATGGCCACTTTGAATTTTGAGTCATGCCGTTCGGATTAAGTAATGCATTGGCAGCATTTATGGGTCTGATGAATCGTACTTTCAAGACCTTTTTGGATGATTTTGTGATAGTTTTTATTGACGACATCCTTATTTACTCAAAGAGCAAGGAGGAGCATGAAGAACATTCAAGGATTATCTTATCTACTTTGAGATGTGAAAAATTATATGCAAAATTCTCCAAGTGTGAATTTTGGATGGAAAAGGTGAATTTTCTTGGCCACATTATTTCAAATAATGGTGTAGCAGTGGACCCAGTGAAGATTGAAGCTGTTAGTAAATGGCCTCAACCAAAGAACGCAGCTGAGATAAGAAGTTTTCTTGGTCTTACGGGATATTACCGAAGATTTGTAGAAGGTTTTTCAACATTAGCCAGCCCGCTCACCAAGCTAACCAAGAAAGGTGCAAAGTATTTATGGACTGAAGAGTGCGAACAAAGTTTCCAAGAACTAAAGAAAAGATTGATCTCGGCACCTATACTTACTATACCATCTGGATCAGGAAAATTTGTAGTGTATAGTGACGCTTCGAAGTATGGATTGAGATGTGTTGTAATATCCGGTTTGTACGGACCTTTGATTATATATTATGTTATATTATCATTTCCTTATTTAATGGCATTTTTGGTAAATATGTCAAATCAGGTCCGATTCACAAAAGAAAGCGTCATTACGATTCTAACGAATAATAAGAATTTTAAGGAAATTACGGGAATTTTCGGAGATCAAACACTACATTCCGAGTAAATACATTTTTCGTAATGTAAAAGACGTTCTCGTAAAAATAGCGAACGAGGTCCAAATTGCGAACGGATAGTTTTAATAAATCCCTGGCAATGAATAGAAGTTATTGGCAAAATATGGAACTTTCGAGAATCTGAATAGTTGGACGATTAACGAGACGAAGGATGAAACAAATAGATTTAAGTAAGAAGGGCAAAATGGTAATTTGCAAATCCATTTTAATAAATAACACAAAATCACTCTTTTTCCCTCACTTTGCTCTCTCTTCTCTCTTTTCTCTCTGGAACGCACGAACAGAGAAGGTTTCTTCTCTCGACCGCCGGCGATCTCACGTCGTTCCGACTTCGTTCGACCTCCGTTCCTCCTCCGTCCTTCACGTTTTCTTCCTCTCTCGCTACCCTCGGTATGTAGCTTTAGTCTTCGGTCGTTTATTTCGAGTTTTGGTTCGATTTAGGGTTAGGGTTTAAATTAGGTTTTCTGTTAAAAACGCGATTTAGGCTTCGTAATTAATAGGTTAGCTATAATTACGTATATATTGAACGTATTGAACGTTATTGGACGAAGAAAAGTCGATTTGCGAAAAAGTTAAAAATTGGTAAATTTCCGGGTTTTTGAGAAAAACTCGTTAAATGAGATTTCGGATTATCGAGCCTTAATTGACGTTCTAAATGCTTTGATTGGCAAGTTGGAATTTAGGAAATTCATTAGTTAAGGATTTTATAATTTGAATGTTTATAATTCAAATTGGTTTTAACAGCAAATATCGTGTTTTGTCTCAGACACGACTCCTGTGGACGAAGTTTGAGATCCAACGCGCTCAAGGTAAGTTCTCGTGACTTGCTTGACCGAAAGGTCTACACCATACTTCGTCGTCGTATCAAGGATCCTTGAGGGTTCCTTGTTTTACGTTGTTTAGGTTGGGTAGTTAGGTTAATTGTTTATAGGTTATGTTATATTGTCTGCTGATATGAACTGCTTGTTTACTTTCCGCTGATATGAACTGTTCATGCATCACGGTTTTCGAAAGTCATGAAAAGGAATTTCTGCACGTGTTTTTAAGAAAAGGAACGTATATCTGAAATGAAATCTATAACGAAATCTGAATGAATAAACGTAATCTGTCTGTTTCTGGTCACGCGGGATGGGGCTCAGGCACGGCTGTGCGTGTTGCAAGCGTGTACCCCCCCTCTCTGGGTGGAAAGGGTAGTCCGATCGCTAGATGGGCCCTCTCCGCTTAGTGGGTAGAGGTTTCGGTGACAATTCTGTCTGTCTGTGACGTGATGAATCTGTAATCTGAATCTGTATCTGTTTCTGTATCTGAAAGGAATGAAAATGAATCTGTAATCTGAATCTGTATCTGTTTCTGTATCTGAAAGGAATGAAAATGAATCTGTAATCTGAATCTGTATCTGTTTCTGTATCTGAAAGGAATGAAAATGAATCTGTAATCTGAATCTGTATCTGTTTCTGTATCTGAAAGGAATGAAAATGAATCTGTAATCTGAATCTGTATCTGTTTCTGTATCTGAAAGGAATGAAAATGTATCTGAATAAGAATCTGTAATCTGCACGTTTTATGAATGGCATACGCACGCATGCATCTGCATTTACGTAGCTTACTGAGATTTCAATATCTCATATGTGTCTGTATGGTGTAGGTGATCTGCTAGGTGACGTAGATCCAGGTGAGGACGACGTTCCTCCTCCTGATGTCGGAGGCAGTTGATGGATGATGCTCGTGGGAGTGCGCTGAGTAGTCGAGGCGCAATATGACCCGTGGGGATGTATGTCTGAACTCTGGGTTTATTTTGGGATGTTTTGAGTTGATAATTGTATAGTATACTTAGGTTGTTTGGATCTGGATAGGGATTAGATAACGTTTTGGTAATTGTATGTAAAACGTTTTGGTTTAAACTGTGTAATGAATGTTTTGGAAATGTTTTGATTGGTGTTAGGTTGATACGGTTATGCTCGATGTTTAGAGCTATCCACGCAGTTGGACTTCGCAAAGTCCGACTCGAGTCGATTGAGTTTAGAATACGTTTAAATTGGATTTAAGTTGTGAGTTATATGGAAATTTGGTGTAAAGAAAAGGAGGTTTGCTCTCTGGAAATCGGATTCCAGAGAGCAAACAGATATGTTAAATGCTGTAAAATGATAAATGTTGAAGTGCTGGAGTGTTTGAAGGAGGATCGCTGCATGGCATGCAGCGATCGATTTCTGCTGAAAAGCAGAAATCGATCGCTTGCTGCATGCAAGCAAGCAGCAGCGATCGATTTCTGTTTCAGCAGAAATCGATCGCTGCCTCCTTTTGGCAGCCCCATTTCCGATTCTGCCCCTCCTTTAGTTTTTATTAAATATTTAAATGTTTTAAGTTTTATTTATTAATAGTTTTAGTTTATATTTGAAACGATTTACCAAACGAAGTTCGATTTCGATTCCGGTTTCGGTTTCGATTTCAATTCCGCTTTAACGTTAGGTTTTTAAAGTTTTATTTTAAAAAATGTAAAATAGAAATGAAAAATTTATACGGGTAAATGGGTACGGACTTAGGGGTGTTACATTTATGGTATTAGAGCCCCCGGGTTTTAAAATCGATTCTGTAGACTGCTCGACTACACAGCCACTACGCGGACATCCTTCATCAACTGTAAGTCTGTTTACTGCTTTGTTTGATTTCAGTTTCTTAGGATTACTTGTTTTTAAATTCTATAGGAGTTTTATAAATATGGTTCGAGGAAGGGGTCCTAGAGACGACGCGATGGATCGTCTTACGGAATTGTTAGATCGCCAGTCTCAGCATATGGACCGGCAAGCGCAACAGATCACGGATTTAGTGAATCGAGAGCAACAGCGAGAGAATCAGAGGGCTCAAGAGCTGGTAGTCCCTAGTAATCAGGGTATGCAGAGGTTTCAAAGCCTTCGGCCTCCTGTGTTCGAGGGCCAATCATCGGATCCGACACGTGCCGAGGAATGGATCCGGGTTATGGAGGACATGCTAGATTACGCCGAGGTTGCCAACGGGAGCAGGGTCGCTTATGCCACATTCCACTTAGCGTTGGACGCTCATTTCTGGTGGGACTCGATCAAGTCGACTACAGATGTATCAGTTATGACTTGGGATCGATTCAAGTTCTTATTCTTCGACAAGTATTTCAGCCGCACAGTGAGAGTGGCCAAGAGGAACGAGTTTACGCAGCTGAAGCAGACTGGTTCAGTTGCGGATTATATTTGGAGATTTGAGGCTTTATCACGATTCGCACCTCGCCTGGTCAGCGATAATGAGGAGAAGGTGCACCACTTTATGGAGGGACTCAATCCGGAGATTCGGATGCACGTGGTAGTCTCAGGTATTATTGATGCGCCATATTCTGATGTTACAGCCAGAGCTCTGGACATAGAGGCTGCCAGGGCCACTTGTGTTAAACCGAGGGAGCCAGCGAAGGGCTTCTTCCAAGAGATCCGTCCTCAGTCTCGGAATCAGGGATGGCAGCCTGGAGCACAGCCACCTCAGCCACAGCCTAGGGGTGCGAAGAGACCTCTTGAGGGAGGAAATGATCGGGGCAAGGGAAAGCAGATACAGGGGACTTCTCAGATGCCCTGGTGCCCCAGATGCCAGAAAGAACATAGTGGCGAGTGTCGAGTTGGCACGAACAAATGCTACAGATGTGGCGGAGTCGGCCATTTTGTTAGAAATTGCCCGCATCCGGGTCGAGATTTACCAGGCGATGATCAGAGGAGGGTTGTACCCAGGGTTTTTTGCGTTGATCGGGCCTGGCGATGTTGATGATGAGGCTCAGCCTGCCGTGATTGCAGGTACTATTTTGCTTATGGGCGCTACTGTGTTTACTTTGATGGATACTGGAGCTACGCACTCCTTCGTATCGACTGCATGTATGGCTAGATTGGGGTTAGAGTCTGGGCCGTCAGAGTATGAGTACAGTGTGATGCTGCCTTCGGGAGAGCATATGCGTTCAGATCGTATTCTCCAGGGCAATATCGTCTCGGTGGGGAGTATTACCCTTTATGCTCGTTTGATAGTTATGAGCATAGAGCGGTACGATCTTATTTTGGGGATGGACTGGCTAGCACAGCACTTCGCCACCATCGATTGTCGCTCCGGGATTGTGACCTTCCGACCCCCAGATAAAGCCGAGTTTTCCTATCAGGCGAGGAACCGATTGACTGGATCGCCTATCTCTTATTCTATGGAGGTCAACGAGCAGTTCAAAGGTGCGTGCTCTATTTATTGGCCTCTGTCTTTAATTGTCAGTTGCTCAGCGGAGTGAAGCCGAGCGACATTCCTGTTGTCAGAGAGTTCTCTGGCATATTCCTTGATGATCGTCCCGGATTACCACCAGGCCGGGAGATTGAGTTCATTATTGACGTATATCCTAACTCTGCACCGAGGTTTAAGAACCCATACCGGTTGGCACCAGCCGAGTTGAGTGAGTTGAGGACTCAGCTCGATGAGTTATTGGAGAAAGGTTTCATTCGACCCAGTGTTTCACCCTGGGGTGCGCCTGTTCTATTCGACAAGAAGAAAGGCGGGACCCTCAGGATGTGCATTGACTACGGGGAGTACCAAGATGTACCGGGATTTGAGACAGCACTTCTGGTGGCCGAACATGAAGAGTGCCAAGTACGTTGAGACCTGCCTAGTATGTCAGCAAGTAAAGGCGGAGCACCGGAGACCCGCTGGAACGCTGTTACCACTGCCGATTCCGGAGTGGAAGTGGGAGCAGATCTCCATGGATTTCATTGTGGGGCTCCCGAGGACTACGCGAGGCCATGACGGCATCTGGGTTATTGTGGACCGATTGACAAAGTCGGCTCACTTTTTGCCTGTGAAGATGACATCGTCTATGGATCAGCTCGCCGAGCTCTATGTACAGGAGATTGTCAGATTGCACGGCGTGCCAGTTTCTATTGTCTCCGACAGAGATCCGAGATTCACGTCAAAGTTCTGGAAGAGCTTACACAAAGCGATGGGGACTCAGCTTAATTTCAGCACAGCGTTCCATCCTCAGACTGATGGTCAGACAGAGAGGACGAATCAGATTTTGGAGGATATGCTCAGAGCGTGTGTGCTTGAATTTCAAGGATCGTGGAGCAGGTATTTGCAACTGATCGAGTTCTCGTACAACAACAGCTTCCAGGCTACTATCGGTATGGCTCCGTATAAAGCCTTATATGGTCGAAAGTGCAGATCTCCGCTGTATTGGGACGAGGTTGGCGAGGCCGGCGTCGTTGGACCTGAGATTCTGCAGCAAACGGCAGAGAAGATTGCCATTATTCGACAGCGCATCGAGGTAGCTCAGAGCAGACAGAAGAGCTATGGTGACACCAGACGGAGAGAGCTAGAGTTCGAGGAAGGTGACGAGGTTTACCTTAAAGTTTCTCCGTTCAAAGGCGTTGCGAGATTCGGAAGGAGGGGTAAGTTAAACCCTCGATATGTGGGACCCTTTCCTATTCTGAAGAGGATCGGGAAGTTGGCGTACAGATTACAGCTTCCGGCTTCTATGGAGGGTATCCACGACGTATTTCACGTATCTATGCTTCGGAAGTGCTTGCGCGATCCGTCGCATATCGTAGAGACTACAGAGATCGAGGTGCAGCCTACCTTGAGCTATGAGGTGAGGCCAGTACGTATTTTGGAGCATTCCATCAAGGTTCTACGCAACAAAGAAATTCCGCTAGTCAAAGTTCTATGGCGGAATCACGAGGTGGAAGAGGCTACCTGGGAGCGACAGCAGGATATGATGACTAAGTATCCTGATCTGTTTGTGTCATTTAATTTTGTGGACAAAATTCTGAATAAGGAGGGTAGAATGTAATATCCGGTTTGTACGGACCTTTGATTATATATTATGTTATATTATCATTTCCTTATTTAATGGCATTTTTGGTAAATATGTCAAATCAGGTCCGATTCACAAAAGAAAGCGTCATTACGATTCTAACGAATAATAAGAATTTTAAGGAAATTACGGGAATTTTCGGAGATCAAACACTACATTCCGAGTAAATACATTTTTCGTAATGTAAAAGACGTTCTCGTAAAAATAGCGAACGAGGTCCAAATTGCGAACGGATAGTTTTAATAAATCCCTGGCAATGAATAGAAGTTATTGGCAAAATATGGAACTTTCGAGAATCTGAATAGTTGGACGATTAACGAGACGAAGGATGAAACAAATAGATTTAAGTAAGAAGGGCAAAATGGTAATTTGCAAATCCATTTTAATAAATAACACAAAATCACTCTTTTTCCCTCACTTTGCTCTCTCTTCTCTCTTTTCTCTCTGGAACGCACGAACAGAGAAGGTTTCTTCTCTCGGCCGCCGGCGATCTCACGTCGTTCCGACTTCGTTCGACCTCCGTTCCTCCTCCGTCCTTCACGTTTTCTTCCTCTCTCGCTACCCTCGGTATGTAGCTTTAGTCTTCGGTCGTTTATTTCGAGTTTTGGTTCGATTTAGGGTTAGGGTTTAAATTAGGTTTTCTGTTAAAAACGCGATTTAGGCTTCGTAATTAATAGGTTAGCTATAATTACGTATATATTGAACGTATTGAACGTTATTGGACGAAGAAAAGTCGATTTGCGAAAAAGTTAAAAATTGGTAAATTTCCGGGTTTTTGAGAAAAACTCGTTAAATGAGATTTCGGATTATCGAGCCTTAATTGACGTTCTAAATGCTTTGATTGGCTAAGTTGGAATTTAGGAAATTCATTAGTTAAGGATTTTATAATTTGAATGTTTATAATTCAAATTGGTTTTAACAGCAAATATCGTGTTTTGTCTCAGACACGACTCCCGTGGACGAAGTTTGAGATCCAGCGCGCTCAAGGTAAGTTCTCGTGACTTGCTTGACCGAAAGGTCTACACCATACTTCGTCGTCGTATCAAGGATCCTTGAGGGTTCCTTGTTTTACGTTGTTTAGGTTGGGTAGTTAGGTTAATTGTTTATAGGTTATGTTATATTGTCTGCTGATATGAACTGCTTGTTTACTTTCCGCTGATATGAACTGTTCATGCATCACGGTTTTCGAAAGTCATGAAAAGGAATTTCTGCACGTGTTTTTAAGAAAAGGAACGTATATCTGAAATGAAATCTGTAACGAAATCTGAATGAATAAACGTAATCTGTCTGTTTCTGGTCACGCGGGATGGGGCTCAGGCACGGCTGTGCGTGTTGCAAGCGTGTACCCCCCCTCTCTAGGTGGAAAGGGTAGTCCGATCGCTGGATGGGCCCTCTCCGCTTAGTGGGTAGAGGTTTTGGTGACAATTCTGTCTGTCTGTGACGTGATGAATCTGTAATCTGAATCTGTATCTGTTTCTGTATCTGAAAGGAATGAAAATGAATTTGTAATCTGAATCTGTATCTGTTTCTGTATCTGAAAGGAATGAAAATGAATCTGTAATCTGAATCTGTATCTGTTTCTGTATCTGAAAGGAATGAAAATGAATCTGTAATCTGAATCTGTATCTGTTCTGTATCTGAAGGAATGAAAATGAATCTGTAATCTGAACTATGTACGAAAGGAATGAAGATCTGTAATCTGAATCTGTATCTGTTTCTGTATCTGAAAGGAATGAAAATGTATCTGAATAAGAATCTGTAATCTGCACGTTTTATGAATGGCATACGCACGCATGCATCTGCATTTACGTAGCTTACTGAGATTTCAATATCTCATATGTGTCTGTATGGTGTAGGTGATCTGCTAGGTGACGTAGATCCAGGTGAGGACGACGTTCCTCCTCCTGATGTCGGAGGCAGTTGATGGATGATGCTCGTGGGAGTGCGCTGAGTAGTCGAGGCGCAATATGACCCGTGGGGATGTATGTCTGAACTCTGGGTTTATTTTGGGATGTTTTGAGTTGATAATTGTATAGTATACTTAGGTTGTTTGGATCTGGATAGGGATTAGATAACGTTTTGGTAATTGTATGTAAAACGTTTTGGTTTAAACTGTGTAATGAATGTTTTGGAAATGTTTTGATTGGTGTTAGGTTGATACGGTTATGCTCGATGTTTAGAGCTATCCACGCAGTTGGACTTCGCAAAGTCCGACTCGAGTCGATTGAGTTTAGAATACGTTTAAATTGGATTTAAGTTGTGAGTTATATGGAAATTTGGTGTAAAGAAAAGGAGGTTTGCTCTCTGGAAATCGGATTCCAGAGAGCAAACAGATATGTTAAATGCTGTAAAATGATAAATGTTGAAGTGCTGGAGTGTTTGAAGGAGGATCGCTGCATGGCATGCAGCGATCGATTTCTGTTTCAGCAGAAATCGATCGCTGCCTCCTTTTGGCAGCCTCATTTCCGATTCTGCCCCTCCTTTAGTTTTTATTAAATATTTAAATGTTTTAAGTTTTATTTATTAATAGTTTTAGTTTATATTTGAAACGATTTACCAAACGAAGTTCGATTTCGATTCCGGTTTCGGTTTCGATTTCAATTCCGCTTTAACGTTAGGTTTTTAAAGTTTTATTTTAAAAAATGTAAAATAGAAATGAAAAATTTATACGAGTAAATGGGTACGGACTTAGGGGTGTTACATGTGTCCTCATGCAAGAAGAAAAAGTGGTAGCCTATGCCTCGAGACAGTTGAAGGAACACGAGAAGAACTACCCAACTCATGATTTGGAGCTGGCAGCGGTAGTTCACGCTTTAAAAATCTGGAGGCACTATCTTTATGGGGAAAGGTGTAAAATCTATACTGATCACAAAAGCCTGAAATACTTTCTAACCCAGAAGGATCTGAATATGAGGCAGCGTAGATGGTTAGAATTGGTAAAGGATTACGACTGCGAAATTATTTATCATCCTGGCAAAGCTAATGTCGTAGCTGATGCATTGAGTAGAAGAGCATCGTCTCAAATTTCTTCATTACGACTAATTCCAGAACAATTAACTGAAAAGATGCAGAAATCTGACATCGAAGTTATACCGTTTAGGCTACTAGAGAGATTGTTTGCTATGATGCTTCAGCCAAGTTTACTTGATTAAATAAGGGATAAACAACGTGGAGATGCCTATATTTGCAAAGTAAAGAGTGATTTGGAAGCGGGAAAAGTTTCTGAATTTTTTGTATCTCATGGTGGGATTATTCAGTTCAAAAATAGATATTGTATACCAGATGATGCTGAATTAAAGAGGGTTATATTGGAGGAAGCACATTCAACCCCTTACTCGGTGCATCCTGGGTCAACAAAAATGTATCGCGATTTGAAACAGCACTATTGGTGGCGTGGATTGAAAGTGGATGTAGCTAAATTTGTTGAGAAATGTCTCACTTGTCAGCAAGTCAAAGCAGAGCATCAACGACCTGCTGGTACATTGCAACCACTTATGGTGCCTTAATGGAAGTGTGAGCATATCACTATGGATTTTGTGGTGGGACTTCCTAAGACAGTTAAAGGTCATGACTCTATTTGGGTTATAGTTGATCGATTGACCAAGTCGGCTCATTTTCTCCCAGTAAGGACCATATACACTATGGATCAGTATGCTCGGCTTTATGTTCAAGAGATTATCAGATTACATGGTACGCCTGTCTCTATCGTGTCTGATCGAGATACGCATTTTACCTCTAAATTTTGGAAGAGTATGCAGAAAACTATGGGTACTCAGTTGAACTTCAGTACAGCTTTTCACCCTCAGACAGATGGACAATCAGAAAGAACAATTCAAACCCTTGAGGATATGTTAAGAGCATGTGCTATTGACTTCCAAGGAAATTGGAGTAAAAACCTACCATTGGTGGAGTTTGCCTACAACAACAGTTATCAAGCTTCGATCGGAATGGCGCCTTATGAAGCTTTATATGGTAGAAAATGCAAATCTCCAGTGCATTGGGACGAAATGGGCGAAGGAGTACTTGTTGGGCTAGAGATTTTGAGGCAAACCGCTAAAATCGTTACATTAATCCGGAAAAGAATCCTTACAGCCCAGAGTAGACAGAAAAGTTATGCCGATAAGAGAAGAAGAAAGTTGGAGTTTGCTGTAGGAGATCAAGTTTTCCTAAAAATCTTGCCAATGAGAGACGTAATGCGCTTTGGAAAGAAAGGAAAATTAAGCCCAAGATTTATAGGCCCATTTGAAATCTCAAGAAGAATAGGAGAAGTTGCATATCAGTTGATTCATTCAAGCATCTGCACAACGTATTTCATGTATCGATGTTGAAGAAGTATGTTCCTGATTCCTCACATATATTACCTATGAGATCTCTAGACTTCTCAATAAATCCCGACTTACCTTATGAAGAAAGACTAATTCAAATTCTGGAGTCAGAAGAAAGGGAACTACGGAATAAGAAGATTTCGCTTGTAAGGGTTTTATTGAAGAATCAAAGCATTGAAGAATCAAAGCATTGAAGAGGCAACCTGGGAAAAAGAAGAAGAAATTAGTAGGATCTATCCTGAACTTTTCAGGTAAGTATTTAAATTTCGAGGACAAAATTTCTTTTAAGGTGGGTAGATTGTAACAATCAAAATATCACACCGACGTTTTGACGAATTAAAGAGGGTAGGAGGGAAATCGACACAAAATTTAAACCTCACCCAATTTCTCTACAGATTTGACAAACAAATTAAAAAGATGTTGTGATATTTTCCCTTTAAATTGAGGAATTAGGTGATGGAAAAATCACCCAATCATCTCCCTCATTCTAAAATCAGAGAGCTTACCTCGTCGGAAAACCCAAACCCGACCTCTGACCACCAAAGTTTCCGACGAAAATCCTTCAACCGAACTTTCCACCAGCGAAAATCCTCTCGGGCGAGCTCCTTTTTCGCAACGGCAAAGCTCCTCTCTCGGTCGACGCCCTCCATCATCGACCGGCAAAAAAATCCGACCTCCTTTCCTCTCGGCCACTCGAGCTCTCTCCCTCTCTCTGGTCGCCGTTCGACATCGCAAAGAGAGAAGCTCTCTCTCTCTGCTCTCTACCCTTGCGAAGAAGAAGAACAGGAAGAGGTGGATTCAGTTTTATTTTAAAACTGAACCAGTTCACTCAAACCAAACCAAACTGATTCAGCCCAAATTGAACCGAACCGAACCTGCACTGTTCATCCGACCCAACCGAACCGGCACTGTTCATCCGACCTGAACCAAACCGGCACTGTTCACCCGAACTAGACCTGAACCAAATTTCCACCCGAATCAAACCGTACTGATCGAAGATTTAACCGGTAAGGACTTTCTACCTAAGTTGTTGTGAAATTTATGGATTAAAGGGGAAAAATAATATTAAGAATTTTATTTTGGTAGAAAAATTTCTGGTGTTTGTCAAAATCGACCCAATAAGCAAAATATCACACCGACGTTTTTCACAAATTAAATAGGTAGGAGGAAAATCGACACAAACTTAAACTCTCACCAATTTCTCTACGGATCGGTCCAAGCAAATTTAATCAGATGTTGGGATATTTTTCCTTTAAAACGAGGAACTCGGTGAGGAGGAATTCACACCGAAACCAAATATCCCTCTCATTCTTAAAACCAGAAGAAAACCGAAGTTCTCACCTCACCGGATCTTTGACCACCGCGAACAACGCCGACCTTCGGCCAAACGTTCTCCGGCAAAAATCAATCCCTCGACCGAACTCCTCTCCGGCGAAACCCTCTCTCTCGGCCGACGCCCTCCATCATCGACCGGCCAAATTCCGACCTCCCTTCCTCTTGGCCACTGGAGCTCTCCCTCTCTGTCTGGTCGTTGTTCGACATCGCAGAGAGAGAAGCTCTCTCTGCGCTCTGCCCTTGCGAAGAAGAAGAACAGGAAGAGGGTGGGTTCAGTTTTATTTTAAAACTGAACCGGTTCTTTTAAAAGGATTGAAACGAACCGACCCAAACCAAAAATCCAAACCAAACCGGTTATTTGCAGCCCAAACCAAAGCAGACCAGAAAAGTGCAAACTGAACCGGACCGGTACTGTTCACATCTGACCCGGTACTGTTCATCTGACCCAACCCGAACTGGAACTATTCACCCGAACCGGACCTGAACCAAATTTCCACCCAAATCAAACCGGACCGATCGAAGATTTAATCGGTAAGAAATTTCTACCTAAGTTGTTGTGAAATTTATGTATTAAAGTGGAAAATAATATTAAGAATTTTATTTAGGTAGAAAAATTTCTGGTGGTTATCAAAATCGACCCAATTCGACCCACGATCACACGTAAGGAAATTCAGCCCAAACTCTGCCAACTGGATTTATTTAAATAGAAATTAATACCAAGATTTTAATTAAACAGGATATTATTGAAATATTGGGTATTGGAAAAATCTCTATAAACCCTAACAGCTCGGAATCCAGGTAAGTGTAAATACAACGTTTTACAACATTTTGGCTACGGCCCAACATCACAAGATAGATATTATTTTCTTTATTACTATTTTATTTTATTACACATTTTTTTTTATGGTTGAGCACACATGTTAGAATATCGACATAGAATGGTTTAAAAAGATAAAACCGGTAAGACATTTGCATGTGTATGAAAATGATGGAATTGACGGCAAATACGTGATAGCAAGAGCTTGATTGTTAAAAGTAAAAGTTGACAAAGCCAGAAATGGCTAAGTCTTAAAAGTAAAAGTAGAAGTAAAAGTAAAAATAAAAGAGGGCGAAGCCAGAGATGGCTAAGTCTTAAAAGAAGGTTGACTTTCAACCAGTCTGTAACTGTTAACAGGATTCAGTAAAAGTAAAAGTAAAAGTTTTGCAACTTGCACGTATTTTCAGTTATTGAGATTTCTCATTGTTTTTAACTTGTGATGTAGTTGAATTTTTGTCTGAGGAAGAAATAGTTGCGATTGGGAACCTTCCAGTGGCAAGCGAGCATACAGATGAAGAAAATATTGTTGAATTCGAAGAAAAAGATCTAAATTAGTATGCTTAAATTTTTAAACGATATTAATGTTTTATTTTAGTTTAAGACTTAAATTATTATATTGAACTTTATTATTATTTAAAGTTTCATAAATTGTGTTAATTATGAATGACTTCAAGATTTTGATAAAATTTATTACAAAGCTTCTGCAAAATTAAAGTTTTCAATTAATATTTAAATTTTTAAATTATGATTTGGCGCTCGATTTCAAATCAAATTGGGGAAAATTCTAGGGTTTCCAAAATTAGGGTTTCAAAGAGAGAGCGATGGAGAGCGAGAGTGAGGCCGAGAGAACGCCATCGAGAGCGAGGAAACTCTCGTCCCGAAGGTTCGTCGACGGAGGCTGAGAAACACTCAGCCGAGGGAGAGAGTTTCGTTAGGGGGGGAGTTCGGTCTAGGGATGGATTTTCGCCGGAGAACGTTTGGCCAAAGGTCGACGTTGTTCGTGGTGGTCAAAGATCCGGCGAGGTAAGTATTCTGGTTTCCAAAAGAGAGAGAGAGAGATATGGTTTTGGTGTGATTTTTCCATCACCGAATTCCTCAATTTAAAGGGAAAATATCCCAACATCCTTTTAATTTTCTTTGTTAGATTATAGATGAATTGGTTGAAGAATTAAATTTTTGTGTTTGATTCCCTCCTACTCAATTGAATTCTGAAAAAATGTCGGTGGGATATTTTGGTTGTTACAATCTGATCACACGTAAGAAAATTCTGCCCAAACTCTGTCAACTGGATTTATTTAAATAGAAATTAATACCAAGATTTTGATTAAACAGGATATTATTGAAATTTTAGATATTGGAAAAATTTCTATAAATCCTAACAGCTCGGAATCCAGGTAAGTGTAAATACAACATTTTACAACATTTTGGCTACGGCCCTACATCACAAGATAGATATTATTTTCTTTATTACTGTTTTATTTTATTACACGTTTTTCTGATGGTTGAGCACACATGTTAGAATATTGACATAGAATTGTTTAAAAAGGTAAAATAGGTAGGACATTTGCATGTGTATGAAAATGATGAAATTGACGGCAAATACGTGATAGCAAGATCTTGATCGTTAAAAGTAAAAGTTGACGAAGCCAAAAATGGCTAAGTCTTAAAAGTAAAAGTAAAAGTAAAAGTAAAAGAGAGTGAAGCCAGAAATGGCTAAGTCTTAAAAGAAGGTTGACTTTCAACCAGTCTATAACTGTTAACAGGATTCGGTAAAAGTAAAAGTAAAAGTTTTGTAACTTGCACGTATTTCCACTTACTGAGATTTCTCATAGTTTTTAACTTGTGATGTAGGTGAATTTTTGTCTGAAGAAGAAATAGCTGCAATTGAGAACCTTCCAGTGGCAAGCGAGCATACAGATGAAGAAAATATTGTTAAATTCGAAGAAAAAGATCTAAATTAGTATGCTTAAATTTTTAAACGATATTAATGTTTTATTTCAGTTTAAGACTTGAATTATTATGTTGAACTTTATTATTATTTAAAGTTTTATAAATTGTGTTAATTATGCAATGGTTTTAAGATTTTGACAAAATTTATTACAAAGTTTCCGCGCAATAAAAGTTTTCAATTAATATTTAAATTTTCAAATTATGATTTGGCGCTCAATTTCAAATCAATTTGGGGAAAATTCTAGGGTTTCAAATTAGAGATTTTTAAATTGGGGCGTTACAGCTTGGGACTGTCGAAGCGTAATTGTAATACCCGGCTGTACGGAATATTACTTTAATATATTGTATTTTTATAAATTATGTCAAATTAAGTCGGTTTCATGAAAAGAAAGCGTTATTACAATCCTGATAATTAATATGGATTTTAAGAAAATTTCGAGAATTTTAGGAGTTTAACGCTAATTTTACGAGAATTACGTCTATCGTAATATAAAGGATACTTTGGTAAAAATAGTAAACGAGGTTCGAATTGCGAACGGACAGTTTTAATAGAACCCTAGTAATAAGTTGGATTTATTGGCGAAATAAGGAGATTTAGAGAAACCGAATCGTCGGTTAATTAACGAAACAAAGGACAAAACAAATAGAAAATCAAAGGAAGGGTAAAATTGTAATTTGCAAAGTCAAAATTTTAATTAAAAACACATTCTTCTTCTTCTCCAGCACTCCACACCTTTTCTCCTCTGCGATTTTCTTTCTCCGGCGATTCCCTCACGGCGACTTCCATCTCCGACATCCGTTCTTCCTCCGTTTGTTCTCAGTTTTTCGCGATTTCTTCCCCAAACTCGACCCTAGGTACGATTCTAAGGTTTTAGCAAAGTTTATTTCAGTTTTTACGGAGTTTAAACGATTAGGGTTTGTTTAGGATTTTGTGAAAAACGCGATTTAGGGCTAGAAATCGATAGGTTTACCTTAGTTGTGAATATAATGGACGTATTGAACGTTATTGGACGAAGTTAAGCCAATTTATGAGAAATGTTAAAGTTTGAGAATTTTAGGGGTTTTCGGAAAAACTCATTAATGGAAATTTTGAGGTATCGAGCATGGAATGCTCGATAAAATGCTTCAATGAATCAATTAGAGCTTTAAGGAATTTCATTAGTTAAGGTTTCGTTAAATTTGGACGTTTAATAGTTTAAACTCGTTTTAACGACAAATTGTAAAATTGCCTTAGGTGAACAACGCTCGTGGATGGAGCTTGAAGTTCAACGCGCACGAGGTAAATTCTCATGACTTACTCTGGCCGATTGGCCTACACCGTACGTCGAAGTCGTCTCGAGGAGTTTTGATGACGTGTTTGTTTAAATTGCTTTGGTTGGGTAGTTAGGTTTAGTTCTTTTATAGGTTATGATTTTTATAGTCTTGATGGTATATACGCTGTATGTTTAAATTATGCTATAAATTGTTCACGCATCACGTATTTTGGAAAGAGCATGAAAATGAATTTCCGCACTATGTTTTAAAGAAAATGGCGATGTGGCCTGAAAATGGGCTATTGATCTATTGTGTGGATCGATTACGGGTCTGTCACAATACCACATCTTGTAACACCTGATTCTATTAAACCAATTTCTATTCCGTTATTTAATAGTAAACATGTTGTGGAGAAAATTGAGGGAAATATTAATTAGGTTAATGAGTGACTAAGTAAGGGCATAGTGGTAAATTGAGAACTTATAATGGATAACCTATTTAAGGAAAGAGGCTTTGTGATTAATGCACTGTAGCCGCCACTATTTCCCCTATTTTTCCCCTCGGTCTTCAGCTCAAGCAGCAGAGCTCTCTAGGCGATTCTTCCATTTGATTTTCTCCCAAACTAGGTGAGTTTTATTTCGATTCCTTGCTGCATTGGTAGTTGTCGATGATTAGGGGAGAGTATAAGTGTGAGTTTCAAGAATGCTGTGAGCGAACTGGTTCGGGTTTTTGTGGTAATCGGAAATGTACAACGAACTAAGCTCCTAAACTTGTTTCCTTAGACTTCTAGATAGTGTAGAATGGGGTTCAGTAAAAATCTAATCGATAATCTGTCCATGGTTTTAGGTTGAGTAAGCTCCCGAGGTAGTTTGCAACACCAAGCACTTTTCCAAGAGACCAGGTAAGTGAAGTGTGCTTGTGCCCTCGGGCCTACATCACAAAACAGTAGGTTTTCTGCATGTTGAATGTTTTCCGTTTGGTCATGCATCATGTTTTGAAAGAATACGAAAATGAATTTACATGGAATGTATGGTAAGGCATGAACAGAACGTATTATGATAGCTGTTAAGGGAATTAATTCTGCCCCTAATTGATGAAGTGGATTTATAACATTGGGAGAGTTGATCCCACTCCCAAGGGAACCTGGGATCATGATAGCTGTTAAGGGAATTAATCTGCGCTTAATTGATGAAGTGGATTATAAAATTGAGAGAGTTGATCTCACTCCAAGGGAACCTGGGGATCTGATAGTGAGGAATTAATCTGCCCTTAATTGACCCTTAATTGATGAAGTGGATTTATAACATTGGGAGAGTTGATCCCACTCCCAAGGGAACCTGGGGATCATGATAGCTGTTAAGGGAATTAATCTGCCCCTTAATTGATGAAGTGGATTTATAACATTGAGAGAGTTGATCTCACTCCCAAGGGAACCTGGGGATCATGATAGCTGTTAAGGGAATTAATCTGCCCCTTAATTGATGAAGTGGATTTATAACATTGGGAGAGTTGATCTCACTCCCAAGGGAACCTGGGGATCATGATAGCTGTTAAGGGAATTAATCTGCCCCTTAATTGATGAAGTGGATTTATAACATTGGGAGAGTTGATCTCACTCCCAAGGGAACCTGGGGATCATGATAGCTGTTAAGGGAATTAATCTGCCCCTTAATTGATGAAGTGGATTTATAACATTGGGAGAGTTGATCTCACTCCCAAGGGAACCTGGGGATCATGATAGCTGTTAAGGGAATTAATCTGCCCCTTAATTGATGAAGTGGATTTATAACATTGGGAGAGTTGATCTCACTCCCAAGGGAACCTGGGGATCATGATAGCTGTTAAGGGAATTAATCTGCCCCTTAATTGATGAAGTGGATTTATAACATTGGGAGAGTTGATCTCACTCCCAAGGGAACCTGGGGATCATGATAGCTGTTAAGGGAATTAATCTGCCCCTTAATTGATGAAGTGGATTTATAAAATTGGGAGAGTTGATCCCACTCCCAAGGGAACCTGGGGATCATGATAGCTGTTAAGGGAATTAATCTGCCCCTTAATTGATGAAGTGGATTTATAACATTGAGAGAGTTGATCTCACTCCCAAGGGAACCTGGGGATCATGATAGCTGTTAAGGGAATTAATCTGCCCCTTAATTGATGAAGAGGATTTATGACTTTGGGAGAGTTGATCTCACTCCCAATGGAATATTAAGATCAGAATACGATGAATGTGAATGCAACTGAGCTGAGAAAGTAGAAACTGCATGATTAAAATTTACATTTCAACATTTCATTTCATGATTGCTTCACTTATTTAGCATTAGGCTAATAGATGAGTTTTGTGATGTAGATGAAGAAGAGACAGCAGGTGTGTTCTCCGAGCTTGCTGAGAATCAGGCAGGTTGGAGGGGTGCATACGTGCATCGATCTGGCAACTGATGGGGCGGTTTAACTGGTGCTTATAGAAGTGTAGGTTTAGTGAACCATGATTCATTTTAAGTTTTGTTGAGTTTTCTAATAACAGAAGTGGTTTTAATGTTTTTTTGAATACGTTGGTGAGACTTTTCTGATAATAGCACTCTGTTGGTTTTAACGTTAGCTCTTACTGGATTTTGAGTAAATGTAAGGATTTGGGTTGGTTCTGAATGGTTTCAGTGAAGTAAGCAAATTCTTTTTTGTAGTTAGAGTTGTGTGGTATAGCAAAAGAGTAGTTGAAATGTTACTATGTTCTCTACCGGTAGATGTTGTCTATCGATAGAAGTTGGGTTTTTTGTCCACCGGCGGATGTTGGAGGATTGAATCATCCGACTAACGTCATCGGAAGATGTCTTCAGTAGAAGTTTTGTCATTTAGTGATCGGTGGATGTCGGTATTAAACCTATCGGATGATGTAGTAGAAGTTTTGTCGTTTAGTGATCAATGGATGTCATGTATTAAACCTATCGGATGATGTAGTAGAAGTTTTGTCGTTTTGTGATCGGTATACATAGTTTGTTCTTTCGGAAGACGTGAGTAAAAGATTTGTCGTCTTGTGGTTGGCAGAGGCTGGATGAACGAATCATCTGGCTGACGTCATCGGTAGATGCGAGTAGCAAAACTTGTCGTTTTGCGATCGGCAGAAGTTGGATGAATGATTCATCCGGCTGACGTCATCGGTGGAAAACTTTCGGTTTTGTTTCTGCCCTTGTCGTTGACTTTGTTCAGCGGATGATGTGTTTGACTTTTATGAACTTTAAGTATTTCACGCTTAAGCCTTCATCTCTTCCGGCCGAATTATTTTCTTAATATTTTAACTGATTATTCGAACACTGTTTTATAGTTTTGCTTAACTTTGCTTTGCTCAAAGATTTTCCGCTGCAAGTTTCTGTGTTTTTAGCAAACGTTCAAATTTAACTTTCGAGCGAAGTTTTAAATTTGGTCCAAAATTTCCTAGTTATGTTCTGGTTTATGAGTAACGAACTGAGTTTAGAAAACTCGGGGCGTTACACATCTAATATGAATTGATGTATGTTTATGGTTATGCGAGGTGGGGTTCAGGCATGGCTGTGTGTAACGCCCCGAGTTTTCTGAATCCGGTTCGCTACTCAATGCTCGAACATGACTAAGAAATTTTTTTTTGATTAATTTAAATCTTCACTCGACAGTCAAAATTTGGTATTTTTCTAAAAACTCAAAACATTTAAAAATTTGCAGCGGAAGTCATTTGAACCACAATGAAGTTATACAAAACTACGAAATGCTGTTGAATTGTTAAGAAACAATCGGCAATTTGAAAATCTAGTTTAAACAGCGAAATATTAGAGAAGTCGCAGAAGTCAAACACATCTGCCGATTGATAAAGTCAACGGAAGAAGAAGAAACAGAAGATAGAAGGTTTCTACCGATGACGTCAGCCAAAAGACATCAACCGATCGCAAACGACAAAATACACTCTACATCCTCCGATGACTATACGACAAAAATCCTCCTACATCTACCGATGACGTCAGCCAAAAGACATCAACCGATCGCAAACGACAAAATACACTCTACATCCTCCGATGACTATACGACAAAAATCCTCCTACATCTACCGATGACGTCAGCACGCATCTGCCGATGAGTTTACCGAGACATCATCCGATGGACTTTGACCTACACCTTCCGATAGAACAAACCTCATGTACCGGTGACTTTACTGAGACATCATCCGATGACTATTCTTAAGGCATCTTCCTATAGAATTAACCTACATCATCCGATGACTTTTCTTAAGGCATCTTCCGATAGAATCAACCTACATCATCCGATGACTTTTCTTACGGCATCTTCCGATAGAATTAACCTACATCATCCGATGACTTTTCTTAAGGCATCTTCCGATAGAATTAACCTACATCATCCGATGACTTTTCTTAAGGCATCTTCCGATAGACAACAACACAACTTCCTCCGATAGAAAACAATAAACTTCTACACACATCCACCGATAGCTTTTACCAAACATCATCGATGACTTTTCTTAAGGCATCTTCCGATAGAATTAACCTACATCATCCGATGACTTTTCTTAAGGCATCTTCCGATAGAATTAACCTACATCATCCGATGACTTTTCTTAAGGCATCTTCCGATAGAATTAACCTACATCATCCGATGACTTTTCTTAAGGCATCTTCCGATAGAATTAACCTACATCATCCGATGACTTTTCTTAAGGCATCTTCCGATAGAATTAACCTACATCATCCGATGACTTTTCTTAAGGCATCTTCCGATAGAATTAACCTACATCATCCGATGACTTTTCTTAAGGCATCTTCCGATAGAATTAACCTACATCATCCGATGACTTTTCTTAAGGCATCTTCCGATAGAATTAACCTACATCATCCGATGACTTTTCTTAAGGCATCTTCCGATAGAATTAACCTACATCATCCGATGACTTTTCTTAAGGCATCTTCCGATAGAATTAACCTACATCATCCGATGACTTTTCTTAAGGCACTTACTATAATTAAGAAAGTCCCGACTATCAAAAGGACTTAAGCATTTTACCAAAAACCATTCAGAGGCAGTTTAAATCATTGTATTGCTCAAATTCAGTAAAAACAACATTATAAAATCCAACAGAACACTAATGTCAGGAAATCTCCAAAACTAATTCAAAAGGTTGCTACCACTACTGTCATGAAAACTCAATGTACTCAGATTGAATCATTATCAACTAGACCTTCACAACCGGTGACACCAGTTAACCCGCCTCATCAGTTTACCAGACCGGATCATGAATGTACCCCTCCAACCACATCTACTCATCTGTGCACACGGGTCACCTGCAGTAATCTCTTCACCTACATCACAAAATCATCTATTAGCCTAATGCTAAGCAAGTAAAGCAAGAAATGAAATGTGTACTGGAATGTAAATCCTAAATATGCAGTTTCTACTTTCATTCCTCAGTTATGTTGCATTCGTTCACTGGTCTGATGATCCCTGATACAATGGGAGGTGGATCAGTTTTCCCAGGGTATGAATCCATATATTCAATTAAGGGGCGGATTAATTCCCTTAACAGCTGATTTGATCCCTGATACAATGGGAGGTGGATCAATTTTCCCAGGGTATGAATCCGTATGTTCGATTAAGGGGCGGATTAATTCCCTTAAAAGTATACTGTTACAATCTGTTCACATCTCACCATGCTACTTCATGTAAATTCATTTTCGTTTTCTTTCAAAATATGATGCATGGCAACTGAAAAGAAACATTCATTCATGCACACACAAATCCTATTGTTTTGTGATGTAGGCCCGAAGGCACATGCAAACTCTACTTACCTGGTCTCCTGGAAAAACTTGGTTGCAAGCTACTTCGGGTATTACTCAAACCTAAAACCATAGACAGAGCATACATTAAATTCCCTCTAATCTTCATTCTAAACCACTAGAAATCTAAGGGAAACTGTTTTGGGAACTCTAGTCATTGTGCATTCCCGATTTCAACTTAAACCGAAACCACCACTCGCTTACCGCCTTCTCAAAACCTCATTTATCATCCCTCCTACCAACGATAGATACAATGTAACAAGAAATAGAAGCAAAACTCACCAAGTTCGGAGGAAATCGCTGGAGGAATTCGAAGGGGGTCTCCTATCGCGCTCTGCTAAGCTGAGGAGCTGAAAATGGAGAGGAAATGAAATAAACAGTGGCGGCTACTTCATTAATAGTTTCCTTAAATACGTTATCCACCTTTGAATTTCTAATTACCCTTATGCCCTTGCCTAGTCATCCACTAACCTTACATTTAATATTGCCATATAAATTGTGCCATTAGTTTAAAAGGAATAGAGAAACGGTTTGATAAAACCGGGTATTACAATCTACCCTCCTTAAAAGAATTTTGTCCTCAAAATTCAGTACCTGAATAATTCTGGATGTTGGTCCATCATGTCTTGCTGGCGCTCCCAAGTTGTCTCCTCTATGTTCTGATTGTGCCATAAAACTTTCACTAGTGGAACTTCCTTGTTGCGCAATACCTTCACTGCATAGTCTAAGATCCTTACAGGTTTCTCCTCATATGCAAGAGTAGGAAGAACCTCAATATCCTGCTGTTCCACAACCTGATATGGATCTCTTACACACTTCTTTAACATAGAAACATGGAACACATTGTGGATTCCTTCCATAGAAGCCGGTAACTGCAACATGTAGGCTGCACTCCCAACCCTTTTCAAAATTAAGAATGGTCCAATAAACCTGGGGTTCAACTTTCCTCTCTTCCCGAATCTCACAACTCCTTTGAATGGTGACACCTTAAGAAAAACTTCATCACCTACTTCAAACTCTAATTCTCTTTGTCTTTTATCAGCATAACTCTTCTGGCGGCTTTGAGCTGTCAGAATTCTCTGTCGGATGAGGGCAACCTTCTCCACAGTCTGCTGCACAATGTCAGGACCAAGCAACTGTGCTTCGCCAACTTCATCCCAGTACAAAGAAAATCTGCATTTTCGTCCATATAATGCTTCGTATGGAGTCAT
Source organism: Begonia masoniana (assembly GCA_022432975.1). Taxonomy (NCBI): domain Eukaryota; kingdom Viridiplantae; phylum Streptophyta; class Magnoliopsida; order Cucurbitales; family Begoniaceae; genus Begonia; species Begonia masoniana. The sequence goes on from CM039515.1 coordinate 18,535,988, forward strand.
GCCTATTGTTGCTTGAAAACTGTTATTGTATGAGAACTCAACCAATGGTAAATATTTACTCCAAGATCCTTGAAAATCCAATATGCATGCTCGGAGCATATCTTCTAAGGTCTGAATGGTTCTCTCGGATTGTCCATCTGATTGAGGGTGGAAAGCTGTGCTAAAATTAAGCTGTGTTCCCATAGCCTTGTGCAAACTTTTCCAAAACTTAGATGTAAATCTGGAGTCTCGGTCTGAAACTATGGTGCTTGAAACTCCATGCAGTCTAACAACTTCGTGCACATACAACTCGGCCAGTTGATCCATCGAATATGTTATCTTCATTGGCAGAAAGTGAGCAGATTTGGTTAAACGATCAACTATTACCCAGATTGCATCATGTCCCTTTGCTGTTCTAGGTAACCCTATAACAAAATCCATAGTTATTTGTTCCCATTTCCATTCAGGAACTGGTAAGGGTTGCAATGTTCCTGAGGGTCTTTGATGCTCGGCTTTAATCTGTTAACAACACAAACATGATCCTACATATTCTGCCACGCTTCGTTTCATACTAGGCCACCAGTAGTGTTGCTTAAGGTCTCTGTACATCTTTGTACTTCCAGGGTGAACAGAGAACCTGGAAGAGTGTGCTTCAGAAAGAATCTCATCACGGAGTTCCTTAATGGCTGGAACAAACCACCTATTTCTAAACTTGAGGATCCCATTAGCAGAATAGTTAAAATCTGATTGGTCCGTAGAATTCATGCTTGACTTGTACTTGTTACACTCATCATCATTCGTCTGAGCTTCCTTTATTTTCTCTAGAATGGTAGGCTTTAAGGTTATGGCTGATAGTATAGCTGATACACTGGTTACTGCTTCTAGGTTAAATTTTTAGAATTCTGACTCTAAAGCTAATGGCATACTGAAAATCATAGATGGGGTTGATGTTGTTACTCTACTCAAAGCATCAGCCATGACATTTGCTTTGCCGGGATGATATTTAATCTCAAAATCATAGTCTTTTACAAATTCCAACCATCGACGTTGCCTCATGTTTAGTTCCTTCTGTGTGAAGATATACTTCAGGCTCTTATGATCTGAAAATATCTCACAAGATTGTCCATACATGTAACGACCCCGGCCAGGAGCCGTCACGTACTCATATACTTTCATTAACCGTTTGCCTGTCTTTTACTATTATTACATTCACTTACTATCTCACAACAAACTTCCACATTATACATATATATTTTTTTTTTTAAAACTGGTAATAGAGACGCAGAACCATTAAGGAAAACGAACCCTCTCGTGCCCGACTTCCCACGCCTCGTCGGCTCAAACTTTCACAGAGTCGAGCGACTAGACTCGGTCATTGGTTTCTTGACAATTCCGGGAAAAGAGGAGGTATCCTCAATTCTCTTAACATAATACCACTCGGGTTTGCATGGGTTGCATGCGTTGACAGCCCTCAGAAATTTAGTCGTCCGGTCATCACGTGCATTACGCGTGACTCGCTTAACATCACCTAAAAGGAGACATCTTCCGGTGGACACGTGGGTCTCGCGTGCTAAATTAAAACATCATCCGGTCGCTAATCGACAAAACACATTTTTCATCTTCCGGTGAACACGTGGGTCTCACGTGCTAAATTAAAACATCATCCGGTCGCTAATCGACAAAACACATTTTCTTCATCTTCCGGTGAACACGTGGGTCTCGCGTGCTAAATTAAAACATCATCCGGTCGCTAATCGACAAAACACATTTTTCATCTTCCGGTGAACACGTGGGTCTCACGTGCTAAATTAAAACATCATCCGGTCGCTAATCGACAAAACACATTTTTCATCTTCCGGTGAACACGTGGGTCTCGCGTGCTAAATTAAAACATCATCCGGTCGCTAATCGACAAAACACATTTTTCATCTTCCGGTGAACACGTGGGTCTCGCGTGCTAAATTAAAACATCATCCGGTCGCTAATCGACAAAACACATTTTTCATCTTCCGGTGACGTCATCCGGAAGACTAAACCATCAAACAATTAACCTTCGGCATCTGCCGATGACGTCAGCCGGAAGACTAAACCATCAAACTCTAACATTCGGCATTTGCCGATGACGTCAGCAGGAAGGTTGCCTCATCCAGCTTCCGTCTTACGGTAGAGAACACTAAAACATCAAACGACTCCTTTAAACTGGAAGAAAACACAACTCATCCAAATGCATATAGCTGAAGACTTAAGCAACAGATCATTCATAAATCTATATAATCATTCCCTGACTCAGTGATCCACTAGACGGTTTCAAACTCAACGTTTTAAAATAATCTCATCCTACTTAAACTACCATATCCTTTAACTTACTGTAACATGAGAGTTTAAACCAGGGGTCATAAATCGCCTCTCCAGCCCCGCACTGTCACCTTGAGCATCCTCCAGCAACCAGCCTTAAACGTCCTCTTTGCACATAACATCCTCACCTGAACCTTCTTCACCTACACCATAAGGTTTAACTATAAGCCTAATGCTTAGTAAGGAATGCGTGCTGACAGATATACATGAGTACACAATTTAAAGAGACATAAGTTCATAAACCATTCACCATTCGTGTTCATCTTTATCATTTACATGACATGTATTAAGGCAGGAGACGAGGGAGGAAGACAGGGTACATAGTCATTTGCCTATCGCGGCAGTCATGCATAATCATTTGCCTATCGCGGCAACCATGATACATCACTCGGCCTCCCCAGTGGGAGAATTCGCGAGCCATACATATCATTAACTCGGCCTCCACCAGTGGGAGAATTCGCGAGCCATACATATCATTAACTCGGCCTCCACCAGTGGGAGAATTCGCGAGTCATACTTAACATAGTCTTTTCCCCCGTTCTGCACTTAATCATGGTTACATTTACTTTTCATGTTCTCAACTTAATCATAAACGTGGACATAATACATAGACATGAGGTTCACAGAGAAAAGTCATATCATAAGGACAAGTAGAACATCCTGTAACTTTACATTTACTTACACAACTTCTTCATATCGTGGAAATAACAAATCATAGTCAACAAGTTAACATCTCAGTGATTTCCTAATACCCTTGCGGTGTAGGGCCCTAGTGGCCGGAAATCTTAACACATTCACTTACCTGGATTCCTTAGCAATCCGAACTTCCTCTCTTTAACTTCTTCACCTAAAACATGTACATTACAGTAGTTAAAACAAAGTCCTAGCAGTCCTAATCATAAACCATCCTAGGATCTAATGGCTAAAGTCATTCCGATTCCTCTGTTTGACACCCTGCAGTCTGGAATCCGAAACTAGGTGGACAGTTTTTTTTTTTTCTTTTTTTACCATTGATTAAATCCGAGTTGGTTACTTAAAATACTCAAGATCGATTCGGGATGACATTTCTACTCTCAGATTAAGAAAATCACAAATTGCTCGGCCACTGCTAAAAATCCGAACTCAGTGCCGAGCTGAAAACAGAGCTCTATTTACTAATGAATGACTACATTGTCCATTTCATACCTCGGGTGTGGATTTGCAGAGAAAAGCAAGTTCGAAACCGGTCGTCGGCAGAGGAAAGTTCTGGTAGCCGAGAGCAAGAACTTGGAAGAGAAAAAATCGCCGAGAGGGAATGTCGGCTACAGTGGCAATAAATGAGATTTAAGGTTTCCATTTCCTATTTATACTAAATCCATCGATTTTAATTTACAAAACTGCCACCCAACCTAGTTTTACTTAACTTGTAATAATTTGTCTTAACATTAAATTTTAAATCATAAAGGTTAAATAAGAGGGTGACAATGAAAATGGTCAGAAAATCACCTGGCCGAAATGTCGGGTGTTACAATACAAGTAATGCCTCCAAATCTTAAGTGCAAATACAACTGCAGCTAATTCTAAGTCATGGGTAGGGTAGTTCTTCTCATGTGTTTTCAACTGTCTAGAGGCATAAGCTATTACTTTACCATTCTGCATTAACACGCAACCAAGACCAATTTTGGAAGCATCACAATAAATACTAAATTTACCATCTTCAGCTGGAAGGGTTAAAATTGGAGCATTGGTTAGTTTCTGTTTCAAGGTCATGAAACTATGTTCACATTCATCAGTCCATATATACTTCACATTTTTCCTGGTTAACTTAGTAAGGGATGTAGCAATCTTTGAAAATCCTTCGATGAACTTTCTATAATATTCTGCTAGACCAAGAAAACTCCTAATATCTGTAGCATTCTTCGGTTGAGGCCATTCCTTAATCGCTCGAACTTTGGCTGGATCGACAGATATTCCATCTCCAGAGATCACGTGACCAAGAAAGTGAACTCTGTCCAACCAAAACTCACACTTGGAAAACTTAGCATAAAGCTGGTGCTGTCTAAGTACTCCTAACATCAAACTCAAATGCCTTGCATGCTCATCCTTAGTTCTAGAATAGATCAGAATGTCGTCTATGAACACTATGACAAACTTGTCCAAATACTCGTGAAACACCCTATTCATGAGATCCATGAAGGCTGCTGGTGCATTTGTCAAACCAAAAGACATAACCAAAAACTCATAATGCCCATACCTTGTGCGAAAGGCAGTTTTTGGGATATCTTCATATTTTACCTTCAGCTGGTAATAAACGGACCTAAGGTCAATCTTAGAGAAAACTCTTGCACCCCTAAGCTGGTCAAATAAGTCATCAATTCTCGGCAAAGGGTATTTGTTTTTGACAGTTAACTTATTCAATTCTCTATAATCAATGCACATACGCATTGATCCATCTTTCTTCTTGACAAAAAGGACAGGTGCACCCCACAGTGAAAAGCTTGGGCGTATGAACCCTTTCTCCAATAGATCCTCCAATTGTTTCTTTAATTCCTTAAGTTCAGTTGGAGCTAATCTATATGGATTTTTAGACACAGGCTCGGCTCCGGGGTAAATATCTACAACAAATTTAATTTTCCTATCTGGCGGTAAACAGGGAAGGTCATCTAAAAACACTTCGGGGAAGTCTTGGACGATTAAGACATTCTGAGGATTTGCTTTTTCCACAAGCTGTGTGTCTAGAACGCTAGCTAAGAAACACAAATACTCTCCACACAGGGAAGATCTAGTGTTAATAGAAGTCATCACAGACATTTCCTTACTCTTCTTTGAAGCTTGAAAGTTGTGTTTCAACTTACCAGGGGGGTGAAAGCTAACTACTCCAGTTCTACAATCAATTGTGGCGTGATGTTTAAACAACCAGTCCATTCCTAGGATTACATCAAATCATATTATATCCATGATTATAAGATCAGCAGGTAGACTTACGTTCCCTACTAACACCTTACTATCAAGCATCACCTGGTTAGAGTGCATGCGCTCACCAGAAGGTAATGCTACGCTAAACATATGTTCAGAAGGAGCAAACCGTACATCTAGCTTATCAGCAAAAGCAGAGGCTATAAAAGAATGTGTTGCACCCGAATCTATCAAAGTAAAAGCAGGTACAGAGTTGATCAATATAGTACCTAACACCACAGCAGGCTGGTCCTCTTCTCCTGACTCTACCATAGAAAATATTCTCGGCTTTATCTTAGCAGGGCCACTCTTCGACGTTGGGCAATCTCTAACAATGTGTCCCGGCTTGTTACAGTTGAAGCATCGAAGGACTCTAGGCTTAGTGCAGTCTTTGAATGAGTGTCCAACCTCCTCACAGTTGAAACACCTTCTAGAAGTCCACCTATATTCCCCCGGGTGATTCTTCAAACATGTTGGACATTGGGGAAATTTCTTGACATTCTGCACTTTCCTTCCTACTCCCTGGCTATTTTGGCCTTCACTTGGCCTCTTCGTTCCCCTTTGTTGGTGTGGCTGGTTAAACCTTTGCGGGGCCTCCTTTGGTCCAGCACACTTCCTTTCAGCCTCTTCCACTTCCAGAGCAGTGGACACCACCTCACTTAATGTCAAACCTTTAATACCACAAAATTTAACTCCTCGGTAAATTTCTGGCTTCAGCCCATGCACAAATTTGAACACCTTATCCTCATCCTTGTGAGCAAAGTGTCCAGCAAATCTGGACAGGGACTCAAACTGCCTACTATACTCGGCCACGGACCCTGTCTGCTTCAAGTTCAGGAACTCCAACTTCTTCGCGGTCTGGACAGTACTGTTAAAATACTTCCCATAGAAAATGTCCTTGAATTGTGACCAAGGCATCGTCAAAACATCTGTGGTGGTCTCCATTGTTTCCCACCAGAGTTGAGCTTCACCAGCTAAATGAAAGGTTGCCAACGTGACTTTTTCTCCTTCTCCAATGTTGGCACATCTAAACATGCTTTCAATCTTTCTAAGCCATCCTTCAGCAATAACTAGATCAGTTGACTATCCATCAAACGTGGGTGGTCTTAGCCTCCTGAACCTATCTCCAGAATGTTCACCACTAGAACCCGAGTTGGCACTTCCTTGTGCTTCTCGGTTCAACAACACACCTAACTGGTTAGACTGTTGACGCACTATATCGGTCTGTTGACGCATCAATTATGTCAGCTGTCTGATTACACTAGAGTCCTCCTCACGTCTTGGACTTGGTATCTCTCTTGGTATCCTCGGCCTTCCTGGTCATCTAGCCATTTTGCTAAATTCTTGAATAAAGTTAAATATGTTCATAAATACCTAATAGCTAAGGTTAACGTAAACACTTACAGTTGTTGGAGCACTTCCATGCAACGATTGGCACTGATGAGTAATCTTTTGAACGGTTTTACTGAATGTCTCTGATCCCACACTGTAATGCCCGAGTTTTCTGAACCCGGTTCGCTACTCAATGCTCGAACATGACTAAGAATTTTTTTTTGATTAATTTAAATCTTCACTCGACAGTCAAAATTTGGCATTTTTCTAAAAACTCAAAACGTTTAAAAATTTGCAGCGGAAATCATTTGAACCACAATGAAGTTATACAAAACTACGAAATGCTGTTGAATTGTTAAGAAACAATCGGCAATTTGAAAATCTAGTTTAAACAGCGAAATATTAGAGAAGTCGCAGAAGTCAAACACATCTACCGATTGATAAAGTCAACGGAAGAAGCAGAAACAGAAGATAGAAGGTTTCTACCGATGACGTCAGCCAAAAGACATCAACTGATCGCAAACGACAAAATACACTCTACATCCTCCGATGACTATACGACAAAAATCCTCCTACATCTACCGATGACGTGAGCCAAAAGACATCAACCGATCGCAAACGACAAAATATATTCTACATCCTCCGATGACTATACGACAAAAATCCTCCTACATCTACCGATGACGTCAACACGCATCTGCCGATGAGTTTACCGAGACATCATCCGATGGACTTTGACCTACACCTTCCGATAGAACAAACCTCATGTACCGGTGACTTTACTCAGACATTATCCGATGACTATTCTTAAGGCATCTTCCGATAGAATTAACCTACATCATCCGATGACTTTTCTTAAGGCATCTTCCGATAGAATTAACCTACATCATCCGATGACTTTTCTTAAGGCATCTTCCGATAGAATTAACCTACATCATCCGATGACTTTTCTTAAGGCATCTTCCGATAGACAACAACACAACTTCCTCCGATAGAAAACAATAAACTTCTACACACATCCACCGATAGCTTTTACCAAAACATCATCCGATAGATAACTTACTCGACTCCTACCGATGGACAAAACAACATGGCAGTAGACTTTACTATAAATTAAGAAAGTCCCGACTATCAAAAGGACTTAAGCATTTTACCAAAAACCATTCAGAGGCAGTTTAAATCATTGTATTGCTCAAATTCAGTAAAAACAACATTATAAAATCCAACAGAACACTAATGTCAGGAAATCTCCAAAACTAATTCAAAAGGTTGCTACCACTACTGTCATGAAAACTCAATGTACTCAGATTGAATCATTATCAACTAGACCTTCACAACCGCTGACACCAGTTAACCCGCCTCATCAGTTTACCAGACCGGAGCATGAATGTACCCCTCAAACCACATCTACTCATCTGTGCACACGGGAAATTCACCTGCAGTAATCTCTTCACCTACATCACAAAAATCATCTATTAGCCTAATGCTAAGCAAGTAAAGCAAGAAATGAAATGTGTACTGGAATGTAAATCCTAAATATGCAGTTTCTACTTTCATTCCTCAGTTATGTTGCATTCGTTCACTGGTCTGATGATCCCTGATACAATGGGAGGTGGATCAGTTTTCCCAGGGTATGAATCCATATATTCAATTAAGGGGCGGATTAATTCCCTTAACAGCTGATTTGATCCCTGATACAATGGGAGGTGGATCAATTTTCCCAGGGTATGAATCCGTATGTTCGATTAAGGGGCGGATTAATTCCCTTAAAAGTATACTGTTACAATCTGTTCACATCTCACCATGCTACTTCTTGTAAATTCATTTTCGTTTTCTTTCAAAATATGATGCATGGCAACTGAAAAGAAACATTCATTCATACACACACAAATCCTATTGTTTTGTGATGTAGGCCCGAAGGCACATGCAAACTCTACTTACCTGGTCTCCTGAAAAAACTTGGTTGCAAGCTACTTCGGGTATTACTCAAACCTAAAACCATAGACAGAGCATACATTAAATTCCCTCTAATCTTCATTCTAAACCACTAGAAATCTAAGGGAAACTGTTTTGGGAACTCTAGTCATTGTGCATTCCCGATTTCAACTTAAACCGAAACCACCACTCGCTTACCGCCTTCTCAAAACCTCATTTATCATCCCTCCTACCAACGATAGATACAATGTAACAAGAAATAGAAGCAAAACTCACCAAGTTCGGAGGAAATCGCTGGAGGAAGTCGAAGGGGGTCTCCTATCGCGCTCTGCTAAGCTGAGGAGCTGAGAATGGAGAGGAAATGAAATAAACAGTGGCAGCTACTTCATTAATAGTTTCCTTAAATACGTTATCCACCTTTGAATTTCTAATTACCCTTATGCCCTTGCCTAGTCATCCACTAACCCTACATTTAATATTGCCATATAAATTGTGCCATTAGTTTAAAAGGAATAGAGAAACGGTTTGATAGAACCGGGTATTACACTGTGCGTGTTGCAAGCATGTACCCCCCTCCTCTAGGTGGAAAGGGTTGTCCAACCGTAGGATGTGCCCTCTTCATTTAGGGGGTTGAGATCTCGATGACAACCTATGTAAATATAAGAAAATGTTGCATGACTTATGAACTCATATGCACAGCATGCATTGCATTGACGTAGAACTTGCTGAGATTTTTATCTCATAGATTGTCTGTATGGTGTAGGTGATCTTGACTTAGGTGAGGACGAGATCCCTCTACCCGAGGAGTGATGCAGTTGACGGAGGATGGCTCGCGGGGTGTACTGGCGCAGTCGATGCTTAACCCGACCCGTGGGGGGTGTATGTATGTGTTTTGAGGGTTTTGGGGATATTTTGAATTAACGGTGAATTAGATAGGTTAATTGTATAGATAGAACATTTTAGGATGTTTGGATCTGAACTAGTTGATAGGTTTATGTTTTGAAATTTTTAAACGTTTTCGAAACTTGTTTTGTAAATGTTTGATAATAGGGATATGTTCGATTTTTTAACATATCCATGCAGTTCGTTTTCATGAAAATATATTTCGTTTTAAATGTGTTTCGAGTCGGTTTTTAAATGAGGTCATAGAGGAGGTACGAATATTCGGGGTTTTATGTTAAATTGAATTTTGAAAATGTATGAGGTGTTAGTGGTAATTGGGGAAGGAGTGTATGTGTTAGGTGTTTGTAAGTATATTGTGCAAGGGAGGAAAGAAAGAAGGAAGAAGAAAAAATAAGAAAAGAGGGGAGGCAGTGCACTTGGCGACCAATCGCCAGGAGAGGCGATCTGTCACCAAGGGGATCGCCACGCTCTGGAAAAATTCCAGAGCGTGTGGCGATCGATCGCCCAAAGGTGGGCGATCGATCGCCTGGTGAACGATCGCGAGGCGATCGTTCACCAAAGCAAGGGGCGATCATGATCGCCCCTCCCTTTTCTGACTGGCGATCGATCGCCAGAAATGGGCGATCGATCGCCCCTTGGTTTTCAGGGACAAAAGTCTCTTTTGTCCCTCCCTCCTTGGCCGACGTTTTTCCAATGTTTTGAATTGTTTTATATTTGTTTTAAGTTTTGTCAAATGGTTTAAAAGCGTAAACTTCAACGATTCCGATTTTAAAAGTTTTATTTCCACTCGAACGTTAAGTTTAAAGTTGTAGGTACAAAAAAAATAGTATAGTGTTAGGGTCGCTACAGTAATTGACCTATGGGTTAAGTATAGGTATTTTGGAGTATGTATAGACATTTTTGGGACATGATAGACGTATAGAATTTAATTAGAAAACTTGTAAGGTAATTTGAATGATGTTAAATAGTTATATGATTATGAAATTTCTAGATGGTGGTGGATTAGGTAAATTCTGGTTAGAAGTAAGTATAGGATTATGATACCCGTTTTTATAAAGAAAAGGTAAATTTGATGCTTAAGAAGGAAAGGGGAGTGAATTGATATTGAGTATGTAGAGTTAGTTAAGTATAGAGGAGATTGGAGATGTTGAACGTGTAAAAAAATAGAAATTTGCCTTTGGAGTGTCGACCTGTGCTTGCAAGGGTCGACTACTATCAGACAAGGGGTAAACCTGTGTTTGCAGGGGTAGACCACTACCAGACAAGGTGTCGACCGCTGTTACAAGGTGTCAACCGGTTTCAGTACAAACAAAAACCAGAGGCAAATGAGGTGTCGACCCTATCAGCAGGGGTCGACCCCTACCAGACAAGGTGTCGACCACTATTATGAAGTGTCGACCGAAAGCTTTGGGGTCGACTATTGCGTCAAACTTGAAATTTTGGTTAATTTTACTTTATAACGAGTCTTCCACGCACGATAGTCTTCCACTACTAAGGTTTAATATTTTAAATGATGTCACTCGAGGAAATGAATAAAGTCATTAAATAAAGTCGAAAAAAAAAATTTACAAGAATTTAAGGAAAAGAAAAAAGGGACGTTAGACTCTAAGGCCCGATCCATCATGGGAGGAAAGTGATGGACTAATTTGAATTTGAATCTGAACATGCAAGCTTATCCTGCCTGTAGGTACAAAAAAAAAAAAAAAAAAAAAAAAAAAAAAAAAAAAAAAAAAAAAAAAAAAAAAAAAAAAAAAAAAAAAAAAAAAAAAAAAAAAAAAAAAAAAAAAAAAAAAAAAAAAAAAAAAAAAAAAAAAAAAAAAAAAAAAAAAAAAAAAAAAAAAAAAAAAAAAAAAAAAAAAAAAAAAAAAAAAAAAAAAAAAAAAAAAAAAAAAAAAAAAAAAAAAAAAAAAAAAAAAAAAAAAAAAAAAAAAAAAAAAAAAAAAAAAAAAAAAAAAAAAAAAAAAAAAAAAAAAAAAAAAAAAAAAAAAAAAAAAAAAAAAAAAAAAAAAAAAAAAAAAAAAAAAAAAAAAAAAAAAAAAAAAAAAAAAAAAAAAAAAAAAAAAAAAAAAAAAAAAAAAAAAAAAAAAAAAAAAAAAAAAAAAAAAAAAAAAAAAAAAAAAAAAAAAAAAAAAAAAAAAAAAAAAAAAAAAAAAAAAAAAAAAAAAAAAAAAAAAAAAAAAAAAAGGGACGTTAGACTCTAAGGCCCGATCCATCATGGGAGGAAAGTGATGGACTAATTTGAATTTGAATCTGAACATGCAAGCTTATCCTGCCTTACAAGGTGCAAGATAACTTACCATACAAAGAATTCATCTCCACGACCGAAAGGAAAGAGGAGCGCGTGCTTGGATGATGTTGATCAAACCCAACATTTCATTCCTTCTCCATTCAACCAAAATCTCTCACCACCCTAGAAATACATAAGCATCGTTCTTAGTGTTTGTATCCAGTTTTTGACAAATCAATAAAACAAGTGGACATTTTTCTCTCAAGCCAAGGAGCCTTGGCTCAAGGTAAGGCCTCGCTTGTCATTAATCGAGCAGAGTTGCATCTTCAAATTGTTCACCAAGTCTGTGATTACTTGGAGCCACTTATCATCATTTTCTCTACCTCTTTCTAAGACCTTAGATAAGAGAGAAAAGATGACCAAACCAGACTTTGTGTTGTTGTAACATAGGAAATACATAAGCATCGTTCTTAGTGTTTGTATCCAGTTTTTGACAAATCAATAAAACAAGTGGACATTTTTCTCTCAAGCCAAGGAGCCTTGGCTCAAGGTAAGGCCTCGCTTGTCATTAATCGAGCAGAGTTGCGTCTTCAAATTGTTCACCAAGTCTGTGATTACTTGGAGCCACTTATCATCATTTTCTCTACCTCTTTCTAAGACCTTAGATAAGAGAGAAAAGATGACCAAACCAGACTTTGTGTTGTTGTAATCTTCATTGGAAGATTACATACCCCGAAGGTGCTCTAGGTTTTCTCTTGGACCCGTTACAGGCCCTTTGCATATTTTTTTTGTTTACGTTATTTTCTCTTGTAATTTGCAAGGCTTATTCAATCCTCATGTGGTACGATCCCCTCCAAATTTAATTGTAATTCGGACATCAATTGATATATTTGGTTTGCTCAAATTGTTGGTATTCTTGGATTTAACCAAGAAAACCACTTCATATCTTTTTCTCTTGCATAACCCTTGTTTTCAGGTTCAAAGGTTATCATGTTGGTTGTGGGCTATAGGGAGGGCGGCGAGATGGGCTGTGAGATGGTGTGGCTGATGAGATAAAGATTAGGTCGAGTGGTCTGTAAGCAAGGTTGAGCCGATGGTAGCAAGCTAATGCATAAGGGCCTGATTTACCGCAAATTTGACAACGGGCTTTAGATTGACCGTTGGGCCGGGATGGGCGTGAGTGAGAGAAACTGGACCTGTTCTGTTGAACATTTGACGGGTAGTGTGGTCTGAAAAGAGCGTACGGTGGTGGACAAGGACTCCAACCTGGGCGAGGAGAGCATAGATTTGCAGCATTCGCCTGTAGTTGGCTCGACATCATAAGAGAAAAAGCTGCGTTTTATTTTTCCAGACGGAAATCAAAGCTCTGGATGAGACTGTGAACTTCTTCCAGAGGAGATTGGTTCGCCTGATCGGTGATGGAGACAAGGAAAGCGTTGTACTCGCTTCCGAGCCCGTTGAGAAAATAGATCATGCGATCTCGATAAGAAACTAGTTCACTGATTTCTGCTAGTGTGTTGCATAAATTTGTAATTTTTTGAATGTAGCTGACAGCTAAAATTCCATCTTTTGACAGGGAGTGAAGCTGGCTTCGAAGATCTATGATCCTTGCCAGTGATGAAGACGCAAATATATGGGCCAGGGCATCCCATACTTCGCTGGCAGTGGTGAAGGACAGCGATATGTGGCAGCAAATCTTCCGACATGGAGGAAAACATCCAGCTCATGATAAGCCGATTATACCTCATCCCAAGAGTGAAGTTTGGATTTAACTGGTAAGAAAGCAAATCCAGAAATTTTGAGGGAGTTAGGAGGGAGCCGTCCAAAAGATGGTCGATGTCATTTGCAATCACAACATTAAGAAGTTGTGCTTTCAAAATCAGGTAATTCGTGTTATTGAGTTTGATTGTCAAGGTTTGGTTTACAAAGAGAAAAGGAAGAAAAGGGAAAGAAGAAAAGATCGAGGGAGAGGAGAGAATTGTGGAGCTGGAGGACGCCATCTTTAGTGGCTCTGATATCAAGTTAGAATAACTGAATAAGTGCGAGGCTGGAGAAAGTAGAATGTCCGGCAGCAAGAGAGTGACGACAAGGAGAGAGATTATTGACAGTGAGAAAATGATTTTTGATTGTATTCCTTTCAAGTGATGTTTTTACATGCATATCGGATAATTCAAATGATGAAAAATACAAGAGAAAATCATGAACAGTAGATACATTAAGAGAGATTTTCAGGCTAGAGTGAAGAACTAGAATAAAAAGTGAGTTTAAGCCAAGGAAGAAGAATAATCAGGAAGAATGGCAGCAACCTTCCCATAGCATAATGATTACTAATTGTATTCGCCGCCTACTGCTAACGACTGCCTCACGGCTCACATCCGTCTTTGTCATTCTTTTTCTTTTTGGCTAAGACGCCGCCAGACGTAGCTCGAACGGCAATGGCAGCGGACCTCTTCGGATGAATTTTCACGCCTGGTCCACTGCAGCTTGCCTGATCGGCGAATCTTCACTCCAGATAACTTTTACAGTCAATTATTTCTTCATCGCAAAGATCAGAAGGTTGAAGCATCCATTTCTCCCATTCTTGCAGAAACTTGGAGCTCTAGTGCATCCAAACAATTTAGCAACAAAGAAAAAGATCGAAACTAACGCAAAGGAGAGATCAATGCGATATCCATGCTTTAATTGCTCATCCACCCCGAAAAACTGAAACGAAGATTACGCGAGTTGAAGAAATTCACGATTAGATTTAAATGCTAATTTATCAAAATTATTTTCAATAAGTAGATTTGATTTAGTCATTTTCTTGGCAACCAAACACAACTAAGAAAATCAGTTTTTGCAACATTAGCACGTGACGTAGGCCATCATCATATCAAAGCAACTGGACACGTGTCGAATTACGGTCCTTTTTCAGAATTCTAGGTTCTATTCTTACAAAATTTCTCCCTCCTCTTCGTCTGTCTCTCTCTCACATTCATGAAATTCTCTCCGTGTCTCTGAAATCTCTTCGATCGCTCGGTAGTTTTCTCTGGCTCATCTTCGTTTTCTCTACCAGCAATTACTTCCTCGTTGTCTGCTTCTTCGAAACTTTCGAAGGAGCTGAAACGGAAAGTTTAATTTCGGGACGATCTGGGGTTTCTTCTGCTCACATGATTCCAAATCTGGAATCCTCGATTGCGGCTTTTTAATTTCTCGATTTGGAACGCACTGAAGTGCGATTTTCCAAGTGCTGTGTTTTGAATCTAGAGTTCACTTGTTCGTCTGTTGTTAATAATTTGGTTAAGTGAATGTGAGAGGCACTGGTTTCGATAGCATGGATATCTATACCGATATGGCGTCTTTGGACACTGAATTGTTGCAGCTGGCCGAGGTGTCTCCTTCGGCCCTTAAATCTAACCCTGGTTTAGCTGAAAATCTTTTTGAGCAGTGGCTTTCGCTCCCTACCTCCAATCGTCTGGTACATATTGTTGACTCCCCGGACTCTATTTATTTTGATGTTTCATTTCAATTTTTTATGTAGTATGAACCTTGGTTGTGAATCATGCGTCTTGGGAGTTGTTTCATAAACGAACTCGATTTTCTGCCTGAGGATTTGGTATTATGACTTTGATTATATATTCCGAAAAGTTGGTGCAGCCTGGAAAAATCCATTTCTTAGTATGAGTGAAAATTTGCCTATGCCGCTTTTATTTATTTTTTCCTAGTTAAGATCCTTATTTGGATTTGGAGATGGTGTAACTTCTTGCACTTGACAATCACAAAATAGAAATTGGCGGAGAAAGGTGTTTTCAGTCAATTAAAAGAATTCATGTAACATCTATTTTTTTAATTTGTATGAATTGCTCCCATAGTCGTGCAAGAGTAGCAATTCATCGAGGTTGATTAATGTGGATTTACAAAGTTAGAACTTAATCTTCAGAATACTTATGGTAGTGAAAGAAATAAAGTTTGATTGGGCAGGTTAAAAATTGGATGGTAGCTCTGAGAGATTATATAACTAAAGGTTTCTTCTAGGTGCAAACGATCTGTTAGAATAGGTGGTAGGCTCTACTATTCTAGAATTTAGCTGATGGAGTTAACTGGATGGAATGGTATTTCCACTTCATTGGGGATTCTGAGTCTGGTCATAATGATGGTTTCTTTTCTTCTGTTACCTTTCCTCTATAAAATCCAAATATTGTGAACTAATAGTTTGTTGCGTCAATGAAAAATTTGTTTTGCTTTAAGAAAAATCATGCTTTGTGTCTTAGAAATCATTTTCCTGTCATTCTGGATTTGAAATGTTACTTTTGAGGCTCGAACGTCAAAGGAAAGTCTTACTGAAAGATCCTTATTTGGTGGTGAATGGTTTGTGATCAATATAAAGCAAATTGTGATATCAGCATGTCTTGATAGTAGTTAAATTAACAACTAATTGGTGTCTGCTTGCCATGGTCGTTTTACCTTGTTTCAATTATATGATAGAAAACAGAAAATGAGTTTGGTCATATATAATTTATCACATTTTTTCTTTCACTGACTTAAAAAGAAGTGTTACGTGGCTGGTAAATTTTCTAGGTGACATCATTGCTGAATGATGCAAAAGCAGGTGTACCCTTGAATGTCTCGGGAAACTGTTCTAGTCCTCATGCATCTGCCAGCAATTCTTTACCTTCCATGTTTCCAGCCGGAAGTGCTCCTCCACTATCGCCAAGAAGTACAGCTGGTTCTCCTCGGATAATGAAACAGAGAGCAGGACCTTCTAATCTAGGCTCTCCTTTAAAACTAGTTAGTGAGCCAGTTAAAGAACTGATACCTCAGGTTGGAATTCTGTCATTTATTTTTTTTGTTAGATGTCAATATTCTATTCTATGTAATGGTTAAGATCACCAAACTTTAATTTATTGTTCTTAACTAGTTTTTGTTTGATTTGCTTTCGCTTTTTATCTGTAAAACAAATTCCTATGAGAATATTAGTGATCATATTTATTTTCTCGTATAATAGGAGCTGGAAGGGATAATTTTAATGCTTGTGTTACCAATTTTTGCAGTTTTACTTTCAAAATGGTAGACCACCTCCAAATGAACTAAAGGAACAATGTTTGTTCAGATGTAATCACTTTTTCTATGGCCACGTGGATGGTTTGCAAATGCATGGTGAGGCTGTTG
Source organism: Begonia masoniana (assembly GCA_022432975.1). Taxonomy (NCBI): domain Eukaryota; kingdom Viridiplantae; phylum Streptophyta; class Magnoliopsida; order Cucurbitales; family Begoniaceae; genus Begonia; species Begonia masoniana. The sequence continues at coordinate 18,552,801 of CM039515.1, forward strand.
TAAAATATTTATGTAGAGTATTTTTGTTATTTATTTTCTAACTGTCCTTGTGCTGTTACAGAATTTAAGTCTATTACAAAGGAAGTTTGTAAGTTGCCCTCCTTCTTCTCGGCATCCCTTTTCAGAAAGATTGATGTCAATGGCACTGGATTAGTGACAAGGTGTGTTTTTTCTTTGCTGTATACTTGTGGCCTAAATTACTTTGTTGGGGTTCCACCTCTTCTAATATTCTCCTCTCCCACTCTCTTAATTATCTTTGGTTTATCTATGTTCCTGTCTCGTTACTCTCTCTTATACTTAGTTATGAGTTGGTATGGGTTTCCTGGAGGGCTTTTACGATATGTGAAAGGTTTTTCCTATTTTGAAGCTTCGAAACTGCGTCTCCCAAAACTTTTCTGGTGTTTCCAAGAAAAATGATACACTTCAAAACACCATCAAACAGAACAGCAACACTTTTGTACAACTACAAAGATACTACACAAACTACCACGAGTCTGGAAACCACAAACTTGGATTTAGACTCTACAAAGAGTACCAATTTACAACAGAGAATCATCCTCAATGTATTGCCCTCTCCCCCCGACAAATTGCTCCAAACCTTCAACATGATGCATGGTGAAGAGAACAATATATAGAAATTGAAAACAAGAGTAAGAATAACCACAAATCTAGAGGAAAACACTCCAGAATCGAAGAATAAAGACAGAAAATGTTAGGTATCTCAATTCATACGAAATATGTGATACTGAATCCCTGCTCCTCTACCGAATTATATCCTCCTCTCTCTTGCTGCTCCTTCCACTAGTAACCACTTCTGCCATGTCAGTCCTTAATTCCTTCTATGCCCTTCCTCTTGCTATATATTTTTCCGAATAAACAATTTCTCTTGTTTCCTAGTGCATCATTACTTCCTCCCCTAACAAGGATTTTGTTCTCAAGATTAAATTTAGGAAATATGATCTTCATTTCTGTCATAGGCTCCCTGGTGGCATCTTCTTCTAACTTGTTCCACTGGACTAAAACTTCTCGTGTGTCACCCAACCCACGACATTGGAGAATTTTTTTTATGGTTATAAAGCATGAATATCTGTGTTGAGAGCTTCCCAAGTGACTGAGGCTGAAGATGGGGGATGGTTTCCCGCTCCTTTTTTAAGTTTGGACACATGAATGACAGGGTGCGTCCTAGACCCCTCGGGCAGTTGAAGCCTATCAGCTACTTTCCCAATACGAGCCAATATTGCATAAGGGCCATAAAATCTTGGAGATGGCTTATTATTTGCCTGTCGCTCCCCAAAATATTGTCTATAAGGCTTCAATATTAACCATGTCGCCTCACCCACTTCGAATTTTCGATGTCGTCAAGAGGAGTCTGCTAGTTTTTTCATTCGTGCTTGGCCGTGTTCTAAATTCCATTTCAATAATTTCAGCTGCACATCTCGGCCCCGAAGTTGTTGATCGACAGATCCCACTGGCGTTTTACCGCCACAATATCGGAGTAGAGTAGCAGGGGTTCGGCGGTAAAGCGCTTGAAAGGGATTTATGTTTGCTTATCCTTGGAAATTGGTGTTGTGCCACTATTCCTCCCAACTTTGCCAATGGCTCCTAGTTCGTGGTTGATCGGATCCACAACTTCCCTTATTTTACAAAGTAACCATAAAAGCAATCCAAAGATATCCTTTCGAATACATTACTTTCTTCCTCCTCTCACAAGTCTTCCCAAACAAACTCCTTTTAGGAAATTCTAACACAAAAAAAAAATAACTCAATATTACCATATTCTTGCTCTCCTTATTGCTTCTTGTTGTGTCGATGGTTGATTTTTTTTTTTTTACCAACAACTAGATTAGGTAACGTTACTTTCTTCCTCCTCTCACAAGTCTTTCCAAACAAACTCCTTTTAGGAAATTCTAACACATAAAAAAATAACTCAATATTTACCATATTCTTGCTCTCCTTATTGCTTCTTGTTGTGTCATTGGTTGAAATTGTTTTTTTTTTGACCAACAACTAGATTACTAGATTAGGTAGATAGATGCTACTATTCTAAGATTTTAAAAAATACTGCTTTTCTCCCAAAAGTTTTCTGCTGTTACAAAGAAAAATAATTGAAAATTTACCATCTTCTCTTGCTCTCATTATTGCTTCTTGTCATGTTAATGGTTGGAAATTTTTGATCAACGACTAGGTATGGGTGCTCTTAATTCTTCCGGAGATGCTTTCGTTTTATGATTTGAAAAATACTGCTTTTTTCCCAAAATGTTTCTTTTGTTAACAAGAAAAATAACTCAAAATTTACCCTCTTCTCTTGCTCTCATTATTGTTTCTTTTTGTGTCAATTGTTAGAAATTTTCTTTTCAATCATCGACTAGGTTAGGGTACTTTGAAATCTTCCATAGATGCTAACATTCTAAGATTTGAGAAGTTTCATCCTTAAGTGAATCAAATAAATGAAATTCCATTACCAATTTTACTTGCGAAAACCCCCCAAAATAAACCAATTTCCAATGTACTTGTTCAGAGCTTTGGCTGATTTTTTTAGTTTTTTTTCGTTATTCTTTTCTTAAATAAATTGTGTATTTAACTCTCATTTGACTCTTCCAAAAAGGAACCTTGTAAAACATAGTAAAAATGATGCATAAAAACATAAATTGAAACTCACTTTGTTGCTCTGATCAATAATATTTGTCTTCATGTTTACAATTGGCTTGATATTTAGGGATGGATTTGTAAATTACTGGATCAATGGCAATATGTTGACGAAGGATATTGGGACTCAGATATATAATATTCTGAAGCAGCCAAATCTTAAATATCTTTCTCAGGTAATCTCCTTGTGTTTTTTTCCTGACTTGTTATTGCATCCCATTTTCAATTTTTTTTTATAAAAAATGTAGAAATAACTAAATTAAAAAGATAAATTTTAAAAAATTTTAAAATAATAAGCCCACATAACAGTAGAGAAATTAATATTGTCTCAAAAGTGGGTAATTGACTTTTTATTATCAAAGATAACATCATTATGATGAAGCCAAATAACTCAAAAAAGTTTCAAAATACATAATTTCAAGATTAGTTTCCACTCTTATATCTTTCTTCCCTATTAATGATCTCAGTAACGAAACTTTGAATGTTAGAATGCACTCTCATAGTCAGATTGAAAAGTAATAAGCTCACAATTAATGATAATGTGAGTGTTAATTTTTTCATCCTCCTTGGAAAAAGTAGAACAATGCAGGAAAAGAGCCCAAGAGTTTCTTTTTAGGATTTGATCTCAAATATCAACTTTTCATATATAAGGATCCAAATGAAAACTTGGATTTTGGATTGGACTTGTTTCTTGCGAACAAAATAAAAAAAGAAGAAATTCCTTGAAGTCAGAGCATTCTTTTTTGCTTCCCAATTAAAATCTCAATTGATGGTTGTTGACTGAGATGCACATATGTAAAACAAGCTAAATGAAAAGGAGAAATGTTAGTTTACCGAGAACTCACATTGTTTTATGGGATTAAGTTTTGGGAGTGTTTAGTGGCAGGAAAGGTATTAAGAAAGGGCATGATAATGAAAGAAAACTAAGGGAAAGCAAATGATTATACTAGATGTGCAAGAATTGTCAGATATTTTGTAATGCTTAAAATGAATAATTTTGATTCCTAAATTTAAGAGTTAGAAATTAACAACTGAAACTTAGCAAACCAAGTTATAAAGCATTATCCAAAAACAGAAACCGAAACCCTTGTGTATAGTGTAAGAGTCTTTGTCTACAAGAGGAAATGTGATTGAGGAGCTTGGCTAAACCATGCAAATGCACTTTCATCACTAACTACTGGAAAAGACGATGGAAGGACATTTTTTCTTAAAGTTCAGTACTTTCTCGAAATTGGCGGAAATAGGAAAAGAAATGTTACTCATGGAACAAAATAAAGGTTTTTTTTGGTACTTTAGTAATTGTAGGACTAAAAGTTTAAAATCAAAATTTATGTTGCCTATTTTCACTCCTTAGTATTGATAAACATTTTTTTTTCGTTTCTTGGCATGTTACTAGTTTTCGCAGTTTATAGTTTATGGTGATTTTCCCTCCTATTATATGACAGGATGATTTCAAGCCCGTGCTTCGTGAACTTTTGGCTACTCATCCTGGGTTAGAGTTTTTACAGACCACACCTGAGTTTCAGGAAAGATATGGTTAGTGTTCCTTCTATTAGTTTTATGTTAACAAGATTGTACCTTTGATTCATGTGATGCAGACATGAATAAGTGTGTCTTTAGATAAACATGCTCAACTGGTCCTAATCATCGAAATAATATTCTATTATCATACTCAACATTATTTGATTAAATTTTTGTGCTGAGGAGGTCAAGGGATTTAAAATTGTTATCTATGACTTAATTACTGGCTATGGATTTTTAAGATTTTTATTTGGAAGACCGAGCAAAGGGATTTTGGTTCATGAGACCTATTCAGCCTTCAGCTGAAATTCCAGTTCAGTTAGATTTCTTGCTGGCCATTTATGTATGCCTATTAGACTAGTTTTTATACATTTTCTTTTTTTCCTAAAATTGGGTGTTTGGGTCAACTTGCGTGCATTGCAAATAGTGGACGAGACTAGCTTTGATAAATTGCATTCCTTTCTTTCTCTTTGTCGAAAATTTTCCATATACGTTTCTGTACACTTCAATTTCCCATAAGTTTCCTCTATACTACGTTCTTCTCTTCTTTTCTCGTTCCCTTCCCACATCAGTCATTCCAACTGCAATATTAAAGCTTAGAAGATATTTGACCTGCTTTGCTACTCTTCAGACTCCTCTCCAGTCCTCCCCACTCTTAGGGAACAAATTACATTTAAATTGCGTGCTTCATCTTTTTTATATAATTTTTGGTGCCTAAATGTCTTAGGGTATTGTTTTGTTTTTTGGAAACTTTCTATTTGTTTAAATTATATAGTGCAAGCAATGATCACTGGTTGTGAATGACTTTTAAAAATATATGGATATAACCTTAATTTTACATCTAAGTTCCTTTGAGAATGGGCGAAATGTTTAAATTACACATATGGTTATCACTCCTTCATACAGTTTTTTATATTACCAAAATACACATTTTTACTGATAAAAACAATTTACGTTAGGAGAAGCTGGCTTTACTTGACCTTGTTATTGCCTATTATGATAATTTGACATGTTGTATCCTGGGTTGTTTTCGGAAGTTTTACTGGTTTTCATACTGGCGATGGTTAGGAAATAGCATAACAAAGGCGACACCTTTGTCCTGTGGTTTTTAAGCTCACCATAAATTCCCTTCGTGGGTGTCTTAATTGAACTCAATACTTATCTGAAAGAACAGAAATGAATTTGACATTGTGATATGGTTTTTTTTTTTTTTTTTGCTGTGCTATTGATTTCCATCACTTTTTTTAATTCAGTGGGAAATTGTTGAAACCGTATCTTTACATGCTGTTGCATAAGATTACAGTTGCATTTGAGACAATTGTCATTGTAAACTCTAATACAGAAGGGGTATATTTTGTACGTGAATGTTTACATTTGAGCTAAAGATCTTAATGTTGTTTAAATATAATTAGTTTATCTGACATTTTTTTATTCAACTATACACTATTGGGATGAACCAGCTGAAACTGTGATATACAGAATATTTTATTACGTAAATAGATCTGGAAATGGTCATCTTACCCTCAGGGAGCTCAAACGCAGTAACTTAATTGATGCCATGCAACATGCAGACGAAGAAGAGGACATAAATAAAGTTTTGAGGTATATTTAATAAAGGAGTATCACAATTGCATTTTTCTCATCATATGATCAGGAAACAAAATATTTCTTCTTTTTAAGAATGAATGCTCTCATGGTTTCTCATGCTTTGAAAATTGTATTATCTTTGATGGAAAGATCCTTGCAACAGGTACTTCTCGTATGAACACTTTTATGTAATATACTGCAAGTTTTGGGAGCTGGATGCAGATCATGATTTTTTTATCGACAAAGAGAACCTTATTAGATATGGAAACCATGCACTTACCTACCGGATTGTTGATAGAGTATTTTCTCAGGTTTGGGACAAGCACATCTTGTCTTCCTCTAAAGAAAAGCTATCAGTCATATGCATGAAAGTTATGTTTCCGATTTGGTCGTTTTAGATTATAAATCAATAATGCTTAGAATACTTTCTTTGGTTTCAGGTTCCAAGAAAGTTTACTGGTAAGCTTGAAGGAAAGATGGGATATGAAGATTTTGTTTA
>CM039515.1:18564053-18566553 GCA_022432975.1 Begonia masoniana
GATTGTGCAACATTACGCAGACTCTGCCAACTCTCCAGTTCTGCTAGTTCTGTCATAGCTGTTATATACGGGGCCTTTGCAGGAGGTTTAGATCTTTGACTCAGTTCAACCTGATGATCGATGTCTCTTCGTGGAGGTAATGTCTTGGGTAAGCAACTAGGCATGGTACTCCTAGACTCCTTCAAGACTTTTGAGAGCTCAGGGCGTATTCTTTTCTCCTTTTTTCTTGTTTCCCACGGAGCAATCATACAGGTTGGATCGTTTTGTTTCTGCCATTCCTTGAATTGCATTGCGGCAATCATCTTCATGTTGATAGCACTTGGTTGTTTAAGAATCGCAGGAACAACAGTTGGGTTGTTACTTGTGATTATTAAACATTTTGTGGAAGGTATTGGGATGACTCTATGTTCTATCAGGAACTCCATCCCCAAGATCGTATCAAAGTCGTCCATCCGTGCTACGACCAAGTCAATGAGTCCCGTCCATGAGCCGAGTTTCAACCGGGCTCTCCTTACAATCCCAAGTACTGGCATCGCTTTTGCATTTACTGTTTTCATCCTATCATCATTCTTTTCATGCTTCAAATTAAGACGGCGAGCTTCCTTCTCTGTAATGAAGTTATGAGTGGCTCCCGAGTCTATCATCGTACTTGTAGCAGATCTATTGTTGATGGATGACTCGACATACATGAGGCCTTTGCCTGGGTTCTTCTTAAGCTCTTCCATCTGCTGTTGTATAGCTAACAAGAAAGTCATAGCCCCAACTTCAGCAAGCTCGGTGGATTTTTCTTCAGCAACTTCCTTAGCCGAGTTGTCATCCTGAATCGAAGCTTGTAAAGCAGTTAAGGCCAATCTATGCGGACACTCGGCTACTCGATGGGATCCCTTGCACAGAAAACATGACCAGGCCTATTTGTTTGTTGTTGGTTGTTAGCATTTCTTGCTGCTTCATAACCTTCTCTTGGGACAAACGGCTTCTTTTCATCAGTTCCTGTGTTTGGTTTCTGAAACTTGTGGGCGGTTGGGCTACTTGGAGTGTCCTTCTCTGGCTCAGGGTTCTCAGTGTTATAATCGAACAATCGCTCTGCGGCTGCAAGTGCACTTGACAGACTTTGCACCCTTTGTTCATATAATCTGGTTCTGGCCCACGGTTTAAGACCTTCGATGAAAGCAAAGATCTTATCTTTTTCCGACATATCTCTAATATTCAGCATGAGTCTCGAGAATTGTTTGACATATTCACGGATACTTGCAGTCTGCTTCAGTTCTCGAAGTAATCGGCGGGCGTTGAACTCAACGTTCTCTGGGAAGAATTGATCATTCAGTTGTCTTTTTAGTTCTTCCCAAGTATCAATCACACATTCACCGATACTGATATCATGGTACTTTGATCTCCACCAAAGTTTTGCATCGTCAGTAAGATGCATTGTGGCCAAGGTCACTTTCGAATCCTCATCCGTTCCAGTGGCCTTGAAATATTGTTCCATGTCGAAGATGAAATTTTCTATTTCTTTTGCATCCCGGGCTCCCCCAAAGGGCTTTGGCTCTGGGATTTTCACCCGACTGAATTCAGCAACAATAGTGGCCTGGGCTTGACTCCCCATGGCTCTCATGGTAAGGTTCAGTTTAATGTTGATCTCGGCAATCTTCGCCCTGAGAGAATCAAACATTGTTCTGAAGTCCATGGTTACTTGAGACACAGTTTCTGACAACCGGGTATGAGCCAGCTCGATCTCATCTACACGCTCCAGGACCCCGATTATAGTACCTGTGGAACTTTCTCCCGTGCAAACTCCCTTTCCCTTCTCTTGTCGGGATTCGAGGGTCTCCACCCGATTCAACAGCTCTGGAATCGGTATGGCGTCTATTCTGTTGTGAATAGCCGCTATCTCAGCAGGAAATTCAGACATTTCCCTCATTCGTTCTTCTATGAATCGAATGTTGTCCGGTATGTCTTGCAGATACCGTATTTCTTCTTCCAACTCGACGAGGCGCTCAAGTTGATCCGATGGTGCACTAGGCCTTTCCATCGTACTCTTCTTAGGCATACTTTCTCACGATTTTGAGCCAACCTAGTATCTGATACCAACTGTCACGGTCCTACTTTCAAGGGGCTTACGAGACCGTGCGGCACTCAATATCACACCTGTACTGGGTCAGCCAACGAGCGTGCCAACGGCACCGAGTGCCCACTTCGTTAGAGCGAGATTGTGTCTAACGAGTAAGCAACGAGCGAGCGAGATTAATCGAAAGCAGCATCATTGAGCATAGTGTGCATAAAGAGGGTGTATGTAAAAAGCTTGTTTATTGAATAGCAGCAAATTACATCAGTGGGTAGGGGGGTCTACGTGCAGTCATGCCTCTCTCCCTAAAGAGCAATCTGGACCATCTTCACTACGGCAGTAGTATACATGCTATAGTGGCGAAGAGTCACTCTTGCCAAAAATAGAAAGAAAAAGAGTACAACAGAATTACTTAAAAAGGAAATGAATTTAACTAAC
>CM039515.1:18571553-18846553 GCA_022432975.1 Begonia masoniana
TTTGAAGCAAACCCTAGTTTTTGTTTCCTGTACTATCGTGCAGAAATCTGGAAATTAGTTGCACTTCTTGAATTTTCTTAAGCCGAACATGTGACTGTAGTGTGCTCCATGCTTAACCTTTTCTGAAAATGGAAAAGCAACTTTAGCCTCTTACAGAAAAATATTGGATGGAAGATCTTTCCAAATATTCCCATAGTCCAGCCCATTTGGCAGTTGTGCGCCGAGACCATGCCACTCTCAGGCGCATTGTTTCTTCTCTCCCTCGCCTTGCCAAAGCTGGGGAAGTTAACACCAAAGAGGAATCTCGTGCTGCAGAGCTTGAGGCAGACTCTGTCTCTGCTGTCGTTGATCGACGGGATGTTCCTGGACGAGAAACTCCTCTCCACCTAGCTGTGCGCCTCCGAGATCAAATTTCAGCTGAGATTTTGATGTCTGCTGGTGCTGATTGGAGCCTGCAAAATGAGAATGGTTGGAGTGCTCTACAAGAAGCAGTATGCACTAGAGAGGAGTCAATTGCTATGATTATTGCAAGGCACTATCAGCCCCTGGCTTGGTCAAAATGGTGTCGCAGACTTCCTCGTATTATTGGATCAGCAGCCCGTATTCGTGACTTTTACATGGAGATAACTTTCCATTTTGAGAGCTCTGTCATACCATTTATTGGCAGAATAGCACCATCAGATACATATCGCATTTGGAAACGTGGGTCTAATCTCCGTGCTGACATGACACTTGCTGGTTTTGATGGTTTTCGAATTCAGCGTTCTGATCAAACATTTCTCTTTCTTGGTGAGGGCTACTCCGCCGAGGATGGCAACGTCAACTTATCACCAGGTTCTTTGATTGTTCTCGCTCACAAGGAGAAGGAAATAACAAATGCTCTGGAGGGGGCAGGTGCCCAACCGACAGAGGCAGAAGTAGCTCATGAAGTGGCCTTGATGTCCCAGACAAATATGTATAGGCCTGGGATTGATGTTACTCAGGCGGAGCTTGTTCCCCAGTTAAATTGGAGGCGGCAAGAGAAGACTGAAATGGTTGGAAATTGGAAGGCAAAAATGTATGATATGCTTCACGTGATGGTGAGTGTTAAGTCTCGACGGGTCCCTGGAGCTATGACTGATGAGGAATTGTTTGCCGTGGATGATGAAGAAAGGATGCTCAATGGTTGTGATGATAATGAGTATGATGATGTTTTGACAGCTGAAGAGAGAATGCAGCTGGATTCTGCTCTTCGAATGGGGAATTCGGATGTGCTTAACGAGGATGATGAACAGGGGCCCCTTGACTGTAATGGTTCTGTGGGTTCATATGAAAATGGTGATTCAAATGGCGTTGTCAAGGAAAAGAAAGGCTGGTTTGGTTGGAACAAAAAAAATGCAAAGAATAATGGTGATGATCCTGATGATCCAAAGATGTTGAAGAAGTTCTCTAAGTTGGGCTCAGAAGGTAGCAATCACACGTCAATTGATCATCAAAAGTTATCATCTGAATTTTCCACAGAGGATAATGGTGATCCTAAGAAGGGAAAAGATAAAAGTAAAAAGAAAAAAAAGAAAGGGATCAACAGTGAGTCTAAGAATGAGAACGAGTACAAAAAGGGCTTGAGACCTGTCTTATGGTTGACTCCAGATTTTCCTTTGAAAACGGACGAGCTCCTGCCTTTGCTTGACATTCTAGCCAATAAAGTGAAAGCCGTGAGAAGATTAAGGGAGTTATTGACAACAAAACTACCCCCTGGGACGTTTCCTGTGAAGGTAAACTGAAATTCTCTCTTCTTAATTAACGAAAACATGATTTATTTTCATTTTCTTTTAATTAATGTATGATTAATATGTGCTCATATTAACGTTTGTTGTCGTTATGTAAAAACACTTGCAGAAATGTTCACCTGAACCTATTCCCTTTAAGAATGAGAGTAACTGTACATTTTAGCTGTGCTACGAGGTAGAGTAGGAGATAAAATCCTAAGCTTGATGCAATGTCTCTCTCTGTTTCAGAGTCTGAACCATAAATTAACTGTTTTCAAAGATTTTCTTATGCAGATTTCTTTTCGTTTTGGGTTCATTGGTGGTTTAATGTATTTAGGCTGAATGACATTCCCACGTGAGATGTTATAAAGACATTCAAATTGGGATATATGGGTAGGAAGACCTCAGTTTTCAATTGTAGGAAGAAGGCAATGCCAGATAGATTGAAAACTGACTTGGTCAATAGGTCTCTTGGGAGTTGAGAAATAGTATATTATGTGCAGAGTGATTCAAATTGATTTAAATGCATCCATATTAAGATAGGTTTGACACAATGCTTAGAATATTTATAGACTTTAAATGTATCATGAGAAGATTCTTAATGAATTTACTTCTTTGAGAGTGGATGTCATATCTTGCGGTTTTGATGGACAACATTGTGTAATGTTTAGTTTTGGGAAAATTTTGAAATGTATTTTTTTGTGAAATAATTAACCAAGGATCTACATCCGATATCGTAAATCCAATCAGACTGACTTGCAAATTGGCTCATAATATGAATCAACATTTTTTAAATGTTTGTGGATTATGAATTTGCCAGTCAATAACTAATGATCCATTGATGTACATGTTGGGCAGCACATAATTCCCAACAGTACAACCAATCATATTAGTACATGTTAATCTCAGATCATGATATGAATGGGCATTTTTGAATTCTTTTTTTTATTGGTTTATAATTAAACTTGAGCGATTGATTTTATTTGGACATTGGAGTACACTGTTCTAACATGAAGTGACTATGTTCAATTGATATTTTGCTGCTCGCTCTGGATCTGTATTTTGAAAATCAAAATGATTACGCTGCTTCTACAGGTTGCTATTCCTATCGTCCCCACAATTAGAGTACTTGTTACTTTCACTAGATTTGAAGAGCTTCAACCTCTTGAAGAATTTGCAACCCCTCCCTCTAGTCCAGTACATTTCCAGGATGCGAAGTCGAAGGAATCCGAGGGTTCGTCATGGATTTCATGGATGCGAGGAAGCCGTGGCGGTCAATCTAGTGACAGCGATAGTCGTCAATGTAAGGATGAAGTTGACCCATTCCACATACCATCAATTATATATGGGTTGATGCAAACGAGAAGAAACGCCGATTGAAGGCAAAAAAAGCCAAGAACAAGAAAAATAGGAAACACGCGGCTAATAAAAGTTCAAACGGAGGACATCACCCCAACGAGGATGCTGAAGAATAATTTCCTCGTTTAAATCTGGATACCAGTCTCTTTGAGGTATGTGAAAGAAGAGGTATAGTTTGGACCTGACCTTGATTTATTCCTTCAAGATCCTGTGTTTGATCCTAGGGAGTGATTTGCTTGGTGACCAATCTTGCTTGTTAAAGCATGGTGAATCTTTACTCTCTGTTTTTTTTTTTTAAATGTGAGGTGAAAATGAAAATTAACTGTCTCTCTCATTCTTCTATAGCTTGTTTCTCATAATCTCTGTTTTCTAAGTCATTAATTATAAGTGAATTCTCGTACTGGGTGTTCTCTTCTTCTGTTGGTCAAAATTAATGAAATTTCTATGTACTTCAATTGAATGAGACGAAATTCTTTTGGCGTGGATGAAAATATGGGGAATGGATTTGATGATACTGATGGTAGTGATATTTATGCAACACGGGCGTTTAGTTATGAACTGTGTTTTTGTTTTTCAAAACATTTGAAGATGCTTAGAATGAAAATTTCTCAACATGCACTTTTCAGAATGTCTTCAATTGCGCAAGAAAAAAATTAAATTTATCTTTTAATTTTACATTTTGAGTAGGTGTTTAGAAATTATCGATTATTTTGTATAATAATGAAGTTAAACTATAAATAATTAAAATAAAAAAAAATTAATTGTAATCGTGTATAAATATGACAACAAGACGAGCTGATGATTCTCTAATTGGCATAGTTTGGAATCACAACCAAATAGAGCTTCTCATTGTATGGACAAACAATGTCCCTTTTGCCAAATGAGCTGTCATTTGGCAATGTCGGCAGGGCTATGTCTTCTCGTGGGTAAACATTATTGAGCTAGTCTTTATTGTATGATATGCCCGAACGAAAAGTTTATTTTTTACACAATAGTCAGTGAAGTAATTAAGACAATTTATAAATAGTTAAAATAAAATATTAATTGTATTAATTAACTAGTGTAAAATGACTTTATTTAATCCATCAGCTTCCTTTTCATATAATATAACTACTATGAACTTTTTAAAAAACAAAATTAAGATTAAGAATTTAGTGAAAAAATTAAAATTAAGAAAAGTTCAAAAAAAAAAAAAAAAAAAAAATTGAAGTTAGATAACAACTTCCCAAAAACTCTTTCATAAATGAAGCGAGAAAAAGAAGAACGCATTATTCAAATAGAGGGACCACCTGCAACGGTCATTTAATCATACTTCTGAATCTCCAAAAACAGACCTTTAAAAAAGCGAGCTTTAAAAGAGAATCAGTCTCCCCCCTTGGCTGAACATTCGTGCTCTGAAGGTCGTCAGGTAAGGCTAATTATGGGCTGCTTTCGAGCTTGTTTCTCCCTTTCCAAGTCTCGAAAGCTTGGAAAATCCGCCATTAAAACCTCTCTCAGAGATCACGTAAGCAAAACTTTTGCCTTTTTTGATTCCATATTCTGGGTTGTTCTGTTTGAGGATTTAACTATAGTTTTTGTTTGATGATTTTTCTTTTCAGATCAAAAAACCTGGTGAAGCTATTCATCCCGCTGATTTTGAACCAAACAGCCGATATGAACTTGAAAAGTATGCTAATCTTGACATACCCCTCAAGTTTGCTGTAAATTCTTCCTCTCCAGCGCCGCAGATTGAATTGTAAATTTTACTTGACTTATATAGATGGGTTTTAAGCTGTTTCATTTCGTGTTAAGATAATCATAATTATGTGGGTTTATCTGCGTTTCAACAGAGAAAATGCTCAAGAGCTACTAGCCACGACTGCCAAAAAGAAAGTGACTTTTGATTTGGTTATCAAAGACAATGCCAGTGATCCTGTAAGCAAAAAAATTAGCTGCTTCTCTAATTTCTATGGGATTATCTTTGTGTTTTCTGGTTCTAAATTGGATTAATAATTTCACTTTTTTATTTGAAATTTGTTTTTCAGATCCAAAAAAGTTATGCTACACTTTATCCAGCAGATAAACTTGAAAACGACACTGATCGTAGCATACCCTTTAAGTAGGCTGATGTTTCTTCCTTTCCGCACCTCAAATTGATCGCCTTAACAAACTTCATTTATTTTCAATTTTAATTCCCAAAATTCCAAGAGGTTACCCTGTTCTTCTCAGTTTATTTGATTTTGATATGCAATTTGTATCAGACAAAATGCTCAAAAGCAAGAACAGTCGAGTGGCATAAAGAAAGTGGCCCACGAAGCTGAATCAACTGTGGAAATTGATGATCGTCTCGTAGCTGAAAATAATGGTGAAAAAAGTTGTGGCGAAAAAGAAGAGAAGGGTGAAGAAATTGAAGATTTGCTCGAGTCCTAAGGCATTGCCTTATCCTGCTAACCATAGATATGGAAATTGCACTACAAATGATGAAGAAAGTGAAGATAGGGAGTTCGATGAAAACAATTTCGATGAAGAAGATGAACAGAATAACGATCAGAATGAGACTGTAATCCCTTCGGAATCATCTGGGTCCTTGTTTTCCTTATCAATAGATTTCAACGCACCAGGCTCTGTCCATCAAAATGAGGAAAAGGAGGTAACTAGTGCAGTGAAAATGAGTGATTTTCCAGACCTTGAAGCTAATGGAAATGGATAGAGGGGACCAAAATGATCAAGTGTCGAAGCATTGCGTCGATTCGGTGTTGAACCCAGTTGAGAATCTCACTCAGTGGAAAGCAGCCAAAGAGAAAACAGCCCCAGCCATTTGGTCATCACCAAGAGAAGGAGAACATAAGTTTAGAGAGAGAATATAAATCTAGAGAGAGAAATCCAAAACACAGAATTACAGTTGATACAAGTCTTTCGAGCTGGTTGGTTGAATCTGAAAACACGCCCAAATCAAAGAGTAGTGATAATTCTATTGGAAACTACTCACCATTGGAGAAAGGAAGTCCAGGAAGAAGCTATGAAGATAGACCAATTTTAGGAGCTTTGACAATGGAAGACCTCAAACAGTTCTCTGCCTCTCCGTCTCCGATTCGATCAAGAAGCCATAGTCCGGTTGAAACCCCCATTATAGGAAGTGTTGGAAGCTACTGGACTCATACTCAGGAAGACCTCAAACAGTTATCTGCATCTTCATCTCCAATTCGAACAAGAAGCCGCAGTCCGGTAGAAACACCCATTATAGGAACTGTTGGAAGCTATTGGAGTCATACAGATCTAGTTTCGAACTCATCTAACAGAGGATTGACAAACTCAGCCAGAGAGGTTTTCTGTCCGCTGATTAATTTTGATTGACCAACAAAAATTCATAAATGTCCATTTGTGGATGATGTTTTGCATGCTTGTAGATAATATTACCATGCTACATTTAAATTAAATGCTGCAAAAAATAGACAAATCCAACAGAAATTCACAAGTAAAGAAATCATACTATGTCGAGGATAGCAAACTAGAATTGGTCATTAGTTTTAGTGAGAAGAATTTTTTTTTTTTTTTTGCTTTCAACAAACCTAATATTAATTTTCTTTTCTTTTTTTCAGGAGAATACTAGAAGGCAGAAGACTCCATTTGCGGCAAGATTGGAAAAAGCTTTAGAGGGAAACTTAGCTGAGGTGTAGTGTCTTTCACTTGGTAGCTTGTGTAGTCTTTTCTATCATAAATTTTGTGCACACAATTGTCATGAGTATGTCAATTTTTCCTGGAAATCTAAACAATGAAGACTGCAGAGATTGAATGTATTATATAGTCATTTTAATATCACTAATTCTCCCTCTAATTTCAACTTTCCTTCTGATCTCTTTTTCCTTACATAAATGTACAAATGTTGGCATCTGGAGATCCAACTTGTAAGTTTGACAATATGAAATCATTTTCATATCAGAAGACTTACATGCCCCCATGAGAGAAAAACATGCCAAATCTTCCATGAACTATTATTACCTGGATATTCACAGGTCGTGGAAGAGCCTTCTGATATCGTCTGCTTCTGATGGGATCAATGTAATTGGGCAGCATTTGTACTAAAACAATAATAAAACACCAGATTATGTTAAAATGCAAGCTATTCCAAGGGAATAAGACATGGTTGAATAGATACCAACAATGTTTTTGGTTTACACTTTTTTTTCTTGTCTTTAACGGTTGAATATCATTGGCAAAATTCCAAAAAAATGT
Organism: Begonia masoniana; assembly: GCA_022432975.1. NCBI lineage: Eukaryota > Viridiplantae > Streptophyta > Magnoliopsida > Cucurbitales > Begoniaceae > Begonia > Begonia masoniana. The sequence goes on from CM039515.1 coordinate 18,578,873, forward strand.
CTGATCACCAGTGATACAAGATCATCATTTTTTGAGCTCTATCTGCTTCATGTCCAATTCACGCATCAATTTTTTTTATTTACCAATTAAAAGAATCTGCATATCTGGGGGTGTAAATTTAAGTGCAATTCCAGATTCCAGGCCTTTTTACGATATACCTCATAAGTGACGGCTTTAAGTGTACAATATTAGTCTTTCTACTGCAAAAATAGAAATATTTACAATACTGCCAAAATAAATCTCCTTTTTTTTAGATTTTTATTGGAAAGAGTTAATTCTAATTGATTATTTCTTATTATTACTCCCAATCATTCTTGTACTTTTTAAAATTTCAGTGACAGTTAATGATTTCTATATTCAGTATTCAAAAAAAAAACAAACCATTGCTATGAGACTTGAAGGCCTTACCTGAGACACATACTTGAAAATGCAAGCATAGCAGAAAACAAAGCCAGAAACTGTAACAACCGACGGATTAGCTCGCTTTTGTGAGCACAATGGGCAAATCGTTCGATCTGATGGTAGAGGAATTCCCTCCTTGGAAACCTATGATGACAACACATTAGAGATTGGCTATTGTACATAAACAACAAAAAAGAAAAGAAAAAGAAAAAACCTACTTTCTTGTTCTTTTTTTATCCTGATAGCATCGCTCAAAAAAAATATGTATATGAGAGTGCTAATTTAATTGCTAATAAGAAAGAATAAGGTAATATTACAAGAACAGAGCTGCTTTTATGTGATTTATTAGTTCATTGGACAAGACATAAATGCTAAAAAAAATTTAAATAATAACAGTTCAATGTATGAAAATCTTGTTTTTCTTCAGCCAGACAAAGAATACAATTTTGTTCACATCTTTCGACCTCTGATTTGAAAGGAGTTCTGAATTGCCCTTGAGGAAATACTTTAGAGAAAGAAAAAGAAAAATGCATACTTAAAAATAAGAAGTTTGTAAACAATTGGACAAGCGCGAAAGCAAAGAAGGACAAAGAAAGCTTTTCTTACCTTTGGAGGAGGAGGAGGTGGAGGTGGTGGATAAACCGTTGGTGCAGACATTCTCTCCTCAGCTGATTGATACCACCATTCCATCATCTGTAAGATGTTCACAAAATAAAAGATATGAGAGAAATACTCAATTTCCCAGGAGTAAAGCCAGTTGTTTGAAAAATATCAAAATTAGTGGCATCCAAAGACAATATTTTCGAGTTGACAACTTCTAAGGACCCTAAAATTATAATCAGATAACTAATTCATCAAAAAATGTATGGCCAATACACAAAATTGAATTAGTTTCTGAATGGCAAATCAAAGATACATCACGAAATATATGATATCCACCAAAGTTTATATATCTCCTCTATCCCATCATCTCATTCTTCATCAAGCATAAAAATGGAGATTTGTTTTTTCAGATTTTCCACCAGGTAAATACCAGAACTCTATTCCATATCTAATATGTAAAGGCACTCACTTTGAAGATGAATACTGCAGCAATTAAACCCGTCTGTGCATAATCGAGCATTGCATACATACAGTTTAACGTTGCTCCTTGTATTGCCTGCGTATGGGTAAAGATTGTGTTAAATAGCTGAATATAGAAAACTTTACATATTGGCACGACTACATGCTGTAAATGTGGCGTCGTGTATTTAGACATATGTAACAGTAGATAGGATAGGAAGTTATATTCAAACTCCTATATTTACTGTTTTTAAATTTAAGTAGATTAGATATGCAGTTTCGTATTGTATCTTTTCCAAGTCTATATATCCAGATGTATCATGAATGGATTAAATAATGGAATATCACTATTATTCCAACTAGTAATTTAACAGTAAACTTATGGCTACTAATTGATATTTGATAAATGGATTAAATCAATGGAATATCACTATTATTCCAACTATTAATTTAACAGTAAACTTAAGCTACTAATTGATATTTGATGAGGGTGCATGATAGATATATCGCCCCTATTCCAGTTGCATAAAACCAAAACTTGGATTCCATTCAAATCCCCATAATGCCAAAGATTAAAAAAACAAAGATATCAGTGCCTTCGGCAAAAATAGAAATTACAACAAGTGTTTCTAGAAAAGATATAGAAAATCAAAAATGCAAACTTGTTCTCATGCAGAATAATCTTAACCACGCAACCGTTCATAGGTGATGTGAAAAACTAGAGTGTAACAGTTTATGCAACAAAATATTATTCCTCTCTGCATCACTATGTTATGGACATCAAAGAAAACAGCCAACATTCACATTCCATAGGGAATGTAACTAATTATACCAACTTAATTGAGAGAATCTTCCTAAAAAATAATAATAATAATAATTCCTTGACTAGCCAAACAAATCATCCAGTACAAGAAACAGCAAATGACTATTTTTGTTGCATAAAGGATGAATGAGAGGGGAGAGGGGAGCGAGAGAAAGAGACAGCTTTTTCTTGGTGATGCTTAGATGAATTCATATAACTCTCAAAAAAATTCTAAAATGAGTTGTTGTCATACATTACAGATCAATAAATATAACTAAAAAAATTATAATTACAAAAAAAGTAACATTCCAGCTATACCTTCAACCACGGAGGACCACGAAGTCTCTGACGTTCATGACTTCTTATCTTGGAAATTCTTGAAGATGTGTCCATCTACTATGGCAGTAAAACATGCATGCTAGTAAAACTTGCAAAAATAGATAAGCGATAAAAAGTAACTAGGCTGTAATTATAAAAGATTAAATAGATATTAAATGAACTCATGCTTGACCTATTGAAAATTAGTGAATATAAGATTAAAAAAAATTGTTAACAAAAATGAATTTTACTTTCACGAGTTAGGAAGATTTGTCAAGCTTTTTTGTCATCATCAAGGGATTAACATTAGGCACAGAAAACCCCAAATAACTCATGCTCAAGCATCACAAACTAGAATAAGAGATAACGCAACAATTTCAAATAAAATGGGCCATTTGACCTCTTGTAATGCTAGATTAAGATGACCTTGAGAAATTCTCATCTCACGACAGTTAGAAGACAAGTCTAGAAATGTATTTTCCTCATCCATAGGGAGAAGAATCAAGTAGAAGAGCTAGGATCGTAATTGCATGATTCTGCAAGTTTTATCGTAAGGTTGGTCATTAATGGAGAAGATAATTATTAGGATTTTATTAGTGTTGATAGTATTAAAGAGAATGGGGGATGAGTCTAGGGATAATTAATTCATACGTTGGGAGATTATTGTAAAGGAAGAGCTGGAGAACTTCCTGGAAGTCTACCGCTATCGTATTCTAATATTTTCTTCAATGTATTTTCTGAGTTTACTGAAACATAGAAAGAGTATCCTATCAAAGTAACACTGTCCACTGTGGGCATCAGCCCAGGCATATATGGACCTATGGTTCTGGGGAGAATATGATAACAAAATCATTATTTTTCCTTATTGACAAACAACAAAATATAACAACTAATTATCGATGACATAGGAGCCTTATCAAGCCATAATCCAATTGACATGCTATGTAAGATGATTTTAACATAAATTTGGAAATGATATCAGATTATAATTCAGAAAATTACAACAAATATCATAATAAAAAAACTATTTTTAAGTTCAAAAGGCAGCACGATGCATATTTTACAAGATGAGAAAGAAAAAATGTATACACTAACAAAAACATAAAAGGGTAGAAGTCACTAACTACTACAAATAAAATTTTGGAAGTTTACCAGCTCTTGTCCAGTAGCCCGACAGACGTGAATACCAATCACTTGCAGTCCTAGAGAATAATATCCAGTAGCATCCAACAAATATAACAGCTGATAAGCAAACGACAAACCTGCATTGAGAAAACAAAAGACAGCTCTCTTAGACTGGAAAATACAATGGAGTCTACATTGTTTTTTTTTTATAAGAAACAAATACATTAAAAAGAAAGAAGATTACAAATAAGAGGAGAGAACAAACCATTATCAACAGAAAAACATTCAATTTAAAGCTATTTCTTTCCAATTAAAGAGAACTATATTAAAATGATAAATTCTAAAAAATTTCGAACAATAAACTTACTTGGTAATAATGAAATTAATATTGTCTCAAATATTTGATTTGGCTCTTTATTGTCGAAAATAACAATATTGCTATGCAGCCAAATGTATCAAAAAATGTCAGAACACCTATTTTCAAAATTAACTTTTGTTTTTTAGATATTTCTTCTCTGAAGATTGGGAATGTTAAAATGAACCCCATAGACTAATTGAAAAGGGGAAAAAGTTGCTTCCCAATACCTCTAGAAAACACACAATTAATCATGAAATGAATATTAATTTCCTTGTGTTTCTTGCAAAAAGAAAGCAATGTGAGGAAAGAGCCATAACATAGTTTCCCTTCTAGATTAGATTACAAGTGAGCAGCTTCTCACTATATAAAAATCTAAGCAAAAATTATAAAAATCCAAGAAAAAATTTGCATTTTAGATGAGATTCATTTCTCCCAAACAAAATCAAGAAAGGAGAAATTCCTAACTGTAGTAGTAAATGTAAGTTGAGAGAAGATATATCTAGAAGAAAAGTTTGTTGAAAGATCATAAAGTCATCTTCACAATGGAATCTACATTGTGATAACTTGAAACTTGTTCGTAAACTCTATTTCACCCCTTAACGAGAACTACAGACAAGGATCATCATGTGTGCTAAAAGCTCATGCAATGGTAATATTTAAAAAATAGTGTCCGCTGGTCATTTAAGAAGTATTTCATTCTTGATGTTAGAAGCATCACTATGTTTTTTGTTGAATAGAGCGTTATGTTGATGGCTCTCAGGTCTCTAAAAATAGTGTCAGCTGGTCATTTAAGAAGTATTTCATTCTTGATGTTAGAAGCGTCACCATGTTTTTTGTTGAATAGAGGGTTCTGTTGATGGCTCTCAAGTGTCTCACTTGTTTTCTCAAAACATCTCAAGAAAAAGTTCTGGTCAAAGCTGGCTGGACTGGACGACCATTTCTCTGCTTCTGGGATTTTGGTAGCGTGCATGTTATCAGGTTTACTTTTGGGAAGTCCATTGTGGGTAGAAAACTACTTGATGCATTCATTTATAATTCCCAGCGTCGTATTCCTTCAAGTTCTTATTAGGTGACACCTCTTTTATTTGGTTATGCGAGGGATAATCTTGTCTATTATGTGGCTGATGCTCAAATATTCCCCTTCCTCCACTGGCTTGGACTGTCATGATATGCTTTGGAAGTTGTGAATAAAACTACAATACAAATGTTGACATGGATAGTGTCCCTTGGTAAGGCTATCCAAGTGACCTAATTCAGGAAAAAAAACTACCATGATCTACATAATCTCCTTTGCAAAGAATAACGATGAACAAAAGAAATCATGATTTAAACAGATCATCGAGCTACATTATAACAACCTTTTACGTTCTATCATTACAAAGAAACAAATTTTACATTGTAATGTTATGTGGGATATGATGCTCTCCTTATGGTTAGATGGGCTTCTACTTCTATCTACTTTACAATTACCTTTTTTTTGTCCTCTTCAAATGAAATTAATAAGAATAGCATAATTGTATTCTCATTCTTTTAAAGAGAACTTCTTTCTCTCACTGGTTGCATTTTTATTCCTCTTTCGTAGAATGTATTGCCTATAAAAAATAACTTGTGGGTATAAAATTCAGAGGGAGGAGAGAGCGAGAGAGTTATAAAGTAAATGAAATCTATTTTGCGTGACAAAAAGGACAGAAAATACCTCTAGAAAATACAAGCAGGAATTATTTTATTTTATTTTTTTAAACAATCAATCGTGTGCAAGCAATAGCATGCATGAGCAGATCATCATGACCAATCATAAAAAATGCCAATGCCGATAATACAATAATAATACAAAAATGGACACATTGGACCGTGCTTCAGACATAATTTAAGCCGTTTGAATGCCATCTCTTCTTTTTTGGTACCAGAATAATTTCATTTTATTTTGGCACTGATGATTTATAAGCTTTCATTGCAACTAGCAATTTTCTAAAGATTGCTCAAATAATAAAAACAGAATAAATATGTAACAACCAACACTTCGGTCAGGTATTTATTCCGAAGATTACTTTTGGGGTGGTTTGTGGAATAAGAAAATAACGAGGATCTATTGACGGGTATTACTTGTTTTGAGAGAAAATTAGGTTTAGTGACAAGATTGTAATTAAAGTTGATTTGAATCGATATAAATAGAAAAAGGAAAGTCTAAAACCTCACGTAAATCCCTCCCACCCAATCCTGTAGCCAACCTTTCCTCTCCTGGCGATTTCCTCCATCAGCGATCAATTTCTTCGAAGTTCAAGGCTCTAGGTAAGGTTTAGATGATTCGTTTACTTAGCCTTCGATGGAGGGATGATTATTGATTAGTGTTTGAAGATTGAGAATCGGTCGATGCCAGAATAATGACAGTGTCTTCGGGTTTCCTTATAAATGGCATTAGTGATAGGATTCTGGATGTTGTTATTGTATAAGTTTGTGAATCTGAAATCGAAAGGAATCCAGTAGTTGAACACGCAAATTCCATTAGTGCTATTGAAGATTAAACTACGCACACTAGGTTTTCGACTATATAACTTAGAGGCTTAAACTAGTTTCCAGGGATGACTTCTTTAGTTAGGATTTTACTAGCTTTGAATTCAGATTATTTAAGATTTATTTAACATTTAAATATGAAATGTTTTAGGTGGAAAAGACTACGAGTGAAGGCACGGCTCGCTAAGGAGTCCAAGTAAGTGAGTGTGTTAAGATTTCCGGCCATTAGGGCCCTACATCACAAGGGTATTAGGTTGGTTTCGTCTCTGATGATTGGATAGTGTTTACGAAATTGTCTGTTCTGGTATGATGCTTGGGATAATGTTATGATATGTTACCTGATATATGACTCTTTCCATAGTCTGACAATTTAAGTGCATTCATGTTCCTGCATCATGATTTATATTCCAAGTATACGAAAATGTTTTATGTGCATGCTTCTTTTATAAATAAGATAAGAATATAAAACGTATATAACCATGATTAAGTGAGGGTTGGGGCGGTTTGACCATGTCACTGTCCAGAAATGGACCAAGATTTCTGCCCGTAAGGGCCATGTACACGCACTCTGCCTACCCCCTTCGGCACAAACCCTTCCTTAATCCATGTTATGTGAACGATGAACAAGAACATGATTCTCATGATATGATCAAGAACACGAACACGAACATGAACATGACCCCCATGATATGGATAAAGGATGTAAACATGATTTTATTAAGCATGCATTCATGAGCATTTATGTATATGTTGCACTCCTTACTAAACATTAGACTTATAGTTTAAACCTTATGATGTAAGTGACGAGTTGGAAGATGAGGACTTCAAACCGAATGAAGATGTTTAAGTATGGTTGCTGGATGATGCTCATGGCGGGATTTTGTGGCTGGGCGGCGATTTGACCCGTGGATGGTGCTACTAGTTAGTTATGGTCTAAGACATTGATAAAGAAGTATAAGTAGAAAAAAATTTATATATGTTAACAGGTATTTGACTTATTTAGTACATGTTTAAGCTTTAAGAAGGTTTAAGATTAAAGAATTTTCCTTCTGGTTTAAGTTTTCTGCTGCGAGTTCATGTCGAGGTGAATGATGCTTAAGTGTATGATAATTCTAGAAATAAAATTTAAGTCTATGGAAGACAGAGAGTTAGCCGATCGATCAGAAAAAGTGGCAATCGATCGGTGTAGTAATGTCTATGGAGTGAGGAAAAACAGAGCGTTGAAGTTAATAGACCAATGAGATGGACGATGTGGTCTGAACGACGTGGTTTGGACGATGTAGTCTGGACAACGTGGTTTGGACGACGTAGTTTGGTCGATGTGGTCTGGACGGATGTGGTCTGGACGACGTAGTTTGGTCGACGTAGTCTGGACGACGTGGTCTGGACGACATAGTTTGGTCGACGTGGTCTAGACGACGTGGTCTGGACGATGAAATCGCTCGATGTGTTTGGCAGATGAATTCGGTCTATGTTGATCGGCCCCTAGTGATTTGTTTCGGCTTTTAAGACTTAGACCATTCAGTTTCTATTTCTTCTCTGCTTTCTTGTAACGCGTTAGGTTTAATTTTAAAGAGTTTTAAAAGAGTTATGTGGCACGATCTTTGTTCGTTTTAGTATATTTAATGTATAATACCGTTTAAAAGAAAAAAATTTAACGAGTCCAGAATGAGATTTACGATTATGAACATGTTGTTGCGACCCATTGGGTTTGGGTTGTGACAAAATATCTATTCAAGCACATGATGAAACTCAAACTAAGCATGGATGTACCTTCACTACTAGCATGCAGCCATGGGTAGCAAGCACCGACAATTTTCTGTATCTTGTGAGCCAACTGCGCTCTCAATGATACTTCTGGGCCTAAAGTCACTCCAGAAGCTAGAGATCCATCCCCTCCATCATAATTATCATCATTAAATGTTTCATCGTCGTGTCCCCATAAACTAGCTCGAAGCCTTGCCTCCCTTTCTTTATTGTAGATTGAATGCAATTTGGATTTAAAATATGGCAAAACAACCTACAAGCAATTTATGTCATGTATCAACTGATATTCTAATACACTACCAAAGAGTTACTAGTAAACATAAAGTAGGAATACTTTTATTTTTATTAGTATTAAGCAATTGTTACTAATAATTTTAGGGAATTTTTTGGTCTTAAGCAGTTTGTTTCCTTATGTGTTCCTATAGTACTCCACTCTGTGAGTGATGCTATTATGCAGTGGAGTAAAAGAGAAAAATAATTGGTTCACATTTCAACGTAAGAATTTTTTTGTTATTTCTTATATCAATGGCTCTAGAATTAATTTGAAATAATATTTTTAAAAGAAATAAAGAAAATATCCATTCTTTTTTTTTTTTTTAGAAGACAAAATGTAATAGACAGAGCAGGATATAAAGTGGAGTTAACTATAGTCAGAATCTCGTCAAAATCATAAATCTTCTAACCACCGCTAGAAAATATCTATCAACTTAGCTCTAAAGGTTGGCATAAAAAATAATTTACAGAAGACACTCCAAGTTCCTCTGACCAACCAAGCCAAGAAACAACTTTTTTTACAAGTCACAAAACTACCTTAAATGCCACTGAATGACATCATCTCCAACATCAAAAGAAATTATTATAGAAGATAATCAGTCAATAAAACCACAAAAATTGATACAGAGAAAGTCATAAAATTAGAAAATCAATTTACAATTGCTAGAATTTCATAAAAAGGTGTAAGAGAAAAATAGGGTACCAGGAAAACGACTGAAAGAACTTTTTGACGCTTTTCTAACGACGAGTGTCGAATCCCATCACCTGAGTTTGAATGAGTATCAACTTTCTCTGCTCTAATATTCACAGCTCTCCTTCGTAATCCGTACAAAGACTCAGAAAAGGAAGCATCTGAGAACATTAAAAAACATAAACCAGAGTCTGTGTGACAAAACAGGGAACTTTCAGTAAAAGAACACAAGTGAGTGGCATAAATTACCTGTCGTTCGTAAACTATGAGTCTCAAGAATTAGCATCAGCATAGAAAAAAACTCATCTTCATAATCTAGCACCCTGTGAAAGAAAGGCCTTCTCAAAGCCAAAACCTGAGCAAAACCATGAAACATTCATTGTCACGAACACTAGAAAAAGATAAAAGCTGAGAACTCTGTAGAAAAAAGGGCAACCATGCAACAATGAAATACATGGAGAATAAAAGGTTGGCATATATAACTAGAAATGATACTGCTAGTCAAAATAAGGTGACTCGACCACAATGTTTAGTTCTCATCAGAATCTAGTCTTTGAACTATGTAGCTTCACACAAATGATAAAAACATCTTTTAGAAAAATGAGTATCTCGGATTAGCCATATAAATTGTTTGTGCCAAGACCAAGAATCTTTTTCTCTGCAATCATATCTTGCAAGCGTACGTGAGCAAAAGATAAGCCCAAATTTTAGTGAGGAAAACATTCACCAGTCAAATATGTAGAATAAATTTCCCTCTAAATTAATGTGATAGAGGAACGCAAATTAAAATTTGAATATTTATTATTTGGTTATAGTACAACATGGAGAGAGAATGATATGAAGAAAATTACCGAGGAAACTTCTAATATCTTACCGATAATCTCCTTGTCTACTTAAACTCTGATAATTATTTTCCTTGTGATGAGGAAACTTTTTTCAACCTTTATTCTTCCTCCTCGTATTAGAAAGTAAAGACACATGCGGTGAAACGATGAGGAAGGAAATAGATAGGGCCATCTACCGAAAAGAATTTGAAGAGATTATTTCTGGGGCTAAAATTGGGAACAAAGTACTATAATCCGCCCTATATCTCCAAAGCACTACCAAGGAGTTGAGCCAAACAATCGATTCCCCCATAAAGAAGTCCCAGAAATCGACCATCAGGTGACATGGTATTTAACTACAGTATACCAAAACTTCGAGGAAAAAAATAATGAACCCAAACTTGCTCATACGTCGGGAAAGTAAAGACACTACCCATGATCACATTATCATGAAAAATTGAAGAGCTTTTAATACACACCTCTTACTTCTAGTAAGTAATCTGAAGAATTCAACGAGAAAAAACCTATTGATAGCGCCATATTTAGGTCGATTAACAAACAAACTAGAGCGTGATAAATCGGCAAAAAAAATCAAGAAGCTCAATTACATACAAATTCTGGTAGCACAGCTAAACTCACATACTCTAAAATACTTGAAAAAAATGGATAGAGAGAAAGCGCTGCTTACGCCGAAGGAGTAGGTAAGAGCGGCACGAAGACTAGCGGGAAGTTGCTGAGCAGCGGCCATCTCAAAGAAGGTGGGACGAGTCCCTTGCCCTCCCACCTGAAACAACATTCTTCCTCAATCTTCTCCTTCTCCTCCAACTTCCCTCCTTCCGTTCCCGCTCCAAAAGAAATGGAGATCTGCAAAATTCACCGTTTACAAAGAACACTGCTTTTTAGTTTTTCCGTTCATCTTTCTTTTATTCTTTGCTATTTTGATAATTGACCGACTCCCCCCATTTGTTTATTTAGACATAATTGTCAGAGATGTGAAATGTGCTATTTATCATTAATACAACAATTCAATGTGATATAAATAAGCAAACTTTTCATCTGTGATTTTTTGTGAGTGTCTACTTAGAGACCGACTACTTTGTCATTATTTTGTTTAACCCAAAAAAAAACCCTTGCTTAGCATTTCTTTGTGTGTAGTTTTCATTTTATACTATTTTTCCTTTATTTAATGTTTAGTCAATTCTCAGAGTGATCAAAAATCCTAGCCTAATCCGACACTACATTGAATCAGACTCGAGCATAATCCGGAATAAATAGCAAGTCTGAATCCCGATCATTCCATAACCAGCCTCGTACCTGTTAAAACTATTGTTTTCTTTTGAGTTTTGCATAATTGACCTTGCAAAACTCGTATTCTTGCCACGACGCGAATGACAATCGTGGAATCCAGCACCGGACAATACTCCCTAGAGCCACACTCCCAATCTAAAAATTCAAAATATTCATTTCAAACCCGATCTGATGGTTCAAGACCGACCGATGCAAATAACAGCAATCAAATACTGACTCATACAGTGAATTGAAGTTGAACATAATAAACAAGAGAATATGGAGGATTAAGATTTAATATGGGTAGCAGAGAGAAACATCCCAAGCTCAAAGAGTCCCCACTTCAAAATGCAGTACTGAAAAGTGACCAAGAATATACCCTTTCTGACCTACATCAAGAGTTCATATCTCTGCTTTGAGGGAGTCCATGGTCAAAAAGCTGCAACCTTCATTGAACAATGAAGAAAACAGCAAATAACTTCAATGACTACTTCATAATCTAATAAGATTCAGATGGTCTAATCCTCCCCAACCTATTATTTGAGGCCCATTTCGTTCAAGAAAGATGCTTATTCATCTCCTGTTCTTGCCCGTTTTCGAGGCTCGCCTTCATCTTCCTCGGCATTCTTGCTCTTTTCAGTTTCCTCTGCTTTTTTCTTCCCATTTACAGACCCTGGATTTTCGGCGGCTGATTGAATTTTGTCAGAGGTCTTCGATTGGGCATCTGCAGAGGAAGATTGCACTGCATTTGGTTGTGGAGAAGAGGGTCTATCTAAGGTAGATGAAGATGCCTTCGTCTTGGTGTTGTCCATATTTCTTTGTTTCTCAAACATCTCTTGAAGACGTCTTCCCTGTTCTTCAATTCTTAACTGCAAATTTCTTTGAATCTGTTTCGAGAAAAATAAATCAAAATAAAAAAATATCCATAGTTTCCCCAATCCTTCTCAATTTCTGATAACCAAATAGATCAAGATCCATGGATGATAGAGAGTATGCCGTGGCCAAAATAGATAATGAATTATAACGTCTTCACTACATTAGTACAGCCTTAGGATCATAAGTACACTAATAAGACTAACTTACATTTAATCTTTCAAATAAGGACCAGTTAACATAATAGGGCCAACAACAAATTAAGCACTCCAACAACTTTTTTCTTTCAGAAATTTTATCAATGAAATTATATATAATAAAGCAAGGATGGGTTAATAAAAAAACCTCAAACCTCAATTTTCATAACTTATCGTCAAATATCATTATCCAATAGAAATTATGCCCCATAGGACAATCACCATTAAAAAAAGCACAAAAAGAAGAATATCAGATGTAAAGTTCATGGTATTGCATACCTCAAGTTGTTCATGAAGCTGCTTCTGAACTTCCATTTGCAGGCGCAATGCTTCAGTTATTCCCATGCTCCTATATTTTAAGTCAGATGCATAGTCAGCTAAAGGAAAGCACAAATAAGACAACCTACGTGGGTAAAAAAGACTATCTACTTCCAAGACTCATCATGGTTTCAACCATATATAGAGTAACTTACACCCGACTAAAATAATCGTACATAGGAATCCATTCAACAACAACGTAATAGAACCTCCCGAGGATACAAATGAATTTTTATATGCAAAGAAGAAATCTTACGTCTTCAAGTCTAGATTTTTCATTTCTTCACCAGAAGTAACTTTTCTCTCTGAAGATCCTGGACAGAGAGATTATCCAAAGTGTTAGTTTGCAGTCCAAAGATCATTTAGAAATTAATATTTTACAAGTAAAAAGAAATTGATTAGCAATACCATCAGACGACTCTGGTTTAAACCTGGCAGTTCGATATTTCTGTAGTTGGAAAAAAAAAAAGAAAGCTAAGTTAATTGAACCAAGACTGAGCTAGTAAAATACAAGAAACATAAACGTTAACAAACCTGCAGGTGGCTTTTGACATGATAAATTGTTAAGCCTTCAACATTCATCAGCCTTAGAACACCTTTCGGAGTGGCCTCTGTAAAACATAATTATAAATATTGTCCTTGTTCCAAAAATAAATAAAGCATTCAAAAGAATTAGAATTAGAATTTCTCCATGGCACATTGAGAATTAGAATTTTATATTACATAGCGTGATTAGAAATAGAACATACTTTCACTGCCACCAAGCTGATTGACTGCCTCCACAAAAGCCTCATGAAGCTCCGGTGTCCACCGCATTCTTGGTCTTGTGGAGGCCGCAGAAGATAATGAGTTGGAGGAAGGTGGTAAATGATCAAGAATAATGGTCTGGGGCAGTGGAGCAATAGTTTCAGAAGACGACTTCACCACCTGGAAATATATGAAGAAAGATATCAAAGAGAAAAAATTTCAAAAACAGAACACAAATTGAGTGATGTCAAAATTTATGCTAAAATCTCAGATGATCCAATGCTTCTTATTTTTCCTATTTCTCTCTAGGGGGTTAAGAGAATAAATTTCATGCTTACGGATACACAGAGACTTCTAATAAATTCAAATTACTTTATCTTTTTAACACCTAGAAATAAAGCTATTACACCAGCCAAGAACAGTCAAATAAACTACAGAGTAATTTTTCATAAATTTAATCAGATACAATATAACATCCACTACAGAAAAGGACAAAAGTTCAGAACTAAATTTTGTTGCAACTAAGGTTGTAAATGATTTATTTGAGAAACAAACCTTTACTTCAGGAGCTGGCACATTAACATCAGAAAACAGATCACTCCAATTTGGTTCCACACCATCATCAACAGAAATAAACGGATCCCCCCAGGTAGGCCAATCAGTCCTTTTGGAATTGTCATCTGATGTTATTGCATCATTCATGCTTTCGATGTGGTCATTCTGGACTGAAATGTTGTCTGAAAAATCAAGAAGATTATGAAGTGGATCCGTAGACCAAGATATACTACTCTCATCCAGATTACTAGTCAATCCCGAGGATTGTAATTCAGTATGAGATGAATAGTTTGGTGGTTTCAGTGCTTCATCTCTCGCAGACTGAGAAATGAAGGGGGAGTTTCGGGGTTGCGATGAAATGGAAGAAAAAGGAACACTGCTGTGAAAAGCTGAGGATGATGAGAACAAATGGCCAACAGTCCTAGTGCCGGAAACTAATGGAGGACCCTGTTTAGATATGGGATTCATCATTAATTCTCTTTCTAAAAACACTTGAAAATAACTTGGAACTTTGTCTTAAAATGGCTCAAGAAAAATAAAGATAGAGCTGCAAATCTGAAACCCAAAGAGTTCAAGCTTCCCAGCTAATTCATATCCTACCTGCAAAGAAGGATGCACAGGAAAATATGTCAGAAGTCACTATATCAACAATAACCAACATGTTATGATGAATTTGTTGGCTATTCACGCAATACCCCATAAAGCAATGATAGTGGGAAGAAACCAGAATTATAATCACTCAGCATGGTTTCGGCTACTGTATGAGAATTAGAACGGAATGGGACTGACGATAATACGGACGGAATATTATAAATTTCCAAGTTCAGTCAACTCAGTAACTAAGAATTTAAAAAATAAACCCGATGGACAAGTTTGTCATTCGACTTAAGAAGGCCACAATCTACAAATTGTAAAATTCAGACAAAATAATCAGTTTCATTTTTTCAAACACAATATATTAATATTGAATTCAAATTCAAACAAAAACAAACCTTCCAACCAAGAAAGACGTAGATGAATATATCATTCCAACCTCATCACATAATTTAAAGTTGGGAACATTTCTCTCCAAAATTCAAGAATAAGCCCCAAAATCAACAAAATAACATAAATTGTAAAACCAGTAAATTGATTGAAAGAAACAAAATCGAATCAATAATCCATCGAATCAATAATCCACGCATAGAATATAACAAGAAAACAACTGTAAAAGAACCGAAATTAGATTTTGCAAAATTAGAGCAAAAAATGCATTACAGAATGAGCAGATAACGAAAAATATGTTCCCCCCCAAAACCCAATGGGGTTTTTCATAGTTCTTACCGACAATCCAAGGAAACCAAATTTAATTTCAGAGAAGCCATCAAATTCGAACAAAACATGATGGTGCAAAACGGAAGTGAAGCTGCCGAGCCGCTGACAAAGCTAAATTGCAAACATGGACAGGATATAGTGACGGCTTCGTCATCTTGACTTCAACGAATCGCTCCTTCTCTCTCTCTCTCTTCGTCTCTCTCTGTGCAGGGGAAGCGTACGGCGGCTTCTATTTTCGCCATGTCTAGCTTCGATTAGTGAACCTGTGCCGTCTGATGAAAATTAAACTGAAATCAGGCCGTTGATCAGGAACGAGATAGCGGGATTTAGCTGCTTTGACAACAGGTGGAACGAACAAGGCCGTCTGATTTGGAAGGAAGAAAACAAATAGCAAATGGCGGGGCCCACATCTTTTGTTTTATATTTCCATTTATTCCTTTTTTTTTTAATTATTAATTTTATATAATTTATCTTATTTAATTTTCTTCATTCTTTGAACTTGAATTTGTAAAGATAATATTACAAGTGCTATATAAAAATATATTTTGAAAAATATAAAATGCACAAAATCACATTTTTTATTAAAAATTTTAAATAATAGTTCGTACAATTTGTTAAAAATTAAAACCATTGAGGATCACAGGGCATGAAGCATTTATGCTATAAAAAAACTAATTATCACATGTTTTTAGAAGCCTAACCCTTACCTTTAAACTCGAAAAGTAAACAAAAAAGAAAAATTATCCCCGCGTCACTACCGACTATAGATCAGATACGACTAGTTGAAAGAAGAAAAGATCGATGAACGATTAAGCATTATATGTCAACTTCGTGTACGAGTGATATCTATTGTGTGACTCCGAGTGGTCGTTACAACTTGCTAACTCTAAGTAATATGTCAAAATTTGACATTAGTGTTTCTTTCTCTATAGTTGAGCTAGTAGAAGTACTCTAACAAAAAAATATTAATACTCGTAGTGCGACTAGCAAGAATTTTGTCGAGTCCACACTCTTTATCTCCTTGAATTCAAGAATTTTGTGGGTAAAGACGAATATACACGGATTCATCCACGATGCGTCGAGTCAAGACTTAAAAACATGAATAAAAGTTGGCCCAGAATTCGTCCTAGTCTTGAGCTCAAACACACAAAAAAGAATATGCACCTGGCTACTTAATCCGACACATTGGCCATGTGCATTTGTATGCACAAGTTCATTTGCATCGCGACTACGACAGACTTGAGCTAACAACATGACTGACAAAAGGGAAGAAGTGCTAAGTGTCACTTCACATGTTATACTCTCTAACCAAGCAACTTCCTCATTAGGAATAATTTCTTCGGTTGAACGACAAAAACGGTCAACTCGTACGTGAATTTTGTCGGGTGGTAACTTGAAAACAACACTAGTCCAACCAAATTTGAATTCATTGTTGATCAAAAAATATATAATTGGAAAAAAAAAAGGCAGGGATGATCAAGCAAATCCAAAGCCATAATCTAATCAGATGCACAAACTCAACCAATCAAAAATCGGAACGGTTAAGACCAAATCTAAGTACAGACCAAAACAACAAAGTAAATTTGAAAAAAAAAAAACATTTGAAAAGAATGCCTACTTCTCATTTCCCAACAAATAATCTAGCCTCATCCGTAGAGGCGATTATAGAACAGCTGATTTTCACCCGAGAAAAAGACAGCAAATTTGTTTGTTTTACATCTAACACTGACGTTCTTGTTTTCTTTGGTTGATCACATAACGAAGGTTTATGTCGGCAGGGACCCTTGAATTTCAAACTCTCAATGCCAACAGTTGATCATGTTTGAGCAAATAACATTTATGCATCGTATCAGTTGCTTAGACATCTACAATTTTCAATATTCAAAATTTAAACTACCAAACAAAACAATAACTAGGATGTAGTATATCAAAAAACTACTATTTTGCCTCCTGCAAAATTAATTATCAAGGGGACTAAGTCGCTTGCATTTGTTAACAAAAAGAGGTCAGGGGAAAACCATTTAGAATCTTCACCTGTACTTTGTCATTTCAGGACTATGGCCTTCTTTTTATTCATACCTGTTCAGACATAATACATGATAATGATTAACATACTATTAAGATAACTTGTTTACGCAAAACTAACATCAATCAAAGTAAATTATCCAGTTTCCTTACGGAGATTAGCCAAGAATAAGATTCATGCTAATTACAAGGAACACCCTCTAAAGACAACTTTTGATTTATTCATTTAGAATTTTTCATGTAAAGAAGCTTACCTTTTCGCTTGCTATCTCGACAAGATGTACTACCACAACAACACCTAAATGCCTTGACAGGGTGATCTTTATCATCAAAGTCAATACCATAGTCCTGAAATGAAAAAAATAATAATAATAAAAGAACTCTCTCAACATTCAACATTACATGATTTAAACACAACATCGATGTTGAAGAGAGGCATTATTTTTCGAGCTTGGATCTTTTCAACTATCTTTCAGTTCATTAATCCTTCCCCTGTATTTCAAAATCCAAACTCACATGTGACTGCATAGTCTTGCGATTAAGATAAACATTTTAGACAACTAAAGGAATAAAAATATGCCACAATGATGCACATTTATCATGAGAAATTACCCATGTAAGCTCTTCAAAAGCATTCACGTTCCTGGTGGTGAAAAAAGCAAGCTGCCAAAAGGAACACAAAATTACAGCTGATTCATGACAACAGGATTATAAAACATCATATCCTAGTAGAAATAAATAAATACTTCACACCCCCTACAAAAAAAATTGGGAAAAGTTCAATTTAGACCCCAACGTATGGGGTCAGTGGTTATTTGGTACCTAACGTATTTTTTTGACCAAATTAAACCCTAACGTATAAAACGTTTGCAATTCAAACCCTCCCGTCAATTTTTTAGTTAAATTTAACAGATGCCCTTTCAAAATGACTAAACTACTCTCTCTCTCTCTCTAGAACTCTCTCTAGAACTCTCTCTCTCTCTGGAACGCCAGATCACCCCTCTCCCTTTTATTTTTTTTTTCTCTTTTTTCTCTTTTCCCATTTCCTCTCCTTTCTCTTCTCTGCGTGCTCTCTCCTCCAGGGGACAGACTCCTCCACGCGAAGAACGCCGACAACCAACGAAGCCCTCCTCTCCTCCGGCGAGCATTACTTTGACCTCTTCCGATTGAATAAAAATGTATAGTCACACTAATTCTACAAGAAAAAAGACGATCTACTGAATCATCATAGCTGCTGCGGTGATTAAGAAGGCAGTGAACAAGCTGGTGACACCAAGTGATGGGGCGCTAGAAGGTGGTGGAGCGTCCCTAGATGGGCTTGTCGGCGCGGAGGTTGGTGGGGATGCTGCCATTGGCGGAGGGGTGGCTGGAGGAAGGGGCGGAGGAGATGCAGGGGGTGGGGATGAGGCCATCGGCGAGGGAGTGGCTGATTGAGGAGGAGGAGGAGACGGTGTGGAAGAGGATGTAATACTTTCTGCCGGAAGAGGTCAAAGTAATGCTCGCCGGAGGAAAGGAGGGTTTCGTTGGTCGTCGGCGTTCTTCGTGTGAAGGAGTCTATCGCCTGGAGGAGAGAGCACGCAGAGAAGAGAAAGGAGAGGAAATGGGAAAAGAGAAAAAAGAGAGAAAAAAAAATAAAAGGGAGAGGGGTGATCTGGCGTTCCAGAGAGAGAGAAAGAGAGAGAGGGAGGGGTAGTTTGGGAATTTTGAAAAAATTTAACTGAAAAATTGACGGAAGGGTTTGAATTGCAAACGTTTTATACGTTAGGGTTTGATTTGGTCAAAAAAATACGTTAGGTACCAAATGGCCACTGACCCCATACGTTTGGGTCTAAATTGAACTTTTCTTAAAAAAATTCAACAAAAAATTTGAAATAGTATAATTGGAAATGCAGTGTGGTCAAACCATACATGATAGTAGTGATGATCTGGGGTCTCCACTTCAACTGGAATACCTACCATGTTTGCATCAGAACATCTAGTACCAAAAGGAAAAAAAAAAAATAAAAGGGAGAGGGGTGATCTGGCGTTCCAGAGAGAGAGAAAGAGAAAGAGGGAGGGGTAGTTTGGGAATTTTGAAAAAATTTAACTGAAAAATTGACGGAAGGGTTTGAATTGCAAACGTTTTATACGTTAGGGTTTGATTTGGTCAAAAAAATACGTTAGGTACCAAATGGCCACTGACCCCATACGTTTGGGTCTAAATTGAACTTTTCTTAAAAAAATTCAACAAAAAATTTGAAATAGTATAATTGGAAATGCAGTGTGGTCAAACCATACATGATAGTAGTGATGATCTGGGGTCTCCACTTCAACTGGAATACCTACCATGTTTGCATCAGAACATCTAGTACCAAAAGGAAAAAAAAACTTAATCAGATAATACGATGAATCTGGAAGAGATAGAGAAATTAATGTTATGCAATAGAAGAAAATATTTTCTTCTATTGTTGATCCTCTAAAGATGATGTTCATATCAGAAACAATCTGTGTCCCAAATTTTTATCACACAAATGAAAGCGAGGATGTAAATATCGATTGGATGCTTTTACCTATGATTGATAAATCTAGCAACATTTCCATGATATGTAGCATCCAAACAAAGTGCCTCCTCGTCTTTTAGAATTCCTTCAGATCCCCAGTCAGCATCAAGCATTACCGGATATGTATGTCTTTCATTTCCCTTACTCTTCATTACACGATCATATAACTCCATGTTAGTCACTATTTCACCAACATACTCACAAACAAAGGTTCCCTTGGGCAAATCCTGAATGGTTCTTAGACCCCAGCCTTTTCCTTCAGATGTGAGAAATACCTGAAGCATGCGTTCAGTAAATGTCTAGCTGATCAGCCAATTCTTTGATATTTCTTATATTTGTTATGCAGTTTCAGTATGCAATGAGGCATGACTATATTTCAATCAGTGTGCTTGATTGTCTAATCTCAGGGAATTCAGTTGACTAAAACACTAAATAAATTACACTCGAAATCATTCAAATTGTGGCAAATAATAAAATCAAGCCAGCAGTTGGCTAAAAAATAAAATTCTTACTAAAATCATGATTTATGAAGAATGATATTTGATTTTATAATAAGGAGGGCAAGAAGGAATCAAACCTGCAACTTGCAAATAATACCTCGTTGTACTACACGATTGCCACACTGCATATCACATCCACATTTTCTCCAACATTCTTTGATGAACTTCCTAACCATATGGCCTTTGCATTTTTCTGGCATGATGTCGTTTTTTGATCTCTCAATGGGACACTCTTGACAGTAAATATAATTTTTCTCTTCATGTTCATCTTTCATAATAATACAAGACCTTAAAAATTCTTCTTTCAGCAGGCCTTGTGGTGTATAAGCAAATTCTCCACCAGTTTCACGGGCACAAGCACAAGGTAAAGGTGATAAAAGACAGTCTCCTGAGCAGCTTGAACAACAATCCTCATCCGAAATACGAGCCAGTGAAATATCAATGTTAGCATTTTGATAGATAATATTGTTTGGTATGTAATTAAACTTAGGACAACGCTCATTTCCCATTTCATGAACTAATGATATTTTCACTTTTTCAGTACCCCTAGTCAAATCAATTGTTTTGTCACTACGGGCATGGTTCTCCTGACCTATCATCGAACTTTGCGATTCGATAATCTTGAAACTGCTATTCGAATCTTTTTCACAACCAACAATTCTGCTTCCCTCACTTCTTGTTCCTGTTATATGAAGATCATCAATGACATAACCAACTACCCCAGAAGGAGAGTAAGGAAGACAAATCCACGAGAAGAATCAGTACCCAGTTTAAGATAACTCTCACACAAATCTTTCATCAACTTTAATACAGAAAATTGGAATTGGCCGTTTCGCAATCTCAGGTATTTATCCTCCACGAATTTGAACACCTCATCTAAATTAGGAACCTGCATACTAGGTTGTCCAACAGCCGGGTTGCACCTCAAAGTAATTTTTACTTCTCCCGAGGAAGCAAGATCAACAGCACCCTCACAGCTTTTACAGCGTGATGAACTTTCACCTTTCTTGATCATATCAGTCAAATTTGATGCTTGAGACTTGGAAGTTGGATTACTGGTGGAACATTCCAAGCAACCTGTAAGAGCTAGACATATGAACATTCAGTATTGATAAAAATTCAATTTTTTATTGCTGGTCACATCAGCATGCTACACGCTATATACTATAGACCACAGATTTTCTTTGCTAGATGTTAGCTAACGAGAAAGGAATATTAATATATATAAGAAATGAGAACTTCATTAAGAAAAAGATATCTTCGCATATTGTTAGACTAAGAAGATGCTTGAAACCTCTATAATGATTGAAAAAACACAATGAAATGGAAATGCCTTTTAAGAAAAGATAAAGCTGACAGCAGAAAAAAAAAGGAAGAGTCCCTTTGCTTTTAAAACTTCAGTAGAAGATGATAGGTATCCAAGCACAGTTTACAAAATGTACACAATTTCTCATCAGAAAAACATCCACACCGACATAGTTTTTTCATAAAAACACTAGTTCCCATTTCCTCCTATCCTCCACATTACAACTGAATCTATTCAAATACAACCAATAAAAAAACTAAAGAGTTGCCCTTTGGCAACCGTTGGACACCTCAGCGCTGATTTTTCGTCAATCAGGCGTTGCAGCGCCATATTGAGAAGGGTCTCTGCCAAAATTGGCCAACAGTCAAAATTAGCCAGCAGTAATGCTACAACGCTGACTCTCTGATGCTGGCATGACAAGGCCACCTTGTAATGGTTGCACGCCAACAGTTCCCCCACCTCCTTTGCTTCTTGAGGTGTTTTCTTCCTCCTTGCATATGTCTTTTGAGAGGCTTATCAAACACGTTTTACTACTCTAAAATTTGATTATGTGAATTCTATTGAAGAACCATATTCTTGAGGTGTTTTCTTCCTCCTTGCATATGCCTTTTGAGAGGCTTATCAAACATGTTTTACTACTTAAAATTTTGATTTTGTAAATTCTAATAAAGAAGCATAAGATTCACATAAATACCAAGCGCCTCGTCTTTCATTGGATAAGAACAAAAAAAGAAAAGGTTACATTAAATTTTTTATCATCAGCAAGGACAATCAATACTAGATTATTGCCATAACTAGATTAATGCCACATTTTCACTGGCAACTTAAATTCATAACAAATGGATAGAAATACCTTTGTGAGCCAGTGAAAGAGGGGCAGTTGACAGCTCATTAATGGAAGCAATTTTAGCCCTCTTCAACTCTTTGGCCTGATTATTGCTGTGGACTTTTTCTTTCTTGATTGAACCATGACTTGGCTCTACCTTTGAATTTTTAACATACACAGAAGATGCCTTCTTCAAATCCAATTTTGCATCTGTAGTGGCAGCAACAAATGAAGAAAGATACTTTCTTTTGTCACTGAAGTTACTCTTTGGCAACAGAGATCTAGATTCATTTTTGGTATCACTTTCCAATCCACCATTTCTCTCATCTTTAATTCCCTATGGACCGAAAATAGAAAACAAGGGGTAAATGAGAATAATGTTATAGGCAATGACAAATTTGATGTGATGCATAGTTAATTGAAATGGTTATTGACAACTTTAGTCATCCAATACCATCATCGTCTTAAAACACTGTTGCAGAGTAAATAATCAATGAAATTCAAAACAACTATTCTCCCATGTTAAGTTTCAACTAAGAAGCATTTATTTAAACTAGGACGTAGGAGAGTTAAAAGTGGGAACTGATTAAGCAATAACAACAATTTGTTCATACTTCATAAATCAGTATCTTAGCCCCTACAAGATTCTCATGAAAATAGGTAAATTCTCAGTTGTAGCACAAACTTATAAGCCAAGAGATGCCCTACCAATGTCTAGGTCATACAAAAGATATAAATTGGTTAAATAACTAACCTTATTTTCCATGCGCTCAAAGTATGCATCAAGTAGTGCACGATAATTGCCCTCTTCAATGAGTTCCCAGTTTTTATCGTAAACCTTAAGGAGATCCATCAACACAGACTTAACCTCTTCATCTGGGATTCCTAAGGCTCTTGTTGCATCAAAAGCCTTAAGAACTCTTGGGTGAGTAGCCATTGTTCAATTAAAATACAACATCACAATTTGATTCTCGGCCAGTATCATCTGCTTCGGGTTACTATGCCTCCAATTATTTTTATAACCTGCCTTGAGCAGGCTAACCTGAACAGACACAAATTACTACAGAAATCTCTGAGTCTGAGCAATCAGATGCCTGGTAGAATTCATTGTTTGCTGCTTTTATAAAAAAAAAAAACACATTTATATTCTTCTTTTTTTCATAAGAAACAAACATCGCATTCTTATTCTTCTTTCAATGTTATTTTTCTCGCTGTAGTGATGTAAAAAAATCAGTACATTCCCACAAGACCAAGTTACATTGATAAAACAAAACACCACCATAAGTTTCAAAGAATGAAGATATACAGCAATGATTTATTACTCTAATTTCTATATGTCAATAATTAAAATTCACTGATCACCAGTTCACTGCTTACAACCAAAAAGATTAATTTAATTGATAAAGAGGAGATAGATACTGGAATTCTCCTAAACCAAGAAAGTACTTCTTTTTCCTTTTTACTTATCTGGAAACGAAGACATTGACATGTAACCAGTTAGGATTCACATGCATTGGCATTCGAAATATGTATCCCACCATCCATACTTTTCAAAGATGTTGCAATGGATATAGACACGTAAAATATTTCTTCAACAAGAAGACATAAAAAAAGACAATAAAGAATGGTAAAGAGTTAGTTATCAACTGAATTGTTGAATATTGGATGCCAAACTTGACAGCAAGTAAATGCCAAAGGATAAAAAAGTCAAATCATTATATTTTAGAAGAAATTTAGGACATGAGAACTGGCATCATCGGATGTATTATTAACAAAATATTCAAAGTTTATGCTCAAATCTACAATCCCAGGGACATGTTTGTCCACCTATCTATAAAAAAGTCAAATCATTATATTTTAGAAGAAATTTAGGACATGAGAACTGGCATCATCGGATGTATTATTAACAAAATATTCAAAGCTTATGCTCAAATCTACAATCCCAGGGACATGTTTGTCCACCTATCTATAAACTTGAACCAGAAATTTCTCCATGGCAAAGGAATAAAGTTATATTGGAACACGAATCCTAAAAATTAAAAAAAAAAACACTTTTTTACCCTGAACTATATGGACATCAGAGTGTTGACATCTTTAGACCAATTCCTGTGACAGAAGACTTTAAATTTTTAGTTTGGTACAGTAATCACTCCCCATATTATTTGTGTTATTGTTGTTATCAAGATAATCACGTTAGTTGAAACTCCGATCTTTTGATGCAGGAAGAATGAAGGATTGAGAATTTCTGGTGAAAGAAATTAAGAACGCAAACGATGAATATGGCCAATTCAAGTAGTTATTTCACGACAAAAATGATAAATGAGAAAGAGGGGAATAAGTTGAGCGGCATGAAGTTTCAATATCTTCTTTGTCACGAAAAGTTCAGAAGGTCAAGCATCAATAATCCTATAGACCAGAGTGAAAAAAGCACTGCACCCAACAAAGTGCATTTGACTACATCCACTTCCTTGATCTTTATTAGTTGTGATACACACAACCAACGAAACAAAGCTCGAATAACGAGTCATTAAGTTGACACACGCATAAAGAGTCAGTATAATCAAAGTTTTATCCGCCCAAAAGCTAACCTCTTTTTTTCCAAACGCAGCTGATTCTTCAAATTTTAAACCCTAGTTCACTTGCAATGTTGAAATTTCTCCCGCACGTAAACTCAATTCTTCTAGCAAACCGAAAGAGAGCAGTGAAAAACGCAGGAAGAGAGATGACGAATTTATGGAGGTACCGCAATGCCTTCACGGACTAAAAATACACTAGTACAGCAAATTGCAGAATGTAAATCCAGCAGAAAGGTGGTGATAAGCACGAAAACCTGTGTCATGGAAGGGGCTTCCACGACGGGCAGTAGTCGGGCTTCCTGTAAGAGGCGCAGAGCCCGGACCCAAGAGATGCAATCTGCTGACGTGTCCTTGCCATTAGAGGAGGCAAATAAAATCAGCTAAGAGAGACGTGAGAGAGGTGATTGATGAATTGTCTATCTTTTTTCTTTTCTGTTTTCGTCTTCTTTTACTGTTTTTCTATTTTCTTTTCTCTGTAAACGTTTGGCAGCAATATTGAATAGCAACTTTGTTTATTTTTGAGTTGTGAATCATGGGTTACACAACAAGTGGTATCAGAGCAGCTACGATCAAAAAATGTCAGAAACCAGAGCAGCCACTGTAACGACCCCTTATTCCAGTAAGATATTGTCCGCTCTGGGGATTGGGCTATAGCCCAATATCCTCCCCTCACGGCTTTATTTGGCGAGGACTTTCCAGTCGGTCACCCAACCTAGTACTACTCTCGCCGGAGCACTTTTAACTTCGAAGTTCTTATGGGATCCGTTGTCAATTGTGCTCTAAAATGCATCTTACTATTTTTGGAGGGTCTCCTTAAATATGTTTCATTTCCACATACTTCCCCAAACGATGTGGGATTGTGACGACCCCCCTTTCTACGACCGAACCCTCCGACCCAAGTCCAACCCAGGATCCGCGGAGTTTTAACCCAGCATGTCACCCTCCAGCCCAAGTCCCACTGGGAATTCGCAGAGCACTAGGTGGTTCCTCCTCATACGTGTCCATTCAGGTCATCACAACCATGATTGGAAGGATGGCTGAAATGAGAGCAAAATCATTTGAAGAAATGGTAGCAAAGTGGACAGCGAAGCAGGACGCGATGATATTCATGCTTACGAAATTGGTTCAGTCTCAGTCGAGCACCAGAGTACCTCAACCGGTGGTAGCTGACCCTGGCCGGAAATCGGCATTGCCAAGATACCACCCTTCACTGAGAATCGATAGCCTGATCCCTGTCGCGAAGACGGCGCCGACTCTCCAGCATACCAAATCTGGGTAGAAGCAATATGTGGGGACCTATTCTCAACGACAACATCTTCCTCAACAGCTAATCTTCACAGGGAGCCAATCACAAAGTCAAACATCGATGGAGAGTCCATTTTTCAGGAGTCAATGAGACTATCCAAGTCGCCACCCTCATTATGATCGGAGCTCGCGGGAAATCCATGTGCAGCGGCAGCCCCATGCGCCGACCTTTAAAGTGGTGAATGTACCTGTTCGCTTCGTCGGATCAGAGCGGAGTAGATCCGATTCGACGCTGAAAATCCAGAAAGTGTTGCGCGGATTTTTGGTGAGGAAGAGCGTGAAGAAGATCATAGCGATGAGGCGCGAAGTTAATGAGATTGAGAAAAGGCTTCTGGACAAAGAGGTAGTAGAGTTGATTCAAAGCAACACGAAAGAAAAATTGAAGGTGGATGAGACGCTGATAAATCTGCTTTTCAATTCTATAAGGGGTTTCGATTCTAGAGTTAGAGGTTGCTGGAAGATTATCCAGAAGGTAATCGGCTTGCAGTTGAAGGTTGATGCTATTGTTTCTAGAGAGAAGGCTGTTGATATCATTAATTCTGTTTCGGCAGATGAGAACGACAATTCTGTGGACATAGTTATTGCGGAAAATATCGAAAATGACTGAGCAGATTTTGTAGATTCGGAACAGCAGCGCGACAAAAGTGCGCAGGGAATGCGAAATCACCAGCTGGGTTTTGTGGAGAATCCTTAAATTGAGTCGTTTCAGTCTGCCAATGATGTTCGGCTTCCTTCTCTCGAACTTGAATCTCTTAACGATGGATGCAATGTGGATGCCCCACAACACTCTCTGTAATGTCCCGAGTTATCTGAACCCGGTTCGCTACACAAGATACTGAACTGAACTATGACTTTTTTAGAAAATTTTAAAATTTCATTCAATGATTAAGATTTGACTCTTAAAACGTTAAAACTTGCAGCGGAAAAATCATCGTATAAAAAAAAAAAACAATATTTATTAAATAGTTAAAATAGTCAAGATGGTTGGTTAAAAAAAGAAAAGAAAATAGAACACATCGACCGATCACTAAACAACAAAACACCTCTACCGCACAGACCACGTGATATCCATGCGATTGAAATAATTCGGCAAACGACATCTACAGCTCACAAACGACAAACATTCTCAGCCTACATCTTCCGATTACAAAACGACAAGGCTACTAAAGACTTATGCCGAAGACATCTACCGATGGCTTCTACTGGAGACATCTTTCGACGGCTTCTTCTGAAGACATCTTCGATAGATATAATATTCGACATCACCAGGTCACAAAACGACAAATTCTAATACCCACATCCACCGATAGACAAAACTCTCGACTTCTACCGATAGACATCATCTACTGATAGCTCAAAACACTCAACGAAAACAGCATAGCAACATTTTCACTATAAACAAAGAAAACTCTAACTACCAAAAGAACTTGAGCATTTTACTAAAACCGTTCAAAACTACTTAAATCCGTGTACTACTCCAAAATTTGGTAAAAACCACTATTAAAACTAACAGAGTATCATTATCAGAAAAGTCTCAAATCGTATTCAAAACATCAAAACTACGGCTATCACTAAATCTCTCAACATGTTTAAAT
Source organism: Begonia masoniana (assembly GCA_022432975.1). Classification (NCBI taxonomy): domain Eukaryota; kingdom Viridiplantae; phylum Streptophyta; class Magnoliopsida; order Cucurbitales; family Begoniaceae; genus Begonia; species Begonia masoniana. The sequence goes on from CM039515.1 coordinate 18,606,970, forward strand.
TGAATCAAGGTCGACTAAACCTTTTCATCTACGGACACCAGTTAAACCGCCCCATCAGTTCACCAAGTCGAGGCATGAATGTGCTCTCCCAACCAGCCTATTCCTCAACATACTCAGAAAACACACCTGCAATCACTTCTTCACCTACATCACAAAATTCATCTATTAGCCTAATGCTAAGTAAGCAAAGCAGTAATGAAATGAAATGCTGGAACATAAATTCCTAAACATGCAGTTTCTACTTTCACATCTCAGTTGCACATGCATTCGTTTCTGTTCTGATCCCCCTGTGAAATTGGGAGTTGGATCACTTCTCCCAAAGTCATACATCCTCTCTCTTGATTAAGGGGCGGATTAGTTCCCTTAACAACTGTTTAGATCCCCCTGTGAAATTGGGATTTGGATCACTTCTCCCAAAGTCATACATCCTCTCTCTTGATTAAGGGGCGGATTAGTTCCCTTAACAACTGTTACAGTCTGTTCATTCATTACCATGTCATTTCATGTAAATTCATTTTCGCATACTTTCAAAATATGATGCATGACATACAAACACATTCAAGCAGGCACAACCCTATTGTTTTGTGATGTAGACCCGAAGGCACAAGCATACTTTACTTACCTGGTCTCCTAGAAAGTATTGGGTGGAAGACTACCTCGGGAGCTTACTCAAACCTAAAGCCATAGACAGAACATACATTATACCTTCTCTAAACTCCATTCTAAACTGCTAGAATTCTAGAGACACTAGTTTGGAAGCTTAGTTTATTGAGCATTCCCGATTTACCACAGAACCCAAACTAGCTCACTCATAAGGCATTCACGAAACTCACATTTATGCTCTCCCCAATCATCACTAGTTACTGGTACAACAAGGAATCGAAAATAGGACTCACCTAGTTCGGAGGAGAATCAAGTAGAAGAATCGCATAGGGAGCTCTGCTGCTTGAACTGAAAATCGAAAGAGGAAATATAGGGAATAGTGGCGGCTATAGTGCATTAATCACAAAGTCTCTTTCTTTAAATAGGTTATTACTATATGTCTCAATTTACCATTATGCCCTTTACTTAGTCACTAATTAACCCTATCAATATTTCCCCCAATTTTATCCATAAAATGTATACTATTAGTTGATAAGACTAGTTGGTTCAATGAAACCGAGTGCTACAATCAACCTTCCTTAAAAGAATTTTGTCCTCAAAATTCAATACCTGAATAATTCTGGATGTTGGTCCATCATGTCTTGCTGGCGCTCCCAAGTTGTCTCCTCTATGTTTTGGTTATGCCATAAGACTTTCACCAGTGGAACTTCTTTGTAGCGCAACACTTTCACAGCATAGTCTAGGACCCTTATTGGTTTCTCCTCATATGCAAGAGTAGGATGAACTTCAATACTCTGCTGTTCCACAATCTGTGATGGATTTCGCACACACTTCTTCAACATGGAAACATGGAACACTTTCTGGATTCCTTCCATAGTGGTTGGTAGCTGTAATTCATAAGCTGCCTTCCCAATCCTTTTCAAGATTGAAAAGGGTCCAATAAATCTTGGGTTCAACTTGCCTCTCTTACTGTAACGACCCCAGAAGGGATCGTCACGTAATCCGTGTCTTTCTTAATCATTTAATTCTTATTACTCACACTCAACCTATTTTCGGTAATTTTTTTTTTTTGAACATCTCTTAAACTGGGTCTGACAACCAAGAAATAACTTACGTCGACCGGTGGTCATGTGTGCTTCACGTGACCGACTTAAAACATTACCTGAACATTAAACAATAAGAGAATACTCACATCATCCGGTCACTAGACGACAATTTAACATCTACATCATCCGGTTGAAGAATTACACTTCATCCACCGAACACTAGACGACAAAATAATATTTACATCATCCGGTGAAGGAATACGCTTCATCCACCGAACACTAGACGACAAAATACCATTTACATCATCCGGCGAAGGAATACGCTTCATCCACCGAACGCTAGACGACAAAATACCATTTACATCATCCGGCGAAGGAATACGCTTCATCCACCGAACGCTAGACGACAAAATAACATTCCCAGCATCCGGTGAAGAAATACACTTCATCCACCGAATGCTAGACGACAAATTAACATTTCCAGCATCCGGTGAAGAAATACACTTCATCCACCGAACGCTAGACGACAAATTAACATTTCCAGCATCCGGTGAAGAAATACACTTCATCCAACGAACGCTAGACGACAAATTAACATTTACATCATCGGCGAGGAAACATACTACATCTTCCGGTGACGTCATCCGGAAGACTCAATCATTCATCTTCCATCGTTTGACATCCGCCGATGACGTCAGCCGGATGATTGCCTCATCCAGCCTCCATCATACGGCAGTAAAACATTATAATCATCACCCAACTTCATCCAAAAGAAAATACCACAACTCACTCAAATCTTAACCTGGTAACTATAAACCTTAATGAGTAAGAATCATAGACTCATCCAGAATTCATATAGCAGAAGACTTAAACAAACAGACCATTCGATGATCCTTAAATTTTTCCCCAGATTCAGAGAACAACAGACAACTTCAAAGATTCGATGATATAAGGTAGACTCATCCTACTCAACCTATTATATTCATTGTCTTAACTAAAATCATAAAACGTTAACCCGGGGTCTCATTTGCCAGCCAGCCACAGAATTGCACCCTGTACACCTTCCGGCAACCAAGCTTAGACATCCTCGTTAACCTTGAGTTCCTCACCTGAAAACTCGTCACCTACATCATAAGGTTTAAACTATAAGCCTAATGCTTAGTAAGGAATGCAACACTAACATGGATGCATGAATGTATAATTTGGGAAAATCACATGCTCATAAGTCTTTTCTTGTTCATATCTTTACTCGTAATCATCATTCATAGTCATGAAACATATTCATCGTTCATAGTCATGGATCATATTCATCGTGCATAATTATTGATCATATTCATCATTCATAGTCATGGATCATATTCATCGTACATTATCATTGATCATATTCTTCATTTAGGTTGTGTGGATTAAGAGAGGATTTGTGCCGGTAAAGGGGGTTCGACAGTGAGTTTGATCTTGTTCCCTACTGCGGGTCGTATTCATATGTCCCTCTTTGGACTGTGACATACGCCGAACCGCCCCCAACCCTCACTTAGTCCACGTTGCATAAATCTTATATATATACATATATACATACATATCTTGTTCATGGAAAACGTGCATTAAAACATTTTCTTATGCTTGAGAAACATTCATGATGCATGAACATGAGAACTTTTAACCCATCAGACTATGACGGGGATCATACCAGAGCAGACAACTTCACATTCACTAGCAGGTCATCAAATAATATAACTCACAACATTCATCAATCCTTTAAGTGCAGACAAGCTCATCATCATAAGGTAAACATTAGACATCTAAAACAACCTAGTACTCCCACGATGTAGGGCTCTATTAGCCAGAAATCTTAATACATTCACTTACCTGGTCTCCTTAGCAATGAGAGCTCCTTTTCCTCAGACTTCTTTACCTAAAACATTTACATTACAGTAGTTAAAACACAATCCCAAAAGTTCTACTCACAAGTCGTCCTAGGGTCTAATAGCTAAGAGTCATTCCCACTCTCAGATTTCAAATGTTCTTATTATTAGTCGGCCATTGAAAAATCCAAAACTCCAATGTCGAGTAGAAAACAGGGCTAACAAACTAACAGATAGCTACGTTGTCTATTACATACCTCGGGCACAGAGTAGTCGAGTAGTGGCAGAGAAACCGATCGTCGAAGAGAGTATGCTGAAAGCAGAGAGCAAGAGCTCGGGAGAGAAGAAATCGCCGAAAAGGAAGGTGTCGGCTACAGTGGTTTAAATGAGGTTTAAAACATTTCCTTTTTCTTTATATACTGGTCATCACCCTCCATTATTACAACTTTGCCACCCAACCTAGTTTAAATCCACATGAAATTAATTATTCTTGGTATAAAACTCTAAACCGTGAAGATTGAATATTTATGACCGCTAGTACAGTTAGGAAGTCACCTGGTTGAAGTTGTCGGGTGTTACATCCACCCCTCCTTAAACAAAATTTTCGTCCCCGAAAATTGATCAATCAAATAACTCTGGATACTTGTCTAACATGTCCTGTCGTCGCTCCCAAGTGGCTTCTTCAATGCCATGATTCTTCCATAAAACTTTGACCAACGGAATCTCTTTATTCCTCAGTGTCTTAACTGCGGATTCCAATATCTGCACTGGCTTCTCTTCATACGTTAATGATGGTTCAATCTCAATGTCCACTGGCTTAACAACTTGCGTCAGATCTCATATGCATTTCCTTAACATTGACACGTGAAAGACATTATGAACTTTATCCAATGATGGAGGCAACTGCAGTCTGTAAGCTGTACTACCGATCCTAGCCAAAACAGGGAATGGTCCAATGAATCGTGGATTAAGCTTTCCCTTCCTACTAAATCTTGAAACTCCTTTAAACGGTGAAATCTTTAAAAAAACCTCATCCCCAACAGAAAACTCAAGGTCTCTTCTTCTTTGGTCTGCATAACTCTTCTGTCGACTCTGAGCAGTCACCATCCTCTTCCTAATAACAGAAATCTTTTCAGACATCTGCTGCAGAAGTTCGGGTCCTAGAAGTTTTGCTTCACCAACCTCATCCCAATACAAAGGTGATCTACATTTCCTGCCATACAGTGCTTCATAAGGTGTCATTCCGATAGTGGACTGATAACTGTTATTGTAGGAGAACTCAACCAGAGGTAAGTATTGACTCCAGGATGACTGGAAATCTAGCACACACGCCCTCAGCATATCTTCAAGTACCTGAATAGTCCTTTCCGATTGACCATCTGTCTGCGGGTGAAAGACAGTGCTGAAAGATAACCTCATGCCAAGTGTGCCTTGTAGACCTTTCCAAAACCGGGAGGTGAACCTAGGGTCACGATCAGAGACAATAGATGCAGGGATTCCATGCAACCTAATAACTTCTTGTACATAAAGATCAGCAAGCTGGTCCATCGAGTAGGTTGTTCTTACTGGTAAGAAATGGGCTGATTTCGTCAGTCTATCAATCACAACCCAAATACTATCATGTCCCTTAGTTGTCTTAGGTAATCCTACGACGAAATCCATAGCTATGTGTTCCCACTTCCACTCGGGAATAGGTAGAGGCTGAAGGGTACCTCCTGGACGTTGGTGTTCGACTTTAACTTGTTGGCAAACCAAACATGACTCTACATACTTAGCAACATCTCTCTTTAAGTTTAGCCACCAATAGAGTAACTTCAGGTCTCGATACATCTTGGTGCTGCCAGGATGTACAGAAAAGGGAGACGAATGCGCCTCAGCCAAGATTAACTTACGTAATTCTTCATCATTAGGGACATACCATCTATTTCTAAACCTCAGAATCCCATCCTTGGAAAGACTAAACTCGGAGGTGGTGTCCTTCACCTTGTTCATCATACTGTTATTCTCCTCAGAGTCCTTCTGTTGTGCCTCTTTGATCTTTTCCAGAACCGTCGGTTGAATGGTCAAATTTGCGAGCAAAGTTGACAACTCTGGAACTATCTCCAATTCAAACATCTGAACTTCTGTCCTCAAAGGTATAGACATGGTTGACACAACGGATTGCATAGTTGTTGACATCCTGCTCAATGCGTCAGCTATAGAGTTAGCCTTACCCGGGTGATACTTGATCTCAAAGTTGTAATCCTTAACAAATTCCAACCAACGCCTCTGCCTCATGTTCAATTCCTTTTGTGTAAAGAGGTACTTCAGACTTTTATGGTCAGAAAAGACCTCACACTGCTGTCTATATAAATAGTGTCTCCATATCTTCAAGGCAAAAACAACAGCGGCTAATTCTAAATCATGGTTGGGATAGTTCTGTTCATAACTCTTTAACTGCCTAGAGGCATACGCTACAACTTTGCCATCTTGCATCAAAACACAACCCAAACGAACTTTTGATGCATCACAAAATACGCTAAACTTTCCTTCTTCGGTTGGAATGGTCAATACCGGGGCTGTCGTTAACTTCACTTTCAATGTCTGGAAGCTATCTTCACAAGCTTCTGTCCAAGAATACTTATTGTCCTTCTTTGTCAAATTCGTCAGGGGCTTAGCTATCATAGAAAATCCTTTGATGAACTTTCTGTAATAGCCTGCTAATCCAAGGAAACTGCGGACTTCACTGGCGTTCTTTGGTTGTGGCCAATCCTTTACTGCCTGAATTTTGGTCGGGTCCACTGATATGCCATTAGCGGAAACTACATGACCAAGAAAATTAACCTTGTCCAACCAAAATTCACACTTGGACAATTTGGCATAGAGCTGGTGCTCCTTTAATGTCGTCAAAACTACTCTTAAATGCTCTGCATGATCAGCTTCAGTCCGTGAGTATATCAGGATATCATCTATGAACACAATTACAAATTTGTCCAAATACTCACGAAACACTCGATTCATTAAGTCCATAAAGGCTGCAGGTGCATTGGTCAGTCCAAATGACATGACCAAGAATTCGTAGTGTCCATAACGGGTTCTGAAGGCTGTTTTTGGTATATCACTTTCCTTAACCTTCAGTTGATAATAACCCGAACGTAAATCTATTTTTGAAAACACCTTTGCTCCTTGCAGTTGGTCAAACAAATCATCAATCCGAGGTAAGGGGTACTTATTCTTAATTGTCAACTTATTTAGCTCCCTATAGTCTATGCACATTCTAAGGGAACCATCTTTCTTCTTGACAAATAAGACTGGTGCACCCCAAGGAGAACTGCTAGGGCGTATAAATCCTTTGTCTACTAATTCCTGTAGTTGGACTTTTAACTCTTTTAGCTCAACAGGTGCCATCCGATAAGGATTCTTAGATACGGGTAAGGCCTCAGGGTACGTATCTATTACAAACTCTATTTCTCTATCAGGTGGTAATCCTGGCAAATCATCCAAGAATGCCTTAGGGAACTCTCGGACTATGGGGATATCTTGTAGCTCTATCTTATTCTTCACCCGAACATATATTATGCTAGCTAAGTAACTCTCACAACCATTTTTCAGTAACCGGTAAATTTCTAGTGAGGATATAATCGGTATTTTGCTTATCTTAGGAATAGCTTGGAAGGAATAATGATCACCATTTGGGGGTCGAAAATCAACCATCCCAGATCTACAACTTATTGTGGCATAATGCCTAAATAACCAATCCATTCCTAATATCACCTCATACCCTTTCATGTCAATTACAATCAATTCTACGTATAGTTTCTTACTTCCTAAGGACACAACATCACCTTTAACAATCTGTTCTGAATGTAGGGACTTCCCTGATGGTAACATAACATCATATGGCCTTTCGGCTGGTAAAAGTTCTAAGTTGTGTTGGCATACAAACAAAGTTGATATAAACGAGTGTGTGGCTCCCGTATCTATAGGTGTGTAAGCAGCAAATCCACAGATCATAATGGTACCTGTTATGACTGTATGCTGTGCGGCTTCCTCATCCTCCATCATTGCATAGACTCTAGGTGCTACCCTTGCACGGTTCGGATCTGGCGGCATGGGGCAGTCTCTGACTATATGTCCAACCTTATCACATCTGAAACAGCGGCCAGAACGCAACTTGCATTCGCCGGGGTGGTTCTTCTGACAGGTGGGGCATAAGTGTAACGACCCGGGGAGGATCGCCACGAAATTCTTGACTTTACATAAAACTTTAATTTATATTTGAACTATTTTCTCCTTTTTTTTTTCTTTAATAACAGTATACCTAACAGGCTTAAAGACTTCAACTTAATGGATGGAAAATTAGTCCCTCGTACATGCTTCCAATCGACGTACAAGTTGCATGGGTTTGCATGCATTAACCGATAGACACTGCGTCTTCTGGATGGCACGAGCACCCCACATGACTCATTTAAACACCTATCGGCAGATGCGAATACTCGCATCGACCGACGATCACGTGCATCTCGTGTGACCAATTTAATACATCCACCGATAGACATGTGAAATTCACGTGTTCATCTATGACATCTTCCGATAGCTTACAAGCTCTATATCATCCGATCACTAAACGACAAGTTATTATTTACATCATCCGGCGAGAAATATACTTCATCTTCCGGTGAAATAGGGAAACATCATCTGATGGACATGTGCTCCCCACGTGCATAATTAAAACATGACCCGGTCGCTAAAAGACAAGAAAACCCTCACATCGTCCGATGGCTAAACACTCTACATCTGCCGATCGCTAGACGACAAAATGGCACTTTCATCATCCGATGACTTAAACACTACATCTGCCGATCGCTAGACGACAAAATAACACTTTCATCATCCGATGGCTTAAACACTACATCTGCCGATCGCTAGACGACAAAATAACACTTTCATCATCCGATGGCTTAAACACTACATCTGCCGATCGCTAGATGACAAAATAATACTTTCATCATCCGATGGCTTAAACACTACATCTGCCGATCGCTAGACGACAAAATAACACTTTCATCATCCGATGGCTTAAACACTACATCTGCCGATCGCTAGACGACAAAATAACACTTTCATCATCCGATGGCTTAAACACTACATCTGCCGATCGCTAGACGACAAAATAACACTTTCATCATCCGATGGCTTAAACACTACATCTGCCGATCGCTAGACGACAAAATAACACTTTCATCATCCGATGGCTTAAACACTACATCTGCCGATCGCTAGACGACAAAATAACACTTTCATCATCCGATGGCTTAAACACTACATCTGCCGATCGCTAGACGACAAAATAACACTTTCATCATCCGATGGCTTAAACACTACATCTGCCGATCGCTAGACGACAAAATAACACTTTCATCATCCGATGGCTTAAACACTACATCTGCCGATCGCTAGATGACAAAATAATACTTTCATCATCCGATGGCTTAAACACTACATCTGCCGATCGCTAGACGACAAAATAACACTTTCATCATCCGATGGCTTAAACACTACATCTGCCGATCGCTAGATGACAAAATAATACTTTCATCATCCGATGGCTTAAACACTACATCTGCCGATCGCTAGACGACAAAATAACACTTTCATCATCCGATGGCTTAAACACTACATCTGCCGATCGCTAGACGACAAAATAACACTTTCATCATCCGATGGCTTAAACACTACATCTGCCGATCGCTAGATGACAAAATAATACTTTCATCATCCGATGGCTTAAACACTACATCTGCCGATCGCTAGATGACAAAATAATACTTTCATCATCCGATGGCTTAAACACTACATCTGCCGATCGCTAGATGACAAAATAATACTTTCATCATCCGATGGCTTAAACACTACATCTGCCGATCGCTAGACGACAAAATAACACTTTCATCATCCGATGGCTTAAACACTACATCTGCCGATCGCTAGATGACAAAATAATACTTTCATCATCCGATGGCTTAAACACTACATCTGCCGATCGCTAGATGACAAAATAATACTTTCATCATCCGATGGCTTAAACACTACATCTGCCGATCGCTAGATGACAAAATAATACTTTCATCATCCGATGGCTTAAACACTACATCTGCCGATCGCTAGACGACAAAATAACACTTTCATCATCCGATGGCTTAAACACTACATCTGCCGATCGCTAGACGACAAAATAACACTTTCATCATCCGATGGCTTAAACACTACATCTGCCGATCGCTAGACGACAAAATAACACTTTCATCATCCGATGGCTTAAACACTACATCTGCCGATCGCTAGATGACAAAATAATACTTTCATCATCCGATGGCTTAAACACTACATCTGCCGATCGCTAGATGACAAAATAATACTTTCATCATCCGATGGCTTAAACACTACATCTGCCGATCGCTAGACGACAAAATAATACTTTCATCATCCGATGGCTTAAACACTACATCTGCCGATCGCTAGATGACAAAATAATACTTTCATCATCCGATGGCTTAAACACTACATCTGCCGATCGCTAGATGACAAAATAATACTTTCATCATCCGATGGCTTAAACACTACATCTGCCGATCGCTAGATGACAAAATAATACTTTCATCATCCGATGGCTTAAACACTACATCTGCCGATCGCTAGACGACAAAAACCATTAAAAATCCGACATCTCATGGTATAAGAAGACTCTAATTCCACATAGTCATCTGTTTATCATAAACTTCTCTGACCTTACTATGGTATAACAGGGAACTTGATCGCCTATCCAGCCCTCACTGTCACACTGAGCATCCTCCAGCAACCAAGCTTAGCACATCTTCATGACCTTGAGTTCCTCACCTGAAAACTCGTCACCTACATCATAAGGTTAACTATAAGCCTAATGCTTAGTTAAGGAATGCAACACTACCATAGATGCATGAATGCATAAGTTGGGAAAATCACATGTCATAAGTCTCTTCTGTTCATGTCTTGCTGTAATCCTCATTCATAGTCATGGATCATATTCATCATTCATAATCATGATCATATTCATCATTCATAGTCATTGATCATATTAATCATTCATAGTCATTGATCATAAACACTACATCTGCCGATCGCTAGACGACAAAATAACACTTTCATCATCCGATGGCTTAAACACTACATCTGCCGATCGCTAGATGACAAAATAATACTTTCATCATCCGATGGCTTAAACACTACATCTGCCGATCGCTAGATGACAAAATAATACTTTCATCATCCGATGGCTTAAACACTACATCTGCCGATCGCTAGATGACAAAATAATACTTTCATCATCCGATGGCTTAAACACTACATCTGCCGATCGCTAGACGACAAAATAACACTTTCATCATCCGATGGCTTAAACACTACATCTGCCGATCGCTAGATGACAAAATAATACTTTCATCATCCGATGGCTTAAACACTACATCTGCCGATCGCTAGATGACAAAATAATACTTTCATCATCCGATGGCTTAAACACTACATCTGCCGATCGCTAGATGACAAAATAATACTTTCATCATCCGATGGCTTAAACACTACATCTGCCGATCGCTAGATGACAAGCTACATCAATCTTCGAGTTAGACAAGCTCATAATCATAAGGAACATTAGACTCTCACCCTAGTACTCCACGATGTAGGGCTCTATTAGCGGAAATCTTAATACTATTCACTTACCTGGTCTCCTTAGCACTTGAGCTCCTTTCTCTTCAAACTTCTTCACCTAAACATTTACATTGCAGTAGTTAAAACAAAAATCCTAATAGTTCTAATCTCGAGTTATCCTAAGATCTAATAGCTAAGAGTCCTTCCCGAGTTCTTAGTTTAATACTCAATGTAACCCGAAATCCAAAAATCAAAACAGACAGATTCGATAATGATAACTCAGGGTTGGTTGTTTTAAATGTCCAGAATCGATTCGGAAAGACATTACCAATCTTGGGTTTCAAAATGTTCTTATCAATACTCGGCCATTTAAGAATCCAAAATTTCAATACAGAGCAGAAAACAGAGCTAATAAACTAACAGATAGCCACATTGTCTAATGCATACCTCAGGCGCAGAGTAGTTGAGTGGTGGTGGAGTAAACCGGCCGTCGAGGAGAGTTTGCTGATAGCAGAGAGTAAGGACTTGCGAGAGAAGAAATCGCCGGAAAGGGTGGTGTCGGCTACAGTGGTTTAAATGAGGTTTGAATCCTTTCCTTTTTCTTTAAATACTGGCCTCAATCCTCCATTATTACAACTTTACCACTCAACCTAGTTTAGATCCACATGTAATTAATTAAGCTTGACATAAATCCTAAACTACGAAGATTAAATATTTATGACCGTTAATACAGTTAAGAAAATCACCTGGCCGTTGACTCGGGTGTTACAATATGGGTGCCAGGGGCCTCTTCCCTTTTCCTTGGTCATTATTCTGGTTGAAGGGTCTCTTTATACCTTGTTGTTGTTGTTGTGGTCCCCTGTTCTGTTGCGGCTGCCAACCTTTGTTCTGACGTGGTGGCGGCTGAGTTTCCTTCGTGAATTTTCTTGGCTGCTCACGCTGTGCATATGCTGTCATTTCCGCCTCTTCCAGCTCCAAGGCCTTAGCCGTCACGTCACCATAAGGTACATTGTGTATCCCAGCAGTCTTTACTTTCATGTACAAACTCGGCTTCAGTCCTTGAACAAATTGGTAAATCCTGTCCTCATCATCCTCAATCATTCGGGCAGCAAATCGTGATAAAGCATCAAATTTGCATATGTAATCCGTCACAGAGCCAGTTTGTCGTAGATTCATGAACTCCTTCTTTTTATTGGCCTGAACAGTCCTATTGAAGTACTTGTCAAAGAAAGCAGTCTTAAACATTTCCCAGGTCATAGCTCCGGCATTAGCGGTGTTCTGGATTGAATCCCACCAATGCCTTGCACTCAATTCCAAATGAAAGACAGCATACGTGACCTTATCTCCTTCATCAACCTTTGCGTACTTAAACATGTCTTCTATCTTTCGAACCCACTCATCAGCATAAATGGGATCTGAAATATGTCCATTAAACACCGAGGGTCGAAGCCGGTGGAAACGCTCACCCCCATGATCATGAGTTGTATTAGTACTGGAGTTGCCTTGTTCCTCTCTAGCAGTCATCAGTCGTTCGATCTGGTGAGATTGGCGCATGACCAACTCTGTCAACTGAGCAATGGCATTGCTATCCTCATTGGTCTCTCTCTGCTGACCTCTAACCATTTTGGGATTCCTAGACAAATAATTATAAATGCATATTAACTTAGTGACATTTACTGAAATCATAAATACTTACAGTTGCTGGAGTGTACTCAAGTGGCAATCTATGCTGGGAGGCAGTCTGCAGAATCGATTTTAGAACCTGATTTTGCTTTGATACCATAATTGTAACGAACCCCAGAAGGGATCGTCACGTAATTCGTGTCTTTCTTAATCATTTAATTCTTATTACTCACACTCAACCTATTTTCGGTAATATATTTTTTTTTGAACATCTCTTAAACTGGGTCTGACAACCAAGAAATAACTTACGTCGACCGGTGGTCATGTGTGCTTCACGTGACCGACTTAAAACATTACCTGAACATTAGACAATAAGAGAATATACGTATCGGTCACTAGACGACAAATTAACATTCCCAGCATCCGGTGAAGAAATACACTTCATCCACCGAACACTAGACGACAAAATAACATTTACATCATCCGGTGAAGGAATACGCTCCATCCACCGAACGCTAGACGACAAAATACCATTTACATCATTCGGCGAAGGAATACGCTTCATCCACCGAACGCTAGACGACAAATTAACATTTCCAGCATCCGGTGAAGAAATACACTTCATCCACCGAACGCTAGACGACAAAATAACATTCCCAGCATCCGGTGAAGAAATACACTTCATCCACCGAACGCTAGACGACAAAATAACATTCCCAGCATCCGGTGAAGAAATACCTTCATCCACCGAACGCTAGACGACAAATTAACATTTCCAGCATCCGGTGAAGAAATACACTTCATCCACCGAACGCTAGACGACAAAATAACATTCCCAGCATCCGGTGAAGAAATACACTTCATCCACCGACGCTAGACGACAAAATAACATTCCCAGCATCCGGTGAAGAAATACATTTCATCCACCGAACGCTAGACGACAATTAACATTCCCAGCATCCGGTGAAGAAATACACTTCATCCACCGAACGCTAGACGACAAAATAACATTCCCAGCATCCGGTGAAGAAATACACTTCATCCACCGAACGCTAGACGACAAATTAACATTTCCAGCATCCGGTGAAGAAATACACTTCATCCACCGAACGCTAGACGACAAATTAACATTTCCAGCATCCGGTGAAGAAATACACTTCATCCACCGAACGCTAGACGACAAATTAACATTTCCAGCATCCGGTGAAGAAATACACTTCATCCACCGAACGCTAGACGACAAAATAACATTCCCAGCATCCGGTGAAGAAATACACTTCATCCACTGAACGCTAGGCGACAAATTAACATTCCCAGCATCCGGTGAAGAAATACACTTCATCCACCGAACGCTAGACGACAAATTAACATTTCCAGCATCCGGTGAAGAAATACACTTCATCCACCGAACGCTAGACGACAAATTAACATTTCCAGCATCCGGTGAAGAAATACACTTCATCCACCGAACGCTAGACGACAAATTAACATTTCCAGCATCCGGTGAAGAAATACACTTCATCCACCGAACGCTAGACGACAAATTAACATTTCCAGCATCCGGTGAAGAAATACACTTCATCCACCGAACGCTAGACGACAAATTAACATTTCCAGCATCCGGTGAAGAAATACACTTCATCCACCGACGCTAGACGACAAATTAACATTTCCAGCATCCGGTGAAGAAATACACTTCATCCACCGAACGCTAGACGACAAATTAACATTTCCAGCATCCGGTGAAGAAATACACTTCATCCACCGAACGCTAGACGACAAATTAACATTCCCAGCATCCGGTGAAGAAATATACTTCATCCACCGAACGCTAGACGACAAATTAACATTTCCAGCATCCGGTGAAGAAATACACTTCATCCACCGAACGCTAGACGACAAATTAACATTCCCAGCATCCGGTGAAGAAATACACTTCATCCACCGAACGCTAGACGTCAAATTAACATTCCCAGCATCCGGTGAAGAAATACACTTCATCCACCGAACGCTAGACGACAAATTAACATTCCCAGCATCCGGTGAAGAAATACACTTCATCCACCGAACGCTAGACGACAAATTAACATTCCCAGCATCCGGTGAAGAAATACATTTCATCCACCGAACGCTAGACGACAAATTAACATTCCCAGCATCCGGTGAAGAAATACACTTCATCCACCGAACGCTAGACGACAAATTAACATTTCCAGCATCCGGTGAAGAAATACACTTCATCCACCGAACGCTAGACGACAAATTAACATTCCCAGCATCCGGTGAAGAAATACACTTCATCCACCGAACGCTAGACGACAAATTAACATTTCCAGCATCCGGTGAAGAAATACACTTCATCCACCGAACGCTAGACGACAAATTAACATTCCCAGCATCCGGTGAAGAAATACACTTCATCCACCGAACGCTAGACGACAAATTAACATTTCCAGCATCCGGTGAAGAAATACACTTCATCCACCGAACGCTAGACGACAAATTAACATTCCCAGCATCCGGTGAAGAAATACACTTCATCCACCGAACGCTAGACGACAAAATAACATTCCCAGCATCCGGTGAAGAAATACACTTCATCCACCGAACGCTAGACGACAAAATAACATTCCCAGCATCCGGTGAAGAAATACACTTCATCCACCGAACGCTAGACGACAAATTAACATTTCCAGCATCCGGTGAAGAAATACACTTCATCCACCGAACGCTAGACGACAAATTAACATTTCCAGCATCCGGTGAAGAAATACACTTCATCCACCGAACGCTAGACGACAAATTAACATTCCTATCGTTTTCGAGGAAAAACATACTAATCTTCCGTGAGTCCTACTGAAGACTCAATCTTCATCTCCACGTTTGACATCCGCCGATGACATTCGTGGAATAGGATACGACAAGGGTACGTGTCGCAAGTAATATAGTTTTTTTTAAGTACGAGTCGAACCACGAGGAATAGTTTACTAAAATATTAAATTAAGTCAATTTTAAATTAATTGGACTAAAACACTTAATGTCTATTAAAAAGATTTTATTTTATTGATTTAAATTAAACAATTAAATAACTAAAGTAATTTAAATAAACTAATTAGGAGAATAAATGACAGGAATATAATTAAAGATTTTGTAAATATCAAGAAAGAATCTAGGGATTCTGATTTCACATCCACTTTCCTATTTAATATCCCTAATTTAGTTAATATTTCTTAATCCTACGTGTTGATATCGATTTTTCTATTTTAATTATTATTCTCTCCCGAGCTATAATAATATTATCCAACTAACAGGTTATTACCTCTCGGTCTCAAACTCAAATAAGTTGAATACATTAAGTGCAAAAAATCATAAAACTACATAAAAGTCCTAGCTATCCTTAGTCTAGAATCAGTTTATGGTAAACTCATCAATGCCCAGTTATTTCGCAACTTCCGTCTTTTGAAACAACCCTAAAAATCTTAATTTTGGTGATCAGGCAAAATTAAGTATGAAGAACAGACAAGAATACTCAACACGATATTGGAAAAAGAAAAATAAAAACTAAATTAGAAATATTAAACAGTCGAGTTTCAGTTACATCATAACCCTAGAAAATAAATTTAGTTCATGAATAAGAAAAAGAAAATAAAACTAAAATTAAAGAAGTTCATAGTTCAGAAGAAAAAAAGGGAAAGAAAAACTATGCTGAAAATAATTCTCGAAGCTCTCGCTTCGTTCCGGTTTCCGTCTCCTTTGCCTCTTCTTCGTTCTCTCGCCTCTCCTCTGAATGGACTAGGGCTGAATGATTAATTAGGTTAACATATAACCTATTTATCAATTAATTTGAAGCCCAGCCCATAATCATCTTCGACGGCTAAGATTAAAACAAGCTTCAACGGTCCATATTCAAACACCTCTATTAATTAAAATAGCCAATTGATCAACGGTGGAGATTAAAACAATTAAAATATTCGATCGATCGACAATTGCTCGTTTTTCTTCTTGAATGATTTCACCGAAACCTGTAATTCTCCAATTTTTCTACACACTCACCAAATATATCAGAATTTTCATATACTTGAGTAAAACTCATCAATTCAAGTATTAAAGAGTACAATAAAGTGTGTAAAATACACACTTATCAGACATCAGTCGGAAGATTGCCTCATCCAGCCTCCATCATACGACAGTAAAACACTATAATCATCACCCAACTTCATCCAACAGAAAATACCACAACTTACTCAAATCTTAACCTGGTAACTATAAACCTTAATGAGTAAGAATCATAGACTCATCCAGAATTCATATAGCAGAAGACTTAAACAAACAGACCATTCGATGATCCTTAAATTTTTCCCGAGATTCAGAGAACAACAGACAACTTCAAAGATTTGATGATATAAGGTAGACTCATCCTACTCAACCTATTATATTCATTGTCTTAACTAAAATCATAAAACGTTAACCTGGGGTCTCATTTGCCAGCCAGCCACAGAATTGCACCCTGTACACCTTCCAGCAACCAAGCTTAGACATCCTCGTTAACCTTGAGTTCCTCACCTGAAAACTCGTCACCTACATCATAAGGTTTAAACTATAAGCCTAATGCTTAGTAAGGAATGCAACACTAACATGGATGCATGAATGTATAATTTGGGAAAATCACATGCTCATAAGTCTTTTCTTGTTCATATCTTTACTCGTAATCATCATTCATAGTCATGGAACATATTCATCGTTCATAGTCATGGATCATATTCATCGTGCATAATCATTGATCATATTCATCATTCATAGTCATGGATCATATTCATCGTACATTATCATTGATCATATTCTTCCTTTAGGTTGTGTGGATTAAGAGAGGATTTGTGCCGGTAAAGGAAGTTCGACAGTGAGTTTGATCTTGTTCCCTACTGCGGGTCGTATTCATATGTCCCTCTTTGGACTGTGACATACGCCGAACCGCCCCCAACCCTCACTTAGTCCACGTTGCATAAATCTTATATATATACATATATACATACATATCTTGTTCATGGAAAACGTGCATTAAAATATTTTTTTATGCTTGAGAAACATTCATGATGCATGAACATGAGAACTTTTAACCCATCAGACTATGACAGGGATCATACCAGAGCAGACAATTTCACATTCACTAGCAGGTCATCAAATAGTATAACTCACAACATTCATCAATCCTTCAAGTGCAGACAAGCTCATCATCATAAGGTAAACATTAGACATCTAAAACAACCTAGTACTCCCACGATGTAGGGCTCTATTAGCCGGAAATCTTAATACATTCACTTACCTGGTCTCCTTAGCAATGAGAGCTCCTTTTCCTCAGACTTCTTTACCTAAAATATTTACATTACAGTAGTTAAAACACAATGCTAAAAGTTCTACTCACAAGTCGTCCTAGGGTCTAATAGCTAAGAGTCATTCCCACTCTCAGATTTCAAATGTTCTTATTATTAGTCGGCCATTGGAAAATCCAAAACTCCAATGTCGAGTAGAAAACAGGGCTAACAAACTAACAGATAGCTACGTTGTCTATTGCATACCTCGGGCACAGAGTAGTCGAGTAGTGGCAGAGAAACCGATCGTCGAAGAGAGTATGCTGAAAGCAGAGAGCAAGAGCTCGGGAGAGAAGAAATCGCCGAAAAGGAAGGTGTCGGCTACAGTGGTTTAAATGAGGTTTAAAACATTTTCTTTTTCTTTATATACTGGTCATCACCCTCCATTATTACAACTTTGCCACCCAACCTAGTTTAAATCCACATGAAATTAATTATTCTTGGTATAAAACTATAAACCGTGAAGATTGAATATTTATGACCATTAGTACAGTTAGGAAGTCACCTGGTTGAAGTTGTCGGGTGTTACATCTACCAAATCTCACAACTCCTTTGAATGGTGATACCTTAAGAAAAACTTCATCACCCACTTCAAACTCTAATTCTCTACGTCTTCTGTCGGCATAGCTTTTATGTCGGCTTTGAGCTGTTAAAATCCTCTGGCGGATGAGGGCAACCTTCTCAACAGTTTGTTGCACAATATCAGGACCAAGCAACTGTGCTTCACCAACTTCATCACAATACAAAGGAGATCTGCACTTTCGTCCATACAATGCTTTATACGGTGCCATTCATATTGTTGCCTGAAAACTGTTATTATAAGAAAATTCCACCAAGGATAAATATTTACTCTAAGATCCTTGAAAATCTAATATGCATGCTCGGAGCATATCTTCTAAGGTCTGAATAGTTCTCTCGAATTGCCCGTCTTTTTGACGGTGAAAAGCTGTGCTAAAACTAAGCTGTGTTCCCATAGCCTTGTGCAAACTCTTCCAAAACTTAGATGTGAATCGAGAATCTCGGTTTGAAACTATGGTACCTGAAACTCCATGTAAACTAACAATCTCTTGCACATACAGTTCAGCAAGCTGATCCATCGAGTATGTCATCCTCATAGGCAGAAAGTGAGCAGATTTGGTTAATTGATCAACTATTACCCAGATTGCATCATGTCCTTTTGCTGTTCTAGGAAATCCCACAACAAAGTCCATCGTTACATGCTCCCATTTTCATTCGGGAACTGGTAAGGGTTGTAATGTTCCTGCAGGCCTCTGATGTTCAGCTTTAATCTGTTGACAACACAAACATGATCCTACATACTCTGTCACACACCTTTTCATACTTGGCCACCAATAATGCTGTTTGAGGTCTTTGTACATCTTCGTACTTCCAGGATGGACAGAAAATCTAGAAGAATGTGCTTCAGAAAGAATATCATCTCGAAGTTCTTTAATGGCAGGAACAAACTATCTATTTCTAAACTTAAGGAACTCGTCATTGGAATAATTGAAATCTGAGTTAACAGTGGATTCTATACTTAATCTGTAATTGTTGCACTCGTCGTCATTCATCTGAGCTTCCTTTATTTTCTCCAGAATAGTAGGCTTTAAGGTTATGGCTGAAAGCATAGCTGATACACTGGATACTGCTTCTAGATTAAACCTTTGGAATTCTGATTCTAAGACTAATGGCATATCCAAAATCATAGTTGGGGTTGGTGTTGTCACTCTGCTCAAAGCATCGGCCACTACGTTAGCTTTGCCGGGATGATATTTAATCTTAAAATCATAATCCTTTACAAATTCTAACCATCGACGTTGCCTCATATTTAATTCCTTTTGTGCGGAGATATATTTCAGACTTTTATGGTCCGAGAATATTTCACAAGTTTGTCCATACAGGTAATGCCTCCAAATCTTAAGTGCAAATACCACTGCAGCTAATTCCAAGTCATGTGTAGAGTAATTCTTCTCATGAATTTTCAACTGTCTAGAAATATAGGCTATTACCTTTCTCTCTTGCATCAAGACACAGCCAAGTCCAATCTTGGATGCATCACAGTAAATGCTAAATTTACCATTCTCAACTGGAAGTGTTAATACTGGGGCATTGGTCAGTTTCTTTTTCAAGGTCTGGAAACTGGATTCACACTCCTCTGTCCAAGCATACTTGATATCTTTCCATGTTAACCGAGTGAGGGGTGTTGCAATCTTCGAAAATCCTTCAATAAATTTTCTGTAATATCCTGCTAATCCAAGGAAACTCCGAATATCTGCAGCACTCTTCGGTTGGGGCCACTCTTTAACTGCTTGAACCTTGGCTGGATCGACAAATATTCCATCTCCAGAGATCACGTGGCCAAGAAAGTGAACTTTGTCTAACCAGAACTCACATTTGGAAAACTTAGCATAAAGTTGGTGCTGCCTTAGTAATCCTAACACCAAGCTCAAGTGCCTTGCATGCTCATCCTTAGTACTAAAATAGATTAGAATGTCATCTATAAACACTACGACAAATTTATCTAAATAGTCGTGGAACACTCTATTCATAAGGTTCATGAAGGCTGCCGGTACATTTGTCAATCCAAAGGACATAACAAAAAACTCGTAATGTCCATACCTTGTGCGAAAGGAAGTCTTTGGGATATCTTCAGATTTGACTTTCAATTGATAGTAACCTGACCTTAGATCAATTTTAGAGAAGACTCTTGTACCATTAAGTTGGTCGAATAAATCGTCAATCCTTGGCAATGGATACTTGTTCTTGACAGTTAGCTTATTTAGTTCCCGATAATCAATGCACATCCGCATCGATCCATCATTCTTTTTGACAAAAAGGACAGGTATACCCCACGGTGAAAAGATAAGGCATATGAACCCTTTCTCTAACAGATCCTCCAACTGCTTCTTTAATTCCTTAAGTTCTGTTGGCGCTAGCCTATATGGATTCTTAGACACAGGCTCGGCGTGTAGCGACCCTAACACTGTACCCTTATTTTCCCGTATATATTTTTTTTTATACCTACAACTTTAAACCTAACGTTCAAGCGGAAATAATACTTTAAAAATTGAAATCGTTTTTGTTTATGCTTATAAACCGTTTACAACAGGGATGTGAGTGTTATGTTCATCGGTGGATGTTGTCTATCGGTGGATGTTGTCTATCGGTGGATGTTGAGTGTTACTGTTCACCGGTGGATGTTGTCTATCGGTGGATGTTGAGTGTTACTGTTCACCGGTGGATGTTGTCTATCGGTGGATGTTGTCTATCGGTGGATGTTGTCTATCGGTGGATGTTGTCTATCGGTGGATGTTGAGTGTTACTGTTCACCGGTGGATGTTGTCTATCGGTGGATGTTGTCTATCGGTGGATGTTGTCTATCGGTGGATGTTGTCTATCGGTGGATGTTGTCTATCGGTGGATGTTGTCTATCGGTGGATGTTGTCTATCGGTGGATGTTGTCTATCGGTGGATGTTGTCTATCGGTGGATGTTGTCTATCGGTGGATGTTGTCTAT
This sequence comes from Begonia masoniana, assembly GCA_022432975.1. Lineage (NCBI taxonomy): Eukaryota > Viridiplantae > Streptophyta > Magnoliopsida > Cucurbitales > Begoniaceae > Begonia > Begonia masoniana. Next base: position 18,628,652 of record CM039515.1, read on the forward strand.
CGGTGGATGTTGTCTATCGGTGGATGTTGTCTATCGGTGGATGTTGTCTATCGGTGGATGTTGTCTATCGGTGGATGTTGTCTATCGGTGGATGTTGTCTATCGGTGGATGTTGTCTATCGGTGGATGTTGTCTATCGGTGGATGTTGTCTATCGGTGGATGTTGTCTATCGGTGGATGTTGTCTATCGGTGGATGTTGTCTATCGGTGGATGTTGTCTATCGGTGGATGTTGTCTATCGGTGGATGTTGTCTATCGGTGGATGTTGTCTATCGGTGGATGTTGTCTATCGGTGGATGTTGTCTATCGGTGGATGTTGTCTATCGGTGGATGTTGTCTATCGGTGGATGTTGTCTATCGGTGGATGTTGTCTATCGGTGGATGTTGTCTATCGGTGGATGTTGTCTATCGGTGGATGTTGTCTATCGGTGGATGTTGTCTATCGGTGGATGTTGTCTATCGGTGGATGTTGTCTATCGGTGGATGTTGTCTATCGGTGGATGTTGTCTATCGGTGGATGTTGTCTATCGGTGGATGTTGTCTATCGGTGGATGTTGTCTATCGGTGGATGTTGTCTATCGGTGGATGTTGTCTATCGGTGGATGTTGTCTATCGGTGGATGTTGTCTATCGGTGGATGTTGTCTATCGGTGGATGTTGTCTATCGGTGGATGTTGTCTATCGGTGGATGTTGTCTATCGGTGGATGTTGTCTATCGGTGGATGTTGTCTATCGGTGGATGTTGTCTATCGGTGGATGTTGTCTATCGGTGGATGTTGTCTATCGGTGGATGTTGTCTATCGGTGGATGTTGTCTATCGGTGGATGTTGTCTATCGGTGGATGTTGTCTATCGGTGGATGTTGTCTATCGGTGGATGTTGTCTATCGGTGGATGTTGTCTATCGGTGGATGTTGTCTATCGGTGGATGTTGTCTATCGGTGGATGTTGTCTATCGGTGGATGTTGTCTATCGGTGGATGTTGTCTATCGGTGGATGTTGTCTATCGGTGGATGTTGTCTATCGGTGGATGTTGTCTATCGGTGGATGTTGTCTATCGGTGGATGTTGTCTATCGGTGGATGTTGTCTATCGGTGGATGTTGTCTATCGGTGGATGTTGTCTATCGGTGGATGTTGTCTATCGGTGGATGTTGTCTATCGGTGGATGTTGTCTATCGGTGGATGTTGTCTATCGGTGGATGTTGTCTATCGGTGGATGTTGTCTATCGGTGGATGTTGTCTATCGGTGGATGTTGTCTATCGGTGGATGTTGTCTATCGGTGGATGTTGTCTATCGGTGGATGTTGTCTATCGGTGGATGTTGTCTATCGGTGGATGTTGTCTATCGGTGGATGTTGTCTATCGGTGGATGTTGTCTATCGGTGGATGTTGTCTATCGGTGGATGTTGTCTATCGGTGGATGTTGTCTATCGGTGTATTTAATATTTACATAAGTATTATTTTATAGCTTTGTTTAATCCTTTTTTACGTAAAAGGTTTTCTTTTCCGCTGCAAGTTTTGATGTTTTAAATAAAAGTCGAATTTTGACCGTTGAGTGAAGTTTTAAAAATTTACCAAAATTTCTTAGTCATGTACTGTGTTATGAGTAACGAACCGGGTTTATAAAATTCGGGGCGTTATACTAGTGGCTCCAAAAGTGTTGAGGAAAGGAAAGAGGAGTATGATAGGGCCCATGATCGGATAATTAGCTCCAGTAATGAAGTCAATATTGAGGTACGTGGAAGAGTTGAAAGTGAGCTGATTCTTCCAGATAATTCCCTGCATATTCCCTTACGGATTTCTGAAATTGAGGAGCAGAAGGAACGGAAGGTTATGAAGTTGTTGCTTCAAGTTAAAAATGATACGCCTTCCCAGAGAAAAACAGCTTTGAGACAGCTGACAAACTGGGCTCGCGAGTTTGGTACAGGTCCATTGTTTAATCTCATTTTACTATTACTTATGCAAAGCAGTGCGTAGGTGCCGAGGATATTGTTGCTGAGCGACTCTCTCAACTTTTATCCTTGAGGACAAGGATATGTTAAGGGGGAGGACTGTCATGGAAGAGGCTGTAGGATCGTGATTGTCTGGGGGGGGGGGGGGGGGGGTGAATTAGAAATTTCTTAATCTAATCGATTTTAGATATGCAAATTAGGTTTATCTTTTCTTCTCACTTTTTGGTAATATTGTACTAAAACAAAAAACAATATAAAATAAATAAAAGTAAGAGTGAGAGAGAGAGATTGACACCAATATTTTTACGTGGTTCGGCCAAAACTTGCCTACGTCCACGCTTCAAGGTTTCTCCCTTGAAGATCCTTATCTTCTCCTCAACGAGAATTCTTGATCGAAATTCACGGGCGTCGATCTACAGTGTAACACCCGAGATTTTTTTTAAGGAAAGAAATTAAAAGTATAATAAGATGGTTGTTTTAATTAATTTAAAAGAAATAGCAAAAAGAAGGGAAAATAATTAAAAGTGACTTAAACAGTTTATTAACAAAAATTTATAATTTGAGAACGGGATTTAACGGAATTTCGGGAGAGCAAAACAGTAAATGAGAATTTAATTAATGGTTAGTTTTATTAATGTTATTATTGATTATTATTATTATTATTAATAAAACAAAACGAACAACAGAATCGATTCTGTTGTTCGTCGAGCCCGACGCCGACAGAGGAGCAGGGGAGGAGGGGGAGAGGCGCGAGGCGATGATCGGCAGAGCGAACACCGGCGTTTTCCGGCACTCTCCGGCCAAACGGCAGCGACAAGGGGTTCCGGCCTGTCTCCACGCACGAACCGCCCGGTAAGGCTCAGTTTTTCCCTGTTTTTGCTCTGTTCGAGGCGGAGGGTGAGGAGCGACTTAGAGCTCCGATCACCGGCCTAAATTGGTCACCTCCGGCGTGGGTTTGCCAACCCTTGGACCGGCTATGGTTGATTGTCAGTGAGGGGCCCAGTTTTGGGTGAAAATCAGAAAGCCCTCTTTAGGGCATTTCGGGTTTTGGCTTGTAGTTCGGGATTTTTGGTTAGATTATGCTAATTGAGGGTATATGTGGTCGATTGGTGTAGAAATTGATGAGAATTGAGGAAAAATTGGAAAAGGGAAAAATTCCCGGTTTAGGCAGTTCGGGTTTTGTGATATTTGACCTAGCTAGGGTCGTTTGTTTTCAAATTCCTTTTGGCAGGTTAAAATAGGTTATTAGAGGAGTACGTGGCCGCTGAAATCGTTCGATTCCGATATCCGACGCGAAAGTTACGCGCGTTTGAAGTTCGGGTCGGTTTTTACCCAACCCAAATTGGTGGCCCATTTAGTTAGGCTTTAGTTAGATTAGGCTAGAAATAATAGTTTGAGAGTAAGTTGGTGTATGTAGGCTTAATTTTAAAGAAGTTTGAATAGTTGTAGTTAGAGTTAGTTTAAATATTCTTTAGAAGTGAATAGTGATGCTTAAGTGAATTTTGTGAATGTGATAGGTTACCGAGTAGGCAAATGTACATAGCCAAAGCGAGTAAGTGCGGTGCCAGAGTTCAGGTAAGTAGAGGACGTTTGTTTTGCCTTCCGGCCTACACCACGGAACGGTAGGATTTATTTGTTTGTTGTTTGGCCGTCTTCTTTGTTGGTTAAGCCTTGTTGGTTATTTGTTGTTGATGTTTGGTTGTCTTCTTTGTCGGTCAAGCATTGTTGATGGTTGATTGCTTTACTTTGTTATGGTCTGGTTAAGTATTTGTGAGTTGGCTGCTTTGTTTTGTATTAAGTAATGTGAAAATGAATTTCCTTGTTGTGGTTGTCTGGTGTTGTTAGTTCAGTGTTGTTTGGTAATTGTTTGGTTGTTTTGTTCGGTATTGCATTTTTTTAAGCATGCATCATGGTATAGCACATTAGGTACGATTAGTGGCATTGATTGGCATTGTGAGCATAAATGTAAGCAATTAAAGGTAATTGTATTTGCATCTCAAATAGGGTGCCTTGTCGGGCTGGGTTGCTGGTAGTAGCACCCCGAGGGGAACTCTATGAGAGGTGACCGCGCTAAAACTAGAATCCTGAATAGGGTGCCTTGTCGGGCTGGGTTGCTGGTAGTAGCACCCCGAGGGGACCTCTATGATGGATGATTGGCAAAAATAGGAATCCTGAATAGGGTGCCTTGTCGGGCTGGGTTGCTGGTAGTAGCACCCCCTTGTCGGGCTGGTTGCTGGTAGTAGCACCCCGAGGGGAACTCCTATGAGAGGTGACCGCTAAAACTAGAATCCTGAATAGGGTGCCTTGTCGGGCTGGGTTGCTGGTAGTAGCACCCCGAGGGGACCTCTATGATGGATGATTGGCAAAACATAGAATCCTGAATAGGGTGCCTTGTCGGGCTGGGTTGCTGGTAGTAGCACCCCGAGGGACCTCTATGATGGATGATTGGCAAACATGGAATGCTGATAGTGGGCCTTGTCGGGCTGGGTTGCTGATAGTAGCACCCCGAGGGGACCTCTATGATGGATGATTGGCAAAACATGGAATTCTGAATAGTGGGTCTTGTCGGGCTGGGTTGCTGGTAGTAGCACCCCGAGGGGACCTCTATGAAGAATTAAAGCAAAGAACAGCAAATTAAAGCAATGAACGTAATCAGATAAAGTGAATTGTAAAAAAAATGCATCTCGAATAGGTGCCTTGTCGGGCTGAGGTTGCTGGTAGTAGCACCTCGAGGGGTACTCTATGAGAGATGGCAGCTGAAACACTTATTGCATTGTGTGTTGTCGTGTATGTTGAGTTAGTTTGTTGAGTTGCATTGGGTGGTGTTGTGCTGTTGTGTTAGGGTAGGATGGTGTGTGCATTGTTATTGTTATTATTTGTTACTCCCTACTTGCTAAGCGTAAGCTTACGTGTGTGTGTGTGTTTTGTGGTGTAGGTGACGACTGGAGTACAGGTTAGAGCTACGAGAAAAGCTGGGATTGGGACGCAGTCGTTGATGTACGCTGTATGCCGGTGCGGGCAGTTGTCGGGGCGCCTCGACCATAGTCTTCGGGAGTGTGGGCTTTGTATTTTGATAGTATTGTAAATGTCTGTTTGTGGAATTGTTGGAAATGCGTAATGTTTTTGGTTGACAGTTATGAGATAGCTATGTGTCAGGGTGATGTTTTGCTACTTAGGAATGTTAGTATTTTAGAGTTTCCTATTTATTGTTGTTTGGAGGTGTTTATATGTAGGATTGTTGAGTGGATAGTTGAGGAAGAATATTCTGGTTGGGAATTGGTTTGTGTGCACCTAGCATTTTGGAGGCGCCATTTTCAAGCGTTACTTTGCCGAAATTTTCGGGAAGGACGCCGTGGTGCTGAAAGGTTAGGGGTAAGGGAATTGATGTGTCTAGGCAGCTAGGTATGAAGTAAGAGAGTTTCGAGAGTTTAGTTTTAAATTCAGATGTGTTCGTTTCCTTTTATGTTTGGGAGTCAGTTTTAACGTGGGATTGGTTAGCAAAGTAGCGCTCCGAGCCAGGGTGGGTTCGGGGGCGTTACATACAGCCTTTACACTTCTAGATTGAACTTTTCGGGCGTCAATCCACTGCCTTTACACTTTTACAGAATGAAGATTTTAGCACAAGGCTACACTCTCTCTAAAGTAAAATCTCAAATTTTGAATCAAAGAGATGTAGAAAATCGCAGAGTATTAAAGTACTTTTGCTCGTGAGAGTTAAGCAATAATTGTAAAAATTGGCAAAAGTTTTTCTCTCGAGCTTCTACTCTTCTTTTTATACTCGTTTGTAATTGGCTTCTCTTTTTGGACAACTCTTTATTTTTCCGTACTAAAATATGACCGTTGGAGAGCTTCCATACGCAGAAAAATAGCCGTTGAGCTCTGGAGTCGCTATGGCTTGTGATCTTTAAATCGGCGTGGTTAAGATTCTGGACCTTCGCTATTCGGACGAGTACTTTGGACGACTGCGTCAACTTGACTTTGGACGACTGCGTCTGTCTTAAAGTTTGGACTACTGCGTCTTTCTTTGAAGTTTGGACGACTGCGTCTGTCTTTGAAGTTTGGATGACTGCGTCTGACTTCCAGGACTTCGGACTACTAACACTTAACTAAAATTGTTAGAAACATAATACCCCTTTTTAAAGGTATTTCCAGATAATAACAATAACCATAATAAACCAATTTATATTCAGTTTATATATTTCGTATTAATTATAATCATCAAAAACATATTTAGACTTTAAATTTAATTTAAGTCAACAATCTCTCCCTTTTTTATGATGACAAACATATAAACTGTTTCAAAACATATTTATCTGTATTTTAGTTAAATTTTACATACTCCTCCATACATTTATGCCGTATTGCTTTAGCTCAGAAATATTTAGAAAGAGAATTTTCATTGAGCATAGTCCGAGCTAGTTCTTGAAGGGACCTATTTTTCCTCTCAACAACACCATTTTGTTGAGGGGTTCTAGGGGAGAAGAAATTGTGCTTAATTCCATATTTGAGACACAAGAGTTCAAATTTCTCATTTTCAAATTCTCCACCATGATCACTACGAATAGCTACAATGCTGAGCTCCTTTTCATTTTGAACTCTCTTCCTAAAGTTAGAGAAGGTGTCAAAAGTTTTATCATTTGACTTTAGAAAGAACACCCAAGAAAATCTAGAGAAATCATCGACAATGACAAAGGCATAAGGTTTGCCTCCTAGGCTAGCAATATTAGAAGGACCGAAGAGGTCCATGTGAAGAAGTTGAAGAGGCTTAGAGGTAGAGATTGCATTCTTTGATGCAAAAGAACTTTTGATCTGCTTGCCCATTTGGCAAGCTTCACAGACTTTAGCTAAGGTGTCCATGCCTACGTGATCTAGTCTTTTATGCCAAGACCAACTATCACCAGAGGAATTCACAGTAAAACATTTTTCATCAGAAAGTTCAATATCATCTAAGTCAATAATATACACATTCTCTTTCCTATAGCCTTTAAACAGAATTGTACTAAATGAACTATCCTTAATTATGCATGAATTTGATTTAAAAATCACTTTATATCCTTTATCACACAATAGACTTATACTAAGTAGATTATGCTTTAACCCTTCTACCAGCAATATATTCTCAATAATAGGGTCAGAGCTATTACCTATGTTACCGATGCCAACAATTTTACCCTTCTGGTTTCCACCAAAAGTGACGTTTCCTTTCTTCTTGTTGACAACAGGAAATTTGGTTGAGTCTCTCGTCATATGTCTCGAGCATCCACTATCGAGGTACCATTGATTCCTCCTAGGAAAGCAATCAACCTGCAAGATAGTGATCAAGTGGTCTTTTTAGGTACCCAAATTTTTTGGGTCCTAGTGTTAGGTCTTGTCCCCTTATGAACCCATTGCAGTTTACCACCAGATTTAACATTGTTTACTTTTAGAGGACATACAAAAGATTTGTGTCCTACTTCATTGAATGCGTGGCAGGTAGATGATCTAACAAAGAAATTCTTGTAGACTTTTCTTTTATTGGATTTTTCATATCCTAATCCTGCCTTGTCAAATGTAGCTCTCTGACTTCCTATCAGCATGTTCAAGTTCTTGCTACAATTAGTGAACTTAAGTACAATGTCATTTAAATTCTTATTTCTAATCTTAAGATCACTAATTTCCTTTTCATGCGAGTTGACTTCTTTAGCATGCTTTTCAACTAAACTTGCATTTTCCTTTTTCAACAAATTGTGTTTAATTTTTAGCATACCAAATTGCTTTGCTAAATCATTAAATGCATCAATTAAGTCACCATCCTCATCAACTTCACTATCGCTAGAAGAATGACTAACCTCATCATCCTTGCCCATGAAGCATAGATTGGCGACTTCCTCATCTTCTGAAGAGATGTCGCTCTCACTGTCATCCCAAGTAGCCTTCATAGCTCTCTTCTTGAACTTCTTGGGACATTTCTTTGCTTGAGAACATTCTGCCTTGATATGTCCTGGCTTCCCGCATACAAAACAGGTGATTTCCTTCTCTCTTTGAGGCTTCTCTCCCTTTGAGAATTTCCTTTCATGCATCCTTTTTCTCAGGAGAAATTTGCTGAATCTTCTAGTAATGAGGGCTATGTCCTCATCATCATCTTCCTCCTCGGACTCTTCTTGTTTGCTCGAGGAAGCTTTGAGAGCAATGCCCTTTCTTTTGGAGATCTCCTTGTCCTTGAGATCTTCTTTTTCATTTTCTCTCATGGTTATCTCATGTGTTATGAGAAAACCAATGAGTTCTTCAAGTTTGAGCGTCTTGAGATCTCTTACTTCTTGAATGGCAGTTACTTTCGGTTGCCATCATCTTGGTAGACACCTTAAGATCTTCCTTACTAGTTCTTCTCTGGAATATGTCTTGCCAAATACTTTTAAACTGTTAGTAATGTTAGTAAATCTAGTAAACATTAAACTAACAGATTCTTCTTTTTTCATAGAAAATAACTCATACTCATGGACTAACATGCTCATTTTATTTTCTTTTACTTGGTTCGTCCCCTCGTGTGTAACTTGCAATAAATGCCATATTTCCTGTGCACTATCACATCCTTGAACTCTATTGAACTCATCTCTATTAAGTGCATAGTACAGTGTGTTTATTGCTTTAGCATTCAGACTTAGATTCCTCTTATCGGACTCTGTTGATTCATGAGAGTTCTTAGGAATACTAATTTCATTCTCAGTTTTCATGGCCTTGAAAGAGCCATTCTCTATTATGTTCCAAATCTCATAATCCATGGCTTGAACGAATATTCTCATTCTTGTCTTCCAGTAGACATAGTCACTGCCATCGAAAAATGGTGGCCTAGAAATAGACTGACCCTCTATATGTGCTATGTTAGTGTTGAATGACATTTTAGATATATCACAGTATATTTCTAAATCACAAGTATGACAATATTCAACCTAGCTCTGATACCAATTGTAGGATCGTGATTGTCTAAAAGGGGGGGGGGGGGCGGTGAATTAGAAATTTATTAATCTAATCGATTTTAGATATGCAAATTAGGTTTATCTTTTCTTCTCACTTTTTGGTAATATTGTACTAAAACAGAAAAGAATATCAAACAAATAAAAGTAAGAGTGAGAGAGAGAGATTGACACCAATATTTTTACGTGGTTCGGCCAAAACCTACCTACGTCCACGCTTCAAGGTTTCCTCCTTGAAGATCCTTATCTTCTCCTCAATGAGAATTCTTGATCGAACTTCACGGGCATCGATCTATAGCCTTTACACTTCTGGATTGAACTTTCCGGGCATCAATCTACTGCCTTTACACTTTTACATAATAAAGATTTTAGCACAAGGCTACACTCTCTCTAAAAGTAAAATCTCAAGTTTTGAACCAGAGAGATGTAGAAAATCGCAGAGTATTACAGTACTTTTGCTCGTGAGAGTTAAGCGATAATTGTAAAAATTGGCAAAAGTTTTTCTCTCAAGCTTCTACTCTTCCTTTTATATTCGTCTGTAATCGGCTTCTCTTTTTGGACAACTCTTTATTTTTTCGTACTAAAATATGACAGTTGGAGAGCTTTCGTATGCAGAAAAATAGCCGTTGAGCTCTGGAGTCGCTATCGCTTGTGGTCTTTAAATCAGCGTGGTTAAGATTCTAGACTTTCGCTATTCGGACGAGTACTTTGGACGACTGCGTCAACTTGACTTTGGACGACTGCGTCTGTCTTGACTTTGGACGACTGCGTCTGTCTTGAAGTTTGGACGACTGTGTCTTTCTTTGAAGTTTAGACGACTGCGTCTGTCTTTGAAGTTTGGAAGACTGTGTCTGTCTTTGAAGTTTGGACGACTACGTCTGACTTCCAGGACTTCGGACTACTAACACTTAACTAAAATCGTCAGAAACATAATACCTTTTTTTAAAGGGTATTTCCAGATAACAACAATAACCATAATAAACCAATTTTAATTCAGTTTATATATTTCGTATTAATCATAATCATCAAAAACATATTTAGACTTCAAACTTAATTTAAGTCAACAGGGGCTTCCACGACGGGCTGCGTAGTTGGGCTTTCAGGAAGAGGCGCAGAGCCCAGACCCAAGAGATGCAATATGCTGACATGTCCTTGCCATTAGAGAAGGAGGCAGATAAAGGTCGGTGAGAAACTAGACAGGGCATGGGTTTTTTAGACTATGGAAGGGTGAGGGTGTTTGGCTGCGAGGAAAATGCAAGCAGGTTATACTCTCTTCTAATATTTACTCTCTTCTGATATTTTATTTTTAGGATTTTTTTTTTTTAATTTAAACCCAAAATTTTTCAGATTTTTTAAAAAAATTCTCAAAACTTACTATTCATCAAAAAAACCCTCAAAGTATCATAAATAAACAATTTGAACCTTAAGGGGGGGGGGGGGGTGAGGAGGTCAGCCTCTTTGGAGAATACGGTCAGTCCAGGGGTGAGGAGGCCGGCCTCTTTGGAGAAGACAGTCGGTTCAACTGGACCGGCCGTCTCATCCTCAATTTTTTTTTTTTTTTTTGATTTGGGCAAAGGACAGCTGGTCCATGGGGAAAAACCCGTGACTTTTGTCACGGGTTTTGTATTTTAGGAAGAGAAGGACCGCCGGTCCATTTATAATATTTACTTGAATCAGAATTCATAGCCGTCGCTAATATAAAAAAAATATTATCAATATTTAAATAAATAAAATAAAAATAAATAATTATACTTGAATCAGAACTCATGGTCGTCGCAAATTAATTGTATTTGACATTATATAAAAGTAATTAAATCAAAAAGTTAAAACGAGGAGAGTACTGATCAGGATAATTCTCAGAAAAAATTGTATTGGACAATCTCCTAGACATAATTATCTTTCTAAGTAAGTTTCCAGGAAAGACTAGAGAGGTCACAAACGGTCCCGCTTAAAATTCAGTTTCCTAGACATAACTTACTTACACAATACAATTACACTACTTAATATGCGGTACGAGAAACGATAACAGATGCGATCTAATTATCTACGGTATAATAGATAAGTATCTAATAAAAATAAAATAGAAAAAAACTTCGTAGTTAGCCAGTGAATGAGGAGAAATATTGTCGAAGCAAGAAAATAGTCGTCGCTAATATAGAAAAAAATATTAGAAATATTTAAATAAATAAAAGTAAAATAAAATGTTCACATTTTTAGAATTTAAATATAAATTGTTAAGAGAATTTCAAATAAAAAATACAATGAATAAAAAATACGTCATAAAAAATTTAATCTCGGTTTAACATATTATATGAGTTTTTTTTTTAAATCCCTAGAGTAAATGATAAAATTTAAAAAAAAACTTCGTACCTAGCAGGTGAACGTAGAGAAATATCACTGGAACAAGAAAATAGTCGAAAGAGTATTGAAAGTTTTGTGTGATTTGAAAATCAAGAGGGAGTGCTTTATATAGATGGGAGAGGACGGCTGGTCCGTCATCTACCCAAACCAAAAAAAATAAAAAATAAAATTTGAGGATGGGACGACCAGTTCAGCTGGACCAGCCGTCTTCTCCAGAGAGGCCACCTCCTTCGAGGTTCAAATTGTTTATTTATGATATTTTGAGATTTTTTTCGATGAATAGTAAATTTTGAGGATTTTTTTTTCTTAAATAAAAAATTTTGAGTTTAAATTAACAAAAAAAAAAACCTTGTTTTTACTATGACTCAAAATAATTTACTTTTTTTTCGTAAATTTAATTATTTTTCACAAAATAATACTTCAATAATTTGTTGAACTTAAATCTTAAAAAAAATTTATTAATAAAAAAATCATTACCATTGTGCTAGTGTAGATTTCCGTGAAATGTGATAGATAGACATGTCATTCATGCACCTAGTATTCAATAAACAATAATAAAAATGTTATTTCGTACATTTGTATTGGTACGATATTGATATTGGATGTTTATGCATTCACGATTGCGTGGTAACGAGTACATGGATGACAATTTGACTAACGTGCAAGTCAAATGTATTTTCTTGGGATGCGAAATAGACGCACGTTGATTGACCCTAGTATCCAATATGTACTTGAACTATATATTTTGGGGATGCATATTCTCTAGTATTGTTACTCAGTTTGGTTATGATCTATGGTGCTGGAAGTTGCAAATTAGTAAAAATTAGAGCTCAATATTAATGTATTTCTTTTGTGTTTTTGTGGCCGTCATGGTTTGTAAACGAATATGAGTTTTATTTCCTTTGTTAATCCTCGCGAGGTGATTTAGCTACTAAAGTCGGGCAGGGGTGTATCGTGAAACGCTAATATATTTGGATACTAGTGTTGAATAACAATGCACCCTGAAACATTATGATATTTCAACGATTAACATGATGAACCGTGAAATCTATGAATTTTGTGCACGACTGGTACATGAGTTAAATTGATCATATTCATTGGATGTATATATGTATTATCATCATCACATGCATGTAAGTAGATAGACATTAGAATCTACTTGAACAATGCAATCAATAATTGTGACGACTACATTAATTGGTATTTTTTTGCATAATCATCGCATATTGTTATAGGTAGATGTGTTATTAGTTTGCCTATAAGATAGTGCAACTGTAGTAAGTAGTTGTACTTTGTATAGTCTCTTAATTAATGTTAACTAATAAACATTTAATGAGATAAGTGCAAGAATTTTACTGCACTTGGTAATGGTGATAATGCATGTGGCAATCTGCAGTTAATGATGGACGTGAACATGAGTGAGAGATTGACTTGTCGCTGAGTATTAAAGTTGTGAAAGTTATTAGCTTATAGTCCACTTCACTATTCATTTCTAGTTAGTTCGCTTAGTTTTAGTTTGGTTATAGCTGCTCTTGTCTTGTCATTCATTTATTGTTACCTGTATATTTTGTAATCTTCACTTGGGAAAACACAATATGACGAATCATTACTTTTCTTCTCCCGTCATCTCTCTTCGTCCTTCTCTTCTCTCTCTGTTCTTCATCTCCGGCGATCTCTACTGTGAAATCCTAACCTGGTATCAGAGCACGGTTGGATGGCATCTTCAAGCTCAACAACTCTGCCTTCGCCCTCCCCTGTTCATTCCCCTTCTCTACCCCCTTTTCCATCCATGAATCAGACACTGTCTGTGAAGCTCGACAACCTCAACTATCTGATATGGAAAGCTCAAATCCTCCACATTGTTACTGCCAATGGAATTCGTCACATCCTGGACGGTTCTTCTCCCCAACCTCCTGAATTTTTGGATTCCACATCGCACCAAATCAATCCCGATTTCCTCCTCTGGAGCCGTTACAATAGCCTCATTATCAGCTGGCTATTCTCCTCTCTCTCCGAACAATTCATTCCCCAAATTGTTGCCCTTACCTCTGCAAGTGAAATTTGTGCTGCCCTCGCAAACACTGTCGCCTCATCCTCTCTGGCACGTATCAGTGAACTCCGCTCGCAGCTCCAATCTCTCACCAAAGATGGTCTTTCAACAGCCACCTACATTAAGAAACTCTAGCATTTGCAACACTCTCACTGCCACCGGCGAATCGGTTTCTTCCAAAGACAAAATGCTGTATTTTCTCAGAGGACTCGGACCAGAGTATAATCCTTTCGTCACGGCAATCACTACCCGCTCCAAACCTCCATCTCTGGAAGAAGCCCAAAGCATGCGCCAAATCTACGACTTTCCCTTGGAGAAACAAAATCCGACTGTCCTACTTCCGATGCTGACGCAAATGCACGCGAACGCTGCCTTTCAGCCATCTTTCCGCGCACCCTGGACTCCTCGCCCTGAAACCAATTTCCGATCTACCTCCATGACCGATTCCCCTCAAAGCCAACGTGGTTCACCCCACCCGTTCAACCATCCTAGCCCATGGCATCCCCGGCCCAACCCACACTTAAGGCCTCGTTGTAAAATCTGTGGCAAACTGGGCCACTCGGCCCTCAAGTGTTTTCACCTCCTCTCTGCAGCCTAGTGAGCCCAGCCTACAACTCAAGCCCATGCCAACCAAATCAGCTTAATCCATGAACCGACCCAAACCCATTACCTCTATCCCTCCACCCAAGCCCGACCCGACCTTCACCCATCTGACCCGCCCATTCCCTTTAACACTCACCCCATTTCCCGTCCCCAAACCAGACCGCCCTCTGTATCCAACTTCACAGGCCTTCTTTCTACTCCTTCTCCGTCGCCGACCATGCCGTGGATCTTAGATTCCGGCTCCACCAATCATTTTACACTGCACCCCGAGCTTCTCAGTCAGGTTCAACCTCTCTCTGCTCCTTCTCAAGTTGCCACAGCCAAAGGTAATGTCATTCCCCTTTCTCATTTTGGTTCTGTATTTCTTCCGGCAATTGGCCGGCCCCTTCACTTACCTCAAGATTTCACACTCCACACCTATCTCACAACTTGTTAAGCATCTCCAAATTATGTCAGCAAAACTCTGTTTATGTTGAATTTCACCCAACGTCTTTTTTTGTTAAGGATCGGCTTTCCCACCGAGTTCTGCTTCATGGTTCTCTCCATGACAGACTCTACCACACGCCTTCATTTGGTCCATTTTTGTCAAAGTTGGTTCGGTCTCCTCCACCATCCTCGTCGGCCCCTGTCTTGTTGCCACAATCCGCCTCTGTTTTACTGCCAGAATCAACCTTGTCTCTCACTGCCCAGCACAGTGATGTTTCTGCCTCTCCTCCTGATGCTCTCTGGCACTTACATTTAGGTCACCCATCATTCTCTGTAATGCAGAAAATTCTTAGATCATGTAATTTAAATCTATCGAATGTTGAACCCAAATTTTGTACATCTTACCAAATGAGCAAAAGTCATCAATTACCATTTCAAAATTCTCAGTCTCATGCTCAATTTCCTTTTGACATTGTTCATACTGACGTTTGGGGTCCATCTCCCGTTAAATCCATTACTAGTGCTCGGTATTTCATCCTATTTATCGATGATTGTATCCGTTTCACTTGGCTTTTCCCTCTCAAATTAAAAAGTGAAGTCTACCATACATTTGTCAATTTCTATCAATTTGTAAACACTCAGTTTGGTACTAAAATCAAAGCTGTCCAATCAGACTGGGGTGGTGAATTTCAATCCCTCACCAATCTGTTTAAATCTCTCGGCATTCAGCATCGCATTTCTTGTCCCTACACTCCAAATCAAAACGGCAGAGTCGAACGCAAAAATCGACATGTCGTTGAAACTGGCATCACCCTTCTTTTCCATTCCTTTGTTCCTCATCACTTCTGGACTTATGCTTTTATCACTGCTACTACCGTGATTAGTTTTCTCCCCACTCCCGTCCTCCACCACAAGTCTCCTTTTGAGTGCTTATTCCAAACATTCCCAGATTACGCCTCCCTTCGTGTTTTCGGTTGTCTCTGTTTTCCTCACCTTCGGCCCTTCAATCAACATAAACTCCAGGCTCGATCTCTCCCATGTGTATTCTTAGGTCCAAGTCCTCATCACAAAGGATATATTTGTCTCGATCCCAAAACCAACAAACTCTACATTTCTCGTCATGTCAAATTCGTGGAGTTTCAATTTTCGTTCACTACACCCCACAAATTTGCATCTCACTCAACCCCTTTCACTCTCCAAATCCCCTACGCACCTTTCCCTTCATCTCCCACCAACCCTCATGTTTCGCCACTTTCCTTAATTATCATGCCTTCCCCCTCTCGACCCAGCCCTCCATTTCCAGACTCCCCACCTTCTTCCCCAACCAATACCCTGCTCCCCTCACCATCCCATGACTCTATACCCACTTCCATGCCCATCCAAACTGTTCACCCCACTCATCCTATGACGACCCGGGCCAAAGCAGGTGTATTCAAGCCAAAAGCTTTTATCCTTGAGCCTTATATTGAACCCAAAACCTTTACCCAAGCTGCCTGATACCCTCACTGGCTTCAGGTTATGAAAGAAGAAATATTTGCACTCCAGGAAACCAACACTTGGTTATTAGTCCCACTTCCGAGAGGTACAAAAGTAAACGGCTGCAATTGGGTCTTCAAGACTAAATTGAACTCTGATGGGATAATTTCTCGATATAAGGCTCGCTTAGTGGCCAAAGGCTATGACAAAACAGAAGGCATTGACTACGATCAAACATTTAGTCCGGTAGTCAAACCGACTTCAGTGCGCACAGTGTAGCAACCCTTAAACTATTCCTAGAATTTTCGTACAAATTTTTCTTTTTAAACATTCTTAAGTGAACCCCTTTCATTAAATCTTTAAATCAAAGTATAAATCATTGGAAATTGTTTGAAAACCATTTAAATAAAACAATGTAATGTATAAAACTTAAAGGCAATGAAACAAAATCGGAACAGAGGGCAGAAAGAGCATTTTGCCCAAAATATGCATGGCTGATCGATCGGCCATTCTAGCCGATCTATCGGCTGTTGTAAAATATAGGGGGCGATCGATCGCCCCACACATCAGGCGATCGATCACCCCTGCGATCAATCACCAGCCAATCGATCGCCCTCACCAGGTGATCGATCGGCACACGCTCTGAAATTTCTTCCAGAGCGTGACCAAAGAGGGCCGATCAATCGCCCTCCCTGGCGATCGATCGGCAAGCTCTCTGGATTTTTATCCAGAGCGCCGCCTCCCTTCACTTTTTCTTCCTCCCTTCGATTGCCCTGCACACACACACTTCATCAATTCTTCTCTTCCACTACATACACCAACGTCTCACCTATTCTCTCATTCAACTTCAACATCAATTAACCCATCAAAACACTTCAACAAATGGCGAGAATTGACCTACGCTCGGGTTATTATCAGTTGAAGGTCCAGAGAGAAGACATTCAGAAAACGGCGTTCCGAACGAGGTATGGGCATTACGAGTTCCTTGTTATGTCTTTTAGACTTACAAATGCCCTTGTCGCGTTTATGGATTTGATGAACTGTGTTTTCAAGGTATATTTGGACAAGTTTGTTGTTGTTTTCATCGACGACATCTTAATCTATTCTAAGACAAAGGAAGAGCACGAGGAGCATCTAAGGATTGTTTTGAGAATTCTGAGTCAACACCAGCTTTACCCAAAGTTTTCTAAGTGCGAGTTTTGGCTGGACAATGTCAGTTTTCTTGGCCATATTATATCACAAGAAGGAGTTTCTGTGGATCCAAGCAAGATTCAGGTTGTCAGAGATTGGCCACAGCCTAAAAGTGTGCGAGAGGTGCGTGGATTTCTTGGGTTGGCCGGATATTACTGGAAGTTCATCGAGGGATTTTCGAAGATTGCTGTTCCACTCTCACGCTTGACTCGGAAGAATGAAAAATTTATGTGGACAGCTGCATGCGATAAGAGTTTTATGGAGTTGAAATAGAAATTGACTACAGCTCCAGTTCTGACACTTCCCGTTGAAGGTGACAAGTTCAGCATTTATTGCGACGCGTCTGGAGTTGGGCTCAGGTGTGTATTGATGCAAGAAGTGAGAGTTATTGCTTATGCTTCTCGGCAGTATAAGCCATATGAGCAGAATTATCCTATGCATGATCTGGAATTAGCAGTCGTGGTCTTCGTACTGAAAATCTGGAGACCCTATTTATATGGGCAACAGTGCGAGATATTTTCAGACCACAAGAGCCTGAGTATTTGTTTACGCAGAAAGAGCTGAATATGCAACAGCGAAGATGGCTGGAATTTGTTAAAGACTATGAGTTTGAAATCAAGTACCACCCAGGAAAGGCAAACAAAGTCGCAGACGCCTTAAGCAGGATGCCTTCTACTAGCCAGCCTTCACTTGCAATAATGCCGGTGACGTTGAGGTCTTAGATTGAGAGGTTCGATGTGGAGATTGTGGCTGAGTTGTCCACTATGCTCACCAAAATTTCTCTTAGGCCGACTATTCTGGACAAGATACGAGAAGCTCAACAGAAAGATCTGGAGTGTGAGGAGCATCGGTTGAGCATGACGTCTGAGGATTCGTCTGATTTCAACGTGTCAGATGATGGTATCTTAAAGTTTAGGCACAGGTGGTACGTGCCTAACGACGAGGAATTGAAGAAGGAGATTTTGGCTGAGGCACATTCATCGGCTTACTCTGTACATCCAGGAAGGACAAAAATGTATAGAGACTTAAAGCAACACTTTTGGTGGCCGAATATGAAGAGAGAGGTCGCCAGGTATGTGGAAACTTGTTTAATTTGCCAACAGGTTAAGGTAGAACACCAAAGGCCGGCCGGAACCTTATTACCACTGCCGATTTCGGAGTGAAAATGGGAGCAAATCTCTATGAATTTCATTGTCGGACTCCCGAGAACAACGAAAGGACATGATGGTATATGGGTTATTGTGGACCGATTGACAAAGTCAGCTCACTTTCTGTCAGTGAAGATGACCTATTCTATGGATCAGCTCGCCGAGCTTTATGTGCAGGAAATTGTTAGACTACATGGAGTGCCAGTTTCGATAGTCTCAGACCGAGATTCAAGATTTACTTCGAAATTCTGGAAGAGTCTGCACAAAGCTATGGGAACTCAGTTAAATTTCAGCACGGCATTTCATCCTCAAACTGATGGACAGACGGAGAGAACGAATCAGATTTTGGAGGATATGCTTAGAGCGTGCGTGTTGGAATTTTTGGGATCGTGGAGTCGATATTTGCTGCTAATCGAGTTCTCGTACAACAACAGCTTCCAAGCTACTATTGGCATGGCTCCGTATGAAGCGTTGTATGGTAGGAAATGTAGATCTCCGCTATATTGGGACGAGGTTGGTGAAGCTAGTATCATTGGTCTCGAGATTCTACAGCAAACGGCAGAGAAGATTGCCGTTATCAGACAGCGTATCGAGATAGCTCAGAGCCGACAGAATAGCTATGCTGAGACGGAGAGAATTGGAGTTCGATGAGGGAGATGAGGTATATTTGAAGATTTCTCCTTTTAAGGGTGTTATGCAGTTCGGAAGGAAGGGCAAGTTAAACCCTCGATATGTGGGGCCCTTCCCTATTTTGAAGAAGATTGGGAAGATGGCGTATCGACTACAGCTTCCGGCTTCAATAGAAGGTATCCACAACGTGTTTCACGTGTCTATGCTCAGGAAATGTGTACGTGATCCGTCACATATTGTGGAGGTAAGAGAGATTGAAGTACAGCCAACACTGACTTATGTGGAAAAGTTAGTGCAGATTCTAGAGTCGTCCATCAAAGTATTGCGAAATAAGGAAATTCCGCTAGTAAAAGTCCTGTGGCAGAACCATGGCGTGGAAGAAGCTACTTGGGAGAGACATCAGGATATGATGTCTAAGTATCCTGAGTTGTTTGTGTGATCAAATTTTGAGGACAAAATTTTAAATAAGGTGGATGGAATGTAACACCCAGTTTTACGGGATTATATTATTCCAATATAATGTGGCATTTTCGTAAATATGTCAAATTGAGTTCGTTTGGCGAATAAAAAGTTTTAATTGAGCCTTAATGATTAATTGGAATTTATGGTGAAATAGAAAAATTTGGAGAAACCGAATCGTTGGGTAAATAACGAAATAAGTGGAGAAACAAATAGAAAATCAAAAGGGAGGGCAAAACAGTCATTTGACAAGGCAATTTTAGTTAAAAATCACAAATTCCTTTTCTTCTCCAGCACTTCACGCAATTTCCTCTCCAAAATCCTCCCCAGGCGATTTCTTTTCTCCTCCTTCGACGTTCTCACTTTCGACGACGAAGCTTTCCCTTGGAACGTTAGATTTCAGTTTTCGCAGATTTTACGGTTAGGGTTTCGTTTAGAGTTTTGTTAGAAACATGCACTAAGGTTGAAAATCGATAGGTTATCTTGTTCATGACTCTAATAGGCGTATTTATGGTGATTTGTAAGAGTTAGTTAGAATTAATGGAGGTTGTTGAAAAGTTTGGTGGTTGGAGATTTTAAAAGCTCCATTAATGGAGATTTGGAAATTCACGAGCATAAATTGCTCGATAAAATGTCTCAATTAGTTAAATTAGAGTTTTAAGAGATTTCTTTAATTAAGGGTTTCGTAGTTTAGAAGTTTAACGGTTTAAATTCGGTTTTAATGACGAATGTTGTGAATTGCCATAGGTGAACAACACTCGTGGACGGAGCTCGAATTTCAAAGGACGCGAGGTAAGTCTACGTGTTTGTTTGGCCAATAGGCCTACACCGTAAGTCAAGTCGTTGTTGAGGATTTTGGTGTTATGTGCTTTTACATGCTTTGGTTAGGTAATTAGGGTTAGTTGTCTTTTATAGGTTATGCTTGCGACGTTTGATGGTATCTACGATATATGTTTACATTATGTTAACTATGAACTGTGCATGCACAAAATAGCATGAAAAATGGATTTTTGCACGTGTTTAAGAAAATGAAATGAATTAAAGAAACGAATGTACGTAATCTTGTCACGACGGGGTGGGGTTCAGACATGGCTGTTTAAGGATGGAAGCATATTTTCTCCCCGGTATATGGAAAGGGCTGTCCAACTGTCGGACGTGCCCTCTCTATCTGGTGAGAGTTAGACCCCGGTGAAGTTCTGTTCTGTAACAATCTGTTCTGTAAAGTAACGATGAAAATGTCTGCATGATTTATGAACCTCATATGCACAGCATGCATTTGCATTTACGTAGATTTACTGAGCTCTTTAGCTCATAGTTTATTGTCTATGGTGTAGGTGAATTTGATACAGGTGAGGACGATGTTCCTCCACCCGACGCCTGAGCATGTTGAAGAAGAATGGCCCGTGGGAGTGTGCTGGGTAGTCGACGCTCATTTTGACCGGTGGGGAAGTAAGTAAGTGTTTTGGGGAGTTGATAGATAGAAAAATAGGATATTTGTACAGTTAGAAACATTTTAGGATGTTTGGTATCTGGATAGTTTATAAAAAGACGTTTTGATGTTTTGGTAAACTTGTTTTTATAAAACGTTTTACTAAGCTTTATTTGGATTTTTATGGTAATGTTTGGAGATGTTTTAGGTCAAGTATGGATATGCTCGAGTTTTAGAGCTATCCACGCAGTTGGATTTCGTAGTTTTAGTTTCGTTTTTTATTGGGTTTAGGATACGTTTTGAGTGGTTTTGTTGAAGTGTTCTGATGGGTTAATTGATGTTGAAGTTGAAGGAGAGAATATGTGAGACATTGATGTATGTAGTGGAAGAGAAGAATTGATGAAGTGTGTGTGTGTAGCACCCGGTTCCATTGAACCAAAATTTAATCTATTATTAATGATGAACTTTTATAGAGGGTTGGGGAGAGATATTGATTAGGTTAATAAATGATCAGGCGAGGGCATGATGGTAATTAGAATTTTTACATAGTGGATAACATATTTAAGGAAAAGTCCAGTGAGAGTAGCCGCCACTATCCCCTATTTTCCTCTTTCGGTGTTCAGCTCGAGCAGTAGAACTCTCTAAGCTATTCTCTCGCCCGATCCTCCTTCAACCTAGGTAAGTCCTTTTTTCTTGCATTTTAGCGATTAGTTTACTGAGAGAATACAATGTGAAGGTTTCGAGGTTTCTCTGATTGAGGGTGGGTTCAGGTTCTTGGTGATAAATGGGAATGCACGGGTAGCAAAGTTTCAAATCGATTTCCTCAAACATATTATTGATTTTGGTAGGGTTTAGTAAGAGTTGGATTAATGTACTGTCATGACCTTAGGTGAGCGAGCTTCTGGAGTAGTTGTAACCGAGCATTTCCAGGAGAGCCAAGTAAGTAAAGTATGCATGTGCCTTCGGGCCTACATCACAAAACAGTAGGGTTATGCATGTCGTGAATGATTTTGTATGTCATGCATCATGTTTTTGAAAGATTACGAAAATGAATTTCCATGTAAGAATGGTGAGGATATGAACTGAATGTGACAGAACAGCTATTAAGGGAATTCATCTGCCCCTTAATCGAGTAGATGATGTATGACATTCGGAGAATTGATCTCACTCCCAAGGGAACCAAGGGATCAGAACAGCTATTAAGGGAATTCATCCACCCCTTAATCGAGTAGAGGATGTATGACATTGGGAGAATTGATCTCCACTCCCAAGGGAACCGAGGGATCAGATCAGTTTATGAACATATGTGTATGCAATTGAGATGAGAAAGTAGAAACTACATGTTTAGGAATTTATGTTTCAGCTAATTCATTTCATTACTGCTTTACTTACTTAGCAATAGGCTAATAGATGAGTTTTGTGATGTAGGTGTTGAGGAAACAGCAGGTGAATTCCCTGATTTTACTAACGAATAGATGGGGTTGGAGGAGCACTTCTCTGCCACGAACGGGTATACTGATGAGGCGGATTAACTGTTGTCTGTTGGTGTGAAAGTTTAGTTGACAGTGTTTTAATTTAAGTATGTTGAACTTTTCATTACAGTAGTGATTACAATGTTTTGAAAACGATTTCGAGATTTTCCTGTTAATAGCATTCTGTTGGGATTTAGTGATGGCACCCACTGGAATTTTTAGTAATGCAATGGTTTGAAACTTTTTTGAATGGTTTCAGTGAAGTGAGTAAATTTCTTTTCCGTAGGTTGAGTTGTTGTTCTGTTGTCTATCGGAAGATGTCTTCAATGGAAGCCATCGGATGATATAGAACGAAATTTGTCGTTTAGTGATTGGTAAATATAGCTTGTTCTATCGGATGATGTCTCAGTAAACTCATCGGCAGATGCGTGCTGACATCACCGGTGGATGTAGAACAAAGTCGATCGGATGAAGGGAATCATCCGGCTGACGTCGTCGGATGATGTAGAAAGTCTTTTGTCATTTAGTGACCGATGGATGTCGTGTGTAAATCCACCGGATGATGTGGAAAGTCTTTTGTCGTTTAGTGACCGGTGGATGTCGTGTGTAAATCCACCGGATGATGTAGAAAGTCTTTTGTCGTTTAGTGACCGGTGGATGTCGTGTGTAAATCCACCGGATGATGTAGAAAGTCTTTTGTCATTTAGTGACCGGTGGATGTCGTGTGTAAATCCACCGGATGATGTGGAAAGTCTTTTGTCGTTTAGTGACCGGTGGATGTCGTGTGTAAATCCACCGGATGATGTAGAAAGTCTTTTGTCATTTAGTGACCGGTGGATGTCGTGTGTAAATCCACCGGATGATGTGGAAAGTCTTTTGTCGTTTAGTGACCGGTGGATGTCGTGTGTAAATCCACCGGATGATGTAGAAAGTCTTTTGTCATTTAGTGACCGGTGGATGTCGTGTGTAAATCCACCGGATGATGTGGAAAGTCTTTTGTCGTTTAGTGACCGGTGGATGTCGTGTGTAAATCCACCGGATGATGTGGAAAGTCTTTTGTCATTTAGTGACCGGTGGATGTCGTGTGTAAATCCACCGGATGATGTAGAAAGTCTTTTGTCGTTTAGTGACCGGTGGATGTCGTGTGTAAATCCACCGGATGATGTAGAAAGTCTTTTGTCATTTAGTGACCGGTGGATGTCGTGTGTAAATCCACCGGATGATGTAGAAAGTCTTTTGTCATTTAGTGACCGGTGGATGTCGTGTGTAAATCCACCGGATGATGTAGAAAGTCTTTTGTCATTTAGTGACCGGTGGATGTCGTGTGTAAATCCACCGGATGATGTAGAAAGTCTTTTGTCATTTAGTGACCGGTGGATGTCGTGTGTAAATCCACCGGATGATGTAGAAAGTCTTTTGTCATTTAGTGACCGGTGGATGTCGTGTGTAAATCCACCGGATGATGTAGAAAGTCTTTTGTCATTTAGTGACCGGTGGATGTCGTGTGTAAATCCACCGGATGATGTAGAAAGTCTTTTGTCATTTAGTGACCGGTGGATGTCGTGTGTAAATCCACCGGATGATGTAGAAAGTCTTTTGTCATTTAGTGACCGGTGGATGTCGTGTGTAAATCCACCGGATGATGTAGAAAGTCTTTTGTCATTTAGTGACCGGTGGATGTCGTGTGTAAATCCACCGGATGATGTAGAAAGTCTTTTGTCGTTTAGTGACCGGTGGATGTCGTGTGTAAATCCACCGGATGATGTAGAAAGTCTTTTGTCATTTAGTGACCGGTGGATGTCGTGTGTAAATCCACCGGATGATGTAGAAAGTCTTTTGTCATTTAGTGACCGGTGGATGTCGTGTGTAAATCCACCGGATGATGTGGAAAGTCTTTTGTCATTTAGTGACCGGTGGATGTCGTGTGTAAATCCACCGGATGATGTAGAAAGTCTTTTGTCATTTAGTGACCGGTGGATGTCGTGTGTAAATCCACCGGATGATGTAGAAAGTCTTTTGTCGTTTAGTGACCGGTGGATGTCGTGTGTAAATCCACCGGATGATGTAGAAAGTCTTTTGTCATTTAGTGACCGGTGGATGTCGTGTGTAAATCCACCGGATGATGTAGAAAGTCTTTTGTCATTTAGTGACCGGTGGATGTCGTGTGTAAATCCACCGGATGATGTAGAAAGTCTTTTGTCATTTAGTGACCGGTGGATGTCGTGTGTAAATCCACCGGATGATGTGGAAAGTCTTTTGTCATTTAGTGACCGGTGGATGTCGTGTGTAAATCCACCGGATGATGTAGAAAGTCTTTTGTCATTTAGTGACCGGTGGATGTCGTGTGTAAATCCACCGGATGATGTGGAAAGTCTTTTGTCGTTTAGTGACCGGTGGATGTCGTGTGTAAATCCACCGGATGATGTAGAAAGTCTTTTGTCATTTAGTGACCGGTGGATGTCGTGTGTAAATCCACCGGATGATGTAGAAAGTCTTTTGTCATTTAGTGACCGGTGGATGTCGTGTGTAAATCCACCGGATGATGTAGAAAGTCTTTTGTCATTTAGTGACCGGTGGATGTCGTGTTGCCACCAGATGATATTTTCCATTTTCTGCTTCAGCCTCTTTTGTTGACTTTTGTTCGGCGGGCGATGTGTTTGACTTTTGAAACTTACGAAGTATTCTATGATTTAACCTTTATTCTTTTGCCGATTATTTCTCAAAATTCCAACTGAGTACTCAAGCAATGTACAATAGTTTTGTTTAACTCTATCTTACTCAAACGATTTCCGCTGCAAGTTTTTTTTAAAAAAAATACGGTTGAAATTTCTAGTCATGTACGGGCATGGTGCCACGAACCGGGTTCAGATAACTCGGGGCGTGACAGTGTGGTATCAGAGACATTCAGTTAAACCGTTCAAAAGATTACTCATCAGTGCCAATCGTCGCATGGAAGTACTCCAACAACTGTAAGTGTTTATGTGAGCCTCAGTAATTAGATATTTATGAACATAGTTAACCTTGTACAGGAAGTCAGTTTAATGGCCAGACGCCCAGGAAGACCTAGGATACCGAGGGAAATGCCAAACTTGAGGAGTGAGGAAGAACCTAGTGTTATTAGGCAATTAACAGACTTGGTACGTCAGCAAACAGACTTAGTGCGTCAGCAGTCCGATCAGTTGGGGGTGTTACTAAACCGAGAGGTACAAGGGAGTGCCAACTCAGGTTCTAGCAATGAGCATTCAGGAGACCGATTTCGGAAGCTCCAGCCGCCCACGTTTGATGGAAAATCATCTGACCCGATTGTTACTGAAGAGTGGTTGAGGAAGATTGAAAGCATGCTCCGGTGTGCTAAAGTCGGAGAAGGAGACAAGGTCACCCTGGCGACCTTTCATTTTGCTGGAGACGCCCAGCTTTGGTGGGAGACAATTGAGACCACCACTGACATTCTGACTATGACTTGGTCACAGTTTAAGGACATTTTCTATGAGAAATATTTTAATAGCACAGTTCAGGCAGCAAAGAAGGTAGAATTTTTTAACTTGAAGCAGACAGGGTCTGTGGCTGAGTACGTTAGACAATTTGAGTCCCTGTCCAGATTCGCTGCACACTTTATTCACCGAAATGAAGATAAGGTGTTTCAATTCATGAATGGACTGAAACCAGAAATGTACAGAGGGGTCAAGTTTTCGGGTTATAAAGGTTTGCCCTTCAATGATGTTGTGTCCACAGCATTGGAGGTGGAAGAAGCTGAATTGAAATGTGCTGGACTAAAGGAAACCCCGAGAAAGTTTGTTCAACCACCACCGCAGAGAGGAGTGAAGAGGTCCAATGAAGGTCAGCACAGCCACGGGATAGGAAAGAAGGTACCAGACACCAAGACGTTTCCTCTGTGCCCAAAGTGTTCGAAGAATCACTCGGGCGAGTGTAGATTTGGATCGGGTAAGTGCTTCAACTGCGAAGAGGTTGGACACTTGTACAAGGATTGCCCAAAGCCCCGGATCGTTCGATGCTTCCATTGCAACAAAGTTGGCCATGTCAACAGAGACTGCCCATCTTTGAGGGGTGGCCCTGTCAGGATTAAGCCAAGAATATTCTCCATGATGGAGTCAGGTGATGAGGACCAGCCTGCTGTAGTGTCAGGTACTGTATTGATTAACTCTGTACCTGCTTTTACTTTGATAGATTCAGGTGCAACTCATTCTTTTATAGCCTCTGCATTTGCTGATAAGTTAGATGTACGGTTTACTCCTTCTGAGCATGTGTATAACATAGCATTACCTTCTGGTGAGCACATGCACTCTAGTCAAATGATGCCTAATAGTGTGGTGTTGGTAGGGAATATGAATTTGCCTGCTGACCTCATTGTTATGGACATAATGGGATTTGATGTGATCCTAGGAATGGATTGGTTGTTTAAGCATTATGCCATAATAGATTGTAGAACTGGAATTGTTAGTTTTCAACCCCCTAGTGGTTTAAACCATACCTTCCAAGCCCTGAAGAAGAGTAAGGAAATGACTGTAATGACTTCTGTTAGTTGTAGACCCTCCCTTTGCAGAGAGTATTCGTGCTTTTTGGCCAGTGTTTTAGACACACAACAAGTAGAAAAATCAAGCCCCAAAAATGTTTTAGTTGTCCAAGATTTTCCGGAGGTATTTTTAGATGACATTCCTGGCTTGCCACCAGATAGAGAAATTGAATTTGTGGTAGATGTTTACCCCGGCGCTGAGCCTATATCTAAGAATCCATATAGACTAGCACCAACAGAACTTAAAGAATTGAAGAAACAGTTAGAGGACTTGTTGGAAAAGGGGTTCATACGCCCTAGCTTTTCACCATGGGGTGCACCTGTCCTTTTTGTCAAAAAGAAAGATGGATCTATGTGTATGTGCATAGACTATAGAGAATTGAATAAGCTAACTGTCAAGAACAAGTATCCACTACCGAGGATTGATGATTTATTTGATCAGCTTAAGGGTGCAAGAGTTTTCTCTAAAATTGACCTTAGGTCCAGTTATTACCAGTTGAAGGTTAGATCTGAAGATATCCCAAAGACTGCCTTTCGCACAAGGTATGGACATTATGAGTTTTTGGTTATGTCTTTTGGATTGACAAATGCGCCAGCAGCCTTCATGGATCTCATGAATAGGGTGTTTCGCGAGTATTTGGACAAGTTTGTCATTGTATTCATAGATGACATTTTAATCTATTCTAAAACTAAGGATGAGCATGCAGGACACCTAAACTTGGTGTTAGGATTGCTGAAGCAGCACCAACTTTATGCCAAATTTTCTAAGTGTGAGTTTTGGTTGGACAGAGTTCACTTTCTTGGTCATGTGATCTCTGGAGATGGGATATCTGTTGATCCAGCCAAGGTTCAAGCTGTTAAGGAATGACCCCAACCGAAGAATGCTACGGATATCAGGAGTTTTCTTGGATTAGCAGGATATTATAGGAAATTCATCGAGGGGTTTTCAAAGATTGCCACACCCCTTACTATGCTGACAAGGAAAAATGTGAAGTATAATTGGACTGATAAATGTGAATCCAGCTTCCAAACCTTGAAGCAGAAATTGACCAATGCCCCAATTTTAACTTTTCCTGGTTAAAATGGTAAATTCAGTATTTATTGTGATGCTTCCAAGGTTGGACTTGGTTATGTTTTGATGCAAGATGGAAAGGTTATAGCTTATGCTTCTAGGCAGTTAAAAGTACACGAAAAGAATTACCTCACACATGACTTAGAATTAGCTGCTGTGGTTTTTGCATTAAAGATTTGGAGGCACTACCTGTATGGACAAACCTGTGAGATATTTTCGGATCATAAAAGTCTGAAATACATTTTCACGCAAAAAGAACTGAATATGAGGCAACGTAGGTGGTTATAGTTTGTCAAAGATTATGATTTTGAGATTAAGTACCACCCTGGCAAGGCAAATGTGGTGGCTGATGCTTTGAGTAGAGTGACTCCTTCAGTCTCTGCATTGATTCTAGAAATACCAATAGCTTTAGAGACAGAATTCCAAAGATTTAACCTGGAAGCTGTGTCTAGTGTGTCAGCCATGCTTTCAGCCATATCTTTGAGGCCAACTATTTTGGAGAAAATAAAGGAAGCTCAAATGAATGACGCTGAATGTAATAAGTATAAGTTGTGCATAGATTCTACTGACAAGTCGGATTTCAACTGCTCAGCTGATGGAATCCTCAAGTTTCGAAATAGATGGTTTGTTCCGGCTGATACTGAACTTAGGAAGGAAATCCTATTTGAGGCACATTCCTCCAGATTTTCTGTTCATCCTGGAGGTACGAAAATGTACAGAGATCTCAAGCAACATTATTGGTAGCCAGGTATGAAGAGAAGTGTGGCAGAGTATGTGGAGTCATGTCTGGTCTGCCAGCAAGTCAAAGCTGAACATCAGAGGCCTGCTGGAACATTGCAACCCTTACCAGTTCCTGAATGGAAATGGGAACAAATAACTATGGACTTTGTTATAGGATTACCTAGAACAGTAAAAGGTCACGATGCAATTTGGGTAATAGTTGATCGTTTAACCAAATCAGCTCACTTTCTGCCAATGAAGATAACATACTCGATGGATCAATTGGCTGAGTTGTATGTGCACGAGGTTGTTAGACTGCATGGAGTTCCAAGCACTATAGTTTCAGACCGAGACTCCAGATTTACATCTAAGTTTTGGAAAAGTTTGCACAAGGCAATGGGAACACAGCTTAGTCTTAGCACAGCCTTTCATCCTCAAACTGATGGACAATCCGAGAGAACTATCCAAACGTTGGAGGATATGCTTCGTGCATGTGTACTGGAATTTCAAGGTTCTTGGAGTAGGTATTTACCATTGGTTAAATTCTCTTATAATAACAGCTTTCAAGCAACAATAGGCATGGCACCTTACGAGGCATTATATGGACGAAAGTGCAGATCTCCATTATATTGGGATGAGGTTGGAGAAGCACAATTGATTGGTCCTGACATCGTGCAGCAGACAGTGGAGAAGATTGCTCTTATCCGACAAAGAATCTTAACAGCTCAAAGCCAGCAGAAAAGCTATGCAGACAAAAGACGAAGAGAATTAGAATTTGATGTTGGTAATGAAGTTTTCCTTAAGGTGTCACCTTTCAAAGGAATTGTGAGATTTGGGAAAAGAGGCAAGTTGAACCCCAGATATATTGGACCTTTCCAAATCGTGAAGAGAATTGGGAAGTCAGCATATCAACTTCAGTTACCAGCCTCTCTGGAGGGAGTCCATAATGTGTTCATGTTTCCATGCTAAAGAAATGCGTTAGAGATCCTTCACAGATTATAGAACAGCAGAACATTGAAGTCCTTCCTACTCTTGCATTTGAGGAGAAACCAGTAAAAATCTTAGATTATGCAGTAAAGGTATTACGCAACAAAGAAGTTCCACTGGTAAAAGTCTTATGACATAACCAGAGCGTTGAGGAGACAACTTGGGAACGCCAGTAGGACATGATGGACCAATATCCGGAACTATTCAGGTACTGAATTTTGAGGACAAAATTCTTTTAAGGAGGGTAGATTGTAGCACCCAGTTCCATTGAACCAAAATTTAATCTATTATTAATGATGAACTTTTATAGAAGGGTTGGGGAGAGATATTGATTAGGTTAATAAATGATCAGGCGAGGGCATGATGGTAATTAGAATTTTTACATAGTGGATAACATATTTAAGGAAAAGTCCAGTGAGAGTAGCCGCCATTATCCCCTATTTTCCTCTTTCGGTGTTCAGCTCGAGCAGTAGAACTCTCTAAGCGATTCTCTCGCCCGATCCTCCTTCAACCTAGGTAAGTCTTGTTTTCTTGCATTTTAGCGATTAGTTTACTGAGAGAATACAATGTGAAGGTTTCGAGGTTTCTGTGATTGAGGGTGGGTTCAGGTTCTTGGTGATAAATGGGAATGCACGGGTAGCAAAGTTTCAAATCGATTTCCTCAAACATATTATTGATTTTGGTAGGGTTTAGTAAGAGTTGATTAATGTACTGTCATGACCTTAGGTGAGCGAGCTTCTGGAAGTAGTTGTAACCGAGTATTTTCAGGAGAGCCAGGTAAGTAAAGTATGCATGTGCCTTCGGGCCTACATCACAAAACAGTAGGGTTATGCATGTCGTGAATGAGTTTGTATGTCATGCATCATGTTTTTGAAAGATTACGAAAATGAATTTCCATGTAAGAATGGTGAGGTATGAACTGAATATGACAGAACAGCTATTAAGGGAATTCATCCGCCCCTTAATCGAGTAGAGGATGTATGACATTGGGAGAATTGATCCCATTCCCAAGGGAACCAAGGGATCAGAACAGCTATTAAGGGAATTCATCTGCCCCTTAATCGAGTAGAGGATGTATGACATTGGGAGAATTGATCCCACTCCCAAGGGAACCGAGGGATCAGATCAGTTTATGAACATATGTGTATGCAATTGAGATGAGAAAGTAGAAACTGCATGTTTAGGAATTTATGTTTCAGCAATTCATTTCATTACTGCTTTACTTACTTAGCAATAGGCTAATAGATGAGTTTTGTGATGTAGGTGTTGAGGAAACAGCAGGTGAATTCCCTGATTTTACTGACGAATAGATGGGGTTGGAGGAGCACTTCTCTACCACGAACGGGTATACTGATGAGGCGGATTAATGTTGTCTATCGAGTAGAGGATGTATGACATTGGGAGAATTGATCCCATTCCCAAGGGAACCAAGGGATCAGAACAGCTATTAAGGGAATTCATCTGCCCCTTAATCGAGTAGAGGATGTATGACATTGGGAGAATTGATCCCATTCCCAAGGGAACCAAGGGATCAGAACAGCTATTAAGGGAATTCATCTGCCCCTTAATCGAGTAGAGGATGTATGACATTGGGAGAATTGATCCCATTCCCAAGGGAACCAAGGGATCAGAACAGCTATTAAGGGAATTCATCTGCCCCTTAATCGAGTAGAGGATGTATGACATTGGGAGAATTGATCCCATTCCCAAGGGAACCAAGGGATCAGAACAGCTATTAAGGGAATCATCCGGCTGACGTCGTCGGATGATGTAGAAAGTCTTTTGTCGTTTAGTGACTGATGGATGTCGTGTGTAAATCCACCGGATGATGTGGAAAGTCTTTTGTCGTTTAGTGACCGGTGGATGTCGTGTGTAAATCCACCGGATGATGTGGAAAGTCTTTTGTCGTTTAGTGACCGGTGGATGTCGTGTGTAAATCCACCGGATGATGTGGAAAGTCTTTTGTCGTTTAGTGACCGGTGGATGTCGTGTGTAAATCCACCGGATGATGTGGAAAGTCTTTTGTCGTTTAGTGACCGGTGGATGTCGTGTGTAAATCCACCGGATGATGTGGAAAGTCTTTTGTCGTTTAGTGACCGGTGGATGTCGTGTGTAAATCCACCGGATGATGTGGAAAGTCTTTTGTCGTTTAGTGACCGGTGGATGTCGTGTGTAAATCCACCGGATGATGTGGAAAGTCTTTTGTCGTTTAGTGACCGGTGGATGTCGTGTGTAAATCCACCGGATGATGTAGAAAGTCTTTTGTCGTTTAGTGACCGGTGGATGTCGTGTGTAAATCCACCGGATGATGTGGAAAGTCTTTTGTCGTTTAGTGACCGGTGGATGTCGTGTGTAAATCCACCGGATGATGTGGAGCTGACGTCACCGGTGGATGTAGAACAAAGTCGATCGGATAAAGGGAATCATCCGGCTGACGTCGTCGGATGATGTAGAAAGTCTTTTGTCGTTTAGTGACTGATGGATGTCGTGTGTAAATCCACCGGATGATGTGGAAAGTCTTTTGTCGTTTAGTGACCGGTGGATGTCGTGTGTAAATCCACCGGATGATGTAGAAAGTCTTTTGTCGTTTAGTGACCGGTGGATGCGTGTGTAAATCCACCGGATGATGTGGAAAGTCTTTTGTCGTTTAGTGACCGGTGGATGTCGTGTGTAATCCACCGATGATGATAATACTTTGTCGTTTTGCCACCGGATGATATTTTCCATTTTCTGCTTCAGCCTCTTTTTGTTGACTTTGTTCGGCGGGCGATGTGTTTGACTTTTGAAACTTACGAAGTATTCTGTGATTTAAACCTTTATTCCTTTTGCCGATTATTTCTCAAAATTCCAACTGAGTACTCAAGCATTGTACAATAGTTTTGTTTAACTCTATCTTACTCAAACGATTTCCGCTGCAAGTTTTTTTTAAAAAAAATATGGTTGAAATTTCTAGTCATGTACGAGCATGGTGCCACGAACCGGGTTCAGATAACTCGGGGCGTGACAGTGTGTGCAGGGCAATCGAAGGGAGGAAGAAAAAGTGAAAGCAGGGAGCTCTCTGGATAAAAATCCAGAGAGCTTGCCGATCTATCGCCAGGGGGGGCCATCGATCGGCCCTCTTTGGTCACGCTCTGGAAGAAATTCCAGAGCGTGTGCCGATCGATCGCCTGGTGAGGGTGATCGATCGGCTGGTGATTGATCGCAGGGGCGATCGATCACCTGATGTGTGGGGCGATCAATCGCCCCCTACATTTTACAACAGCCGATCGATTGGCCATGCATATTTTGGGCAAAATGCCCTTTCTGCCCTCTGTTCCAATTTTGTTTCATTGCCTTTAAGTTTTATACATAACATTGTTATATTTAAATGATTTTCAAACGATTTCCTACGATTTATACTTTGATTTAAAGATTTAATGAAAGGGGTTCACTTAAGAATGTTTAAAAAGAAAAATTTGTACGGAAATTCTAGGAATAGTTTAAGGGTCGCTACACACAGTGCTCACCCTAGTTGTTTTCTTTCATTGGATTATCCGACAGCTCGATATCAGCAATGTCTTCCTGCACGGAGACCTGACAGAGCAGGTATACATGCAACAACCTCCCGATTTTATTGACTCAGCATTTCCGTTGGCTGTCTTTTTTCTTCATAAAGCTCTCTACGGCCTCAAACAATGTCCACGAGCCTGGTATACCAAACTCTACACAGCATTAATTATTTGGGGGTTCTCATCCTCAAAATCCGACTCGTCCCTCTTTGTCTACCATATATCCTCTCACATTATTATTATGCTGGTATACGTGGATGACATTATTTTGACTGGTGATTCTGCCATTCTCTTAGACCAGCTACTGCACTATTTACATTCTTAATTTAAAGTTTGTGATCTTGGATCACTATCATATTTCCTTGGCATTTCAGTCTCTCAGACATTGTTAATGATTTTACACTTTTACGCAAGTGCACGTATCGCTTCAAGTAGTAAAAATATCGATCCCACGAAGATATTTTTTTAATTGAATTAATTGCTATAAATTCTTATGAAAATATTAAGATGATAAATGAAAATAATTAGAATTAAAATCCGAATGATGATGTAACAAAAGAAAACAGGATAAACGAGATAAAATCAGTAAATGGAAGACGTGGCTAGGATCAATTTCTTCATTACGATAATTTTACTACTGATGCTCTGGTGATGCTTTGCAGCATTGCCTATGAACAACAAGAATAAAATAATTCTAGGATTCTTTCGAATTGCCTAGGTAAATTCAATTTAGAACTTCTCTCAATCTTGAAGAAATGTAACTAACATTGAATTTCCTAATTGCTCTATTCTTATTGCCAATCAAATCAATGCTAACTATGTTGTAACAATTTAATCTGATTAATTATTCGTGCATCTTAGAATTTATATTTATATTTTGATACAATATGAACATGGATCATCAATCTATCTATCGATATGATCTGAATTAAGCAAGGAATATCACAAATAATTGTTCAATAAACAATCGCATAAATAAATCGAGATCGTAGCAAAATCCGTAACGAATACTATCGTCCTAACCAAGTAATGAGTTTAGCTACTAGACATAATTAAATAAAATTCAAAACAATAGTGTTAATAAAATCATAAACAGTAAAAAGAAAAGGAAGAAGATCCAAAGAATGTCGTTGGTCTTCTTCTCCTGATCCAGAGCCCTCTTCTTCTTTCTCGTAAAATCACCTTTTTTTGTTCTGCATGTGATACCTATTTTCTCTCTCCAATCTCCTTTATTTTATTGTTCCACCTATTTTTGCCCTCTTCCAGGATGGTTTTCTCTCTCTCTGGTTCTCGTTCCACATGCTTCAATAATTCCCAACTCTCTTTCTTCCAATTGGCTCTTCTTCCCTTTTTGTCCTCTTTTGCACGCCAAGTGTCTTCTCCTCTTTCTTTCTCTTCATAATTTGAATCAATTTACAGCCACAGTTTCCTGATTTAAATCCTTTATTTTTGGTATCATCGTTTATGTGATCTCTCTCCCTCATTTCAGCATTTGAATTTGATTTTCCCACTATTAAAATTGTATTCAAACAAGAAAATATAAAATTCAAATTAAGGAGAAAAATATGCTTTTAATAGATAATCTGCATGGAATATATTAAATTAAATCAATGCACCGATACTGCAGCATTATATAGCACTCGTAGCAAATTCCTACCAATTTCTTCTTGCATTCACTCAATTCATATATGTTCTTTCAACTAATTACCGTATAAAATAACTCTAATTTAAGAGTTATCAAATACCCCCAAACTTGAACCATTACTCGTCCTCGAGTGATGCAAAACAAAAATAAATTCACAAAGTAACATTAACAAAATTTATGTAATTTCTGAAATATCTAATAACTTGTAAATTATTAAAAAAATTTCACTATCACAATTAAAAGCAATCAATATAGATTTTATTCCCAATAAACTAATTTCAAAGTGTATGTGTGCTCAAACTCCTCTTAAATTGCTAAGTTCAACCATCAACACTAAACATCACAATTCATATCGTAAGATGTCAACTCTTTAATGTCCTTCATAAATCCATTAGCTTTCAAAGATGCTTCTTCTCTTTTTTTTTTTAAATAAGTGAAGGGGATATACAATAATAATTTTTATATTGACTTTATCTATAAGTCACACTATATTTTTACGCGATTGACAACATTGGTGATTAAGTCCTCCGGTTACTCAGTAATATCACCTCAAGATATCTACTCATATAAAATAGAGGAGTATAGCCAATAAATATGCAACGGAGTTCCTCCCAAAGTTCCTCTAATTTATTTTTACCCATCGAGTATCCAAAAGACTCACTCGAAATTGAAAGTAGATTAGGAAATTGCATTTATTCTTTTTATTATTATTATTATTATTATTATTATTATTATTATTATTATTATTATTATTATTATTATTATTATTATTATTATTATTATTATTATTATTTTTAATATATAACCCCCAAACTTATTATTTATTATATATTTTTTAGAAGAAATCTTTCATTGCTAATTTCTTTCATCAAACACTAAATTATTGACACCTAGATATAATTGTAATGTCTAGAAAGGATGATATTCCTAAGCAACCAAAAGGAGTTTGTGTGTTAGGAACAACTAAGCTTATGAGAATAACTCTTAATTAATTTCTAATAATGTGTGACAATAACATTATTCAATAACTTACTAAATTAGAATATATTAAGAAATTAAATTGCATTGTTCTTCATTTCATTATATTTTTGATCGATTTTTTTTTATGTATATATAATTTTTTTTTTTTAAGATAACAGAACAAAGAAAACATACTAAACAGAACAACAAAGAAAACAAAACAAACAGAACAACAAAGAAAACAAACTAACAAAACAAAGAAACAGAATAAAGAACTAAACAACCTTGAGCAAAAAAAACTAAGTTCCATAAAGTAAAATTTAAACAATCAAAATTAAACATTCAATCAACACTAAACATTCTAAACAATTTCTAGAAACTGTCAACATTAAACATCCAAATTAAACAATCAACAATAAATATGCTGCTTAAATAATCAACAGTTGCTTAAATACCCCCACACTTAAAAATTGGCAGTGTCCACACTGCCAAACAAAGTGAAATCCAGAGAAAAATAAAAATAAAACACAATAAAGCAAGGGTGGTTAGGACTTCCCTGGTATTTATTCTTCATTCTCGGATTCAGCATCTGAATCTCTCAACAACACTGTTAGAAAGTGCGGAAAGATTGGCGATGGATCCTTGGGTTTCTTGGCAAGACTTGCTGCCAGTGCAGCATCCCGTAACTTGGTGTACTTCCAAAATATTTTGCTTTTGTGTTTGAGACTTTTCAATGTTTCTGATATTCGGTATTGTTGAACTTCCAGAATATGAAGTTTCTGCTGAACTGACTCATTGTTGTGTTTATGCCATTCTATTTTTGTGTGCAGCAGCTCTAGACTGTCAAGTACTTGTTGCTTGAAACTGTTGTTGCTCGATGATGCTGCAACTCCGCTTGCAGCATTTTCTTCCGCTTCTGGTTCCCCTGCCCCCAAACTGTCTGAAGCAATTCTCCTAATAATGGTTGATGTCATCGCTGGTCCTGAGGAGAGATGTTCTTCATCTG
This sequence comes from Begonia masoniana, assembly GCA_022432975.1. Taxonomy (NCBI): domain Eukaryota; kingdom Viridiplantae; phylum Streptophyta; class Magnoliopsida; order Cucurbitales; family Begoniaceae; genus Begonia; species Begonia masoniana. The sequence goes on from CM039515.1 coordinate 18,665,265, forward strand.
TTTCATAAGGGACTCCAGCTAGTTCACATAGTCCAGATACTAAAGAGGGAAACAATAGTTGCCCCTTTCGCTTCAGAGCATTGGCACACAAATTCCGATATATGACTGTTAGTGATTTTACACACTTACACGCAAGTGCACGTGTCGCTAACGAAGTAATAATTAAGTAAAGTATCGATCCCACGAGGATATTCTTAGAGAATTAATTGCTATAAAAATCTTATAAAATATTAAGATGAATAAATGAAAATAATTAGAAATAAAACCAGAATGATGATGAAACAAAGTAAATCAGAATAAACGAGGTAAAAATGATAAAAGAAGGCCTTGGCTATGATCAATTTCTTCGTTACGATAATTTTACTACTGATACTCTGGTAATGCTCTGCAGCATTGTCTATGAACAGCAAGAATTAAATAATTCTAGGATTCTTTCGAATTGCCTAGGTAAATTCAATTTAGAATTTCTTTCAACCTTGAAGGAATGTAACTAATATTGAATTTCCTAATTGCCTCATTCTTATTGCCAATTGAATTAATGCTAACCACGTTGTAACAATTTAATCCAATTAATTATTCGTGCATCTAAGAATTTATATCTATCTGTCGATACAATATAAATATGGATCGTCAACCTATCTATCGATATGATCTTACTTAGCAAGGAATATCACAAATAATTGTTCAATAAACAATTGCATAAGCAAAACCGAGATCGTAGCAAAAACCGTAACGAGTACTATCGTCCTAACCAAGAAATAGAATTTAGCCGCTAGGCGTCATAAATAAAATGAAAAATAACAATGTTAATAAAAACATAAAGCAATAAAATATCAAAGAAGAAGAAGAAGCTTCAGGAATGTCGTCGTTCTCATTCTCCTCCTCTGGAGCTCTTCAAAAAATTGGTCCTCTTCAGCCAAAAAATCCCTCTTCCTTTATGCTCCCTCGTTTGGTTTGCATGTAATCTACTATTTTCTCTCTCCAATCTTCTTTATTTTATTATTCCCCTTTTTAAGCCTTCTTCCAGGATTTTTGCCATTTTTCTCTCTCCATAAATCTCTTTGTTGAGTTTTTTTTTTTGTCTTTTACCGCTACCCTTTTTCACATCAACTGCTGCCCAGTGTCTGTCTTTTATTTCTTTCAGCATCAACCGCTACTTTTCTTTCAGCATCTACCGTTGCACAATGCCTTTTCTTTTAGCATCTACCGCTGCACAGTGCCTTTTCTTTCAGCATCTACCGCTGCTTTTTCACATCTACCGCTGCACAGTGCCCTTTCCTTCTTTTTCCATCGTCCATTTGCACTGTTGGCGTCCAAAGTTGACTGTGCTTTTCCTCATTAAAAACGCAGCCAAATAATATCCATTTCTTTTCCCATATTCAGCGCAACAAATTTCTCATTTTCCGTGATTTGTTTTCTCTTTCTTCATAAGTCTTCCGCATCTGGAGTTGATATTCCCACTATTAATTTTGCATTCAAATACGAAAATCTGAAATTCAAATTATAGAGAAAAATTTGTTCAAAATAGAAAATATGTACGGAATATATATGAAATTAAATTAAGGTATTGATTATGTAGCATCTTATAGCAATTATAGTAAATTTCATCAATTTCTTCTTACATTCACTCAAATCATATAAGTTTTATCAATTAAATATCGTATAAAATAACTCTAATTTAAGAGTTATCAATGACCAGACAACATTTATCTTTTTGTTGGTTAAAATGCAATAAAGAAGAATAGCTCGGTCTCTGGTCACATGCTGGGCATGAGAAGAAGGGAATAAACGTATTTTCAGGAAATGATGCCATACCTTGGCTTTTGGGAGTAGGGCAAGTAGAGGAATGGAGAGAAAGTCGGTTTTAGATCGCACCAATTCTGTGCCTGGCACGGCTATTTCTTTCAATGCCGTATTCAGAAATCCCGAAGATAAATTGTCTTCATACTGATAAAACTCGTCGTCGACTTCCTCCAGATTGTAAAATTCGTTGATTGCAAAAGGTCCGATTCCCACATCATATGCTCTCACCCAAATACTTTCGGGCAAATCACCCTCAAAATTTACATAAAACTCTCGCACTATATTTTTCATTGCTGTTTTTGGAACAACACAAAGTTTTTCCCAACGTCTGTCCTGAATAATAGTGTTGACATAACTTGGGTACCTTATCACGACCCGAAACCCAACAGGCTGCGACTTACATAATCGTGCTCGTGTTCTTATTCTTGACTAGTATTATTTTTTTTTTAAACATATAAGAGGAAACTACTCGAAGAAAACTTTATGGAAGCATTTGAGAATTATACCTAAAAACTCATTTGAAATTCCTTGAAATTAACTTAAAACATTGATGGATTTGAAGGGAAAAATAAGATAAGGGATACTCTCGGTTTTAAAAGAAAAGAAGAGGGGCAGAAGAGGAAAAGCAAGAGGGCCGATCGATCAGCCAAAAGAGCCAATCGTTTGCCCCCTTGTAAAACTTTGCAGTCGATCAATCAGCATATTGAACCAATCGATCGCCCTACAAAAAAAACACAGCCGATCGATCGCCACTTCAGCCCATCGATCAGCACTCTCTCTATTTCTTCATTTCCACCGAACAATATCAGCCGAACGATCGCCCCTCTGGCCGATCGTTCGACTACCCCTCTGGAAACACATTCGTGAAATTTTCTTCCAAACACTTATACAAACAACAAAATAACCACTAATTTCTTCAACCAAAGCTCAATTTAAACTATTCAAACGAGAAGCTTTAAATCCCTAAACCATCCATCGTTGAAAATCATAGAAGAACAAAACATTTAGACCGTAGCGGAAGACAAAACTGGTAAAAATCCATTAGTCATAAATTCATCTTAAAATCGTAAAAAGAAAAACCGTCAACCATCCTAGTATTTGCCATCAGATGAAAATCCTATGAAAATCCCTTTCTACCTATTTTCCATAACGTAAACTTTTATCAAAACTTGCTAAGAGCATCACCATCGGGTCTGTAGCAACCGGTAATTGTCAGCCCTGATTTTTATTAGTAACATTTTGTGACTTGTATTTTTATAAAAGTAAGTAAATTTGATTGGTTGCTTAAATAGGTTAAAGTTGATTAGCCAAGGGCATTTGAGTAATTGTGAAGCAAGTGTTATAAGTAGAAGGTTTAATGAAGGTTTAGCCGCCACTGTTTAATTTTTCCCTCTTTAGGCATTCAAGCTCAGTGGTTCCTCGAGGCGACGTCCTCTTCAATTCTTCTTCGACTTAGGTGAGTTTTACTTCGATCTCTCACTGTTTTAGTGATTATAGGTAATAGAGAGGGTTGTAGATGCATATTTTGAGAATGCTGGGAGTAGGAGTTGAGTTCGGTTTTGTAGTGAATTGGGAATGTACGAAGAACAGTGTAACACCCCGAATTTTATAAATTCGATTCGCTACTCATAACGCTGAACAAAACTAAGACAATCTGGGAAGATTTTAAAAACCTCACTTGACGGTCAAAATTTGACCTTTATTTAAAAACATCAAGAAAACTTGCAGCGGAAATTCATTTGTGTGATGACCCAGATGTGTAAGTATGTGTACGATGGCTGCACGAACCGGAACCTGGATGGCGGTACGTCCGCGCGGGCGAATCAAAAGGTGACAGGTCGTAAAAAGGGGTTGTTACAATCCCACATCGCTTGGAGAAGTATATGGAAATGAAACATATGTAAAGAGAACCTCTCAACAGAGCAAGATGCGTTTTGGAGCACAATTAGCAACGGATCCCATAAGAACTCCGAAGTTAAAAGTGCTTCGGCGAGAGCAATTCCAGGTTGGGTGACCTTCAGGGAAGTTCTCGCCAAACAAAGCCGTGAGGAGAGGATATTGGGCTACGGCCCAATCCCCAGAGCGGACAATATCTTGCTGGGATAAAGGGTCGTTACAAATGGTATCAGAGCCTGTACCCAACTGGAAATGTGGCCAACGAGGACATTGGGCCCCCGAGGGGGGGTGATTGTGATGACCCGAATATGCACGTATGAGTACGATGGCTGCACGAACCGGAACCCGGATGGCAGTACGTCCGCGCAGGCGAACCAGAAGGTGACAGGTCTTAAAAAGGGGGTCGTCACAATCCCACATTACTTGGGGAAGTATGTGGAAATGAAACATATGTAAAGAGACCCTTCCAACATAGCAAGATGCGTTTTGGAGCACAATTGACAACGGATCCCATAAGAACTCTGAAGTTAAAAGTGCTTCGGCGTGAGCAATTCCAGGTTGGGTGACCTTCCAGGAAGTTCTCGCCAAACAAAGCCGTGAGGGGAGGATATTGGGCTACGACCCAATCCCTAGAACGGACAATATATGTCTGGGATAAAGGGTCATTACATCCCTGTATTATTCTTTTTTTTATCCCTATAAACTTTAAGTTTATTGTTAAAGTGAAAAACCATTTGAAAATCCTTTAATAAAACGTATTTAAAGTAAAGAAAATTAAAGAAAACATTTAAATAAAACAATTAAAACAATAAAAGAAGAATCGGCCAAGCAGAACAGAGGGCAAGAAGGGCCCAAGCCCAAAATTTTTCCTGTTCACATCTACCGCTAACCTCCACTGTTCACTTCTACCGCTCACATCCACTGTACACTTCTACCGCTCACATCCACCGCTCAACTTCTGCCAACCCACATCCACCGCTCATATCGCTGGACACTTCTACCGCTCAAATCCACCGCTCACTTCTGCCAAGCCACATCCATCACTGATCACATCCACCGCTCATATTCACTGTACACTTATACCGCTCACATCCACCGCTCAACAGTAACCGAACACATCTTCCGATTGACTTTGACCAAACACTTATATAAACTTCTGCCGATCACAAAACGACAGAATCTACTGCTTACATCTACCGCTCATCTACCGCTTACATCAAACACATCCACTGCTCAACAGTAACCTAACACATCTACCGATTGACTTTGACCAAACACTTAACCGAAACCCAAACAATTTCCCCTGTACTTACACACCATTCACTAAGAACTTCCAAAACATTAAACATAACATTCTCCATTTCCAGAAACATCAAAATGAACATTATATACATATATGTTCACGAACTATCCATAATACACATCCAAACATCAAATATTAGCTATTCAGAAACCAAGCATCCTAAAATGTTTCTAACTATACAAATATTATCTAATCCACCATCAGTCCTAAACATCCCGAAATGTTCCCAAGACGTTTACTTACATCCCCACGGGTCAAAAGCGCACCGATTGCCTAGCACACTCCCACGGGCCATCTTTCTTCAACTGATCATTCCTCGGGTGGAGGGATCTCGTCCTCACCTATATCAAGATCACCTACACCATAAAGACACCTATGAGATAAAAATCTCAGTAAATTCTACTTAAATGCCAATGCATGATCGTGTATGCTCAATGCCATGAAAACCGTTCATGTCATTTCATATTTCAGTACGTGTCAGTCTATGGTTATCGGAAACGCTCGACAGATGGATAGGGCACGTCAAGCGGTTAGACAGTTTACACCATCTGAAGGGAGGAAGACCCGCTCACCACAGAACGCCAGGTCTGAACCTCATCCCCTGATAACCCCGTGCTATGGTTGTTTACATGATACTTTACTTGCCTTTACGTGCATTTTCTTTTCGTAAAATCAATGAATAAATTCATTTTGCATGCCGTTTTGAAAACCATGTTGCGTATACAGTTCAATATGCACAATATAACAGATATAACATGTATACCATCAAAATCTCACAAATACTATCAAAGCATCGCAATACTTAACCTATAAAACAACCAAACTTAAACTACCCAACCAAAGCAATTAAACACACAAGGCACCAACAATCACCAACAATCCTCGGAAGACAAATCTTTACATATGGTGTAGCCCAATCGGCCACAGTAAGTCACGAGAACTTACCTCGGGTCCGTTGCAATTCAAGCTCCGTCCACGAGCGTTGTTTACCTAAGGCCATTCACAACAAATCGTAATTAAATCAAGTCTAAACCTTTAAATCTCGAAAACTACAAACTCCTGGCTGAAGGAAACTTCCTAAAACTCTATTCTAGCTCTTTGAGGCATTTCATCGAGCAATTTACGCTCAACACCTCAAAACCACCATTAATGGGATTTTTTTCAAGTTTTCCAAACCACCAAATTCTCAACAACCTTCATTAATTCAACTCATTCGCACCAACGACCATAAATACGTCCATTTGATCCATAATGACGGTAACTCTATCGATCTCAAACCCTATTTCACGTTTTTAACAAAATCCTAACGAAACCCTAATCCGTATAACCCTAGAAATTGAAATCTAAAGCTCAAAACTATAGATTCATACCTAGAGTTGGGTTTAGAGGAGAAAACATGAAGAACCGTTGGTGTTGAAGAGAAATCGCCATCTGGAGAAAGGAGTCGCCAGAGAGAAGGAGAGGGAGAGAAATTCGTGAAGTGTGGGAGGAGAAGAGGAAATGTGATTTTTATTAAAATTTCACTTGGCAAATTACCATTTTACCCTTCCTTTGATTTTCTATTTGTTTCGTCCTTTGTTTCCTTAACTAGCTAACGATTTGGTTTCTCCAAACTTTCTTATTTCACCAATAAATACAACTTATTACAAAATCCCGTAAATCCGGGTGTTACATTCCATCCACCTTATTTAAAATTTTGTCCTCAAAATTTGATCATACAAACAGTTCAGGATATTTCAACATCATATCCTGCTGCCTCTCTCAAGTAGCCTCCTCAACATCATGATTCCGCCATAGAACTTTTACCAGTGGGATATCCTTATTGCGCAATACCTTGATAGAGGACTCTAGAATTTGTACCGGCTTTTTCTCGTAGGTCAGCGTTGGTTGCACTTCGATCTCTCTTGTTTCAACGACGTGTGATGGATCACGCACGCATTTTCTGAGCATGGACACGTGGAACACATCGTGAATACCTTCCATGGATGCCGGAAGCTGTAACATGTACGCCATAGTCCCGATCCTCTTCAAAATAGGAAAGGGCCCCACAAAACGAGGGTTCAACTTGCCTCTCCTTCCAAACCGCATAACGCCCGTTAACCGGAGAAATCTTTAAGTATACTTCATCACCCTCACTGAACTGCAATTCCCTCCATCTACTGTCAGCATAACTCTTTTGGCGGCTCTGTGCTATCTCTATACGTTGTCTAATAACAGCGATCTTCTCTGCTGTTTGCGGCAAAATATCAATGTGATGACCCGAATGTGCAAGTATGTGTACGATGGCTGTACGAACCGGAACCCAGATGGCGGTACGTCCTCGCGGGCGAACCAAAAGGTGACAGGTCGTAAAAAGGAGGTCGTCACAATCTCACATCGCTTGGGGAAGTATGTGGAAATGAAACATATGTAAAGAGACCCTCCCAACATAACAAGACGCATTTTGGAGCATAATAGGAAACGGATCCTATAAGAACTCCGAAGTTAAAAGTGCTTCGGCAAGAGCAATTTCAGGTTGGGTGACTTTCCAGGAAGTTCTCGCCAAATAAAGCCGTGAGGGGAGGATATTGTGCTACGGACCAATCCCCAGAGCGGACAATATCTTACTGGGAAACGGGGTCGTTACAAATGGTATCAGAGCCTGTACCTAACCGGAAATGTGGCCAACGAGGACGTTAGGCCCCCGAGGGAGGGTGATTGTGATGACCCAAATGTGCAAGTATGTGTACGATGGCTGCACGAACCGGAACCCAGATGGCGGTACGTCCTCGCGGGCAAATCGGAAGGTGACAGGTCGTAAAAAGGAGGTCGTCACAGTCTCACATCGCTTGGGGAAGTATGTGGAAATGAAACATATGTAAAGAGACCCTCCCAACATAGCAAGACGCATTTTGGAGCACAATTGGCAACGGATCCCATAAGAACTCCGAAGTTAAAAGTGCTTCAGCGAGAGCAATTTCAGGTTGGGTGACCTTTCGGGAAGTTCTCGCCAAACAAAGCCGTGAGGGGAGGATATTGTGCTACCGCCCAATCCCCAGAGCGGACAATATCTTGCTGGGAAACGGGGTCATTACAATCTGGGCCGATTATACTAGCTTCACCAACCTCGTCCCAGTATAGCGAATATCTGTATTTTTGACCATACAATGCCTTGTACGGAGGCATGCCAATCGTAGCCTGGAAGCTGTTGTTGTACGAGAACTCAATTAATGGTAAATATCGGCTCCACGAGCCCTGAAACTCCAGCATGCAAGCTCTAAGCATATCCTCAAGAATCTGATTTGCTCTTTCTATCTGTCCGTTAGTCTGAGGATGAAACGTCGTGCTAAAATTCAACTGAGTCCCATGGCCTTATGCCAACTCTTCCAGAATTTCGAAATAAATATAGCATCTCTATCAGAAACAATAGAGATGGGCACTCCGTGTAATCTGACGATCTCTTGCACATACAGCTCAGCTAGTTGATCCATAGAATAGGTCATCTTCACTGGCAGAAAGTGGGCCGTCTTTGTCAAACGGTCCACAATCAATCAGATACCATCGTGCCCTTCGTCGTTCTTGGGAGTCCAACAATGAAATCCATAGAGATTTGCTCCCATTTCCACTCTAGAATCGGCAGTGGTTGTAAGGTTCCGGCTGGCCTTTGGTGTTCTGCCTTAACCTGTTGGCAAACTAGGTAGGTTTCTACGTACCTGGCAATCTCTCTCTTCATGTTCGGCCACCAGAAATGTTGTCTCAAGTCTCTATACATTTTGGTGCTCCCCGGATGCACTGAGTATGCCGAGGAGTGTGCCTAGGTTAAGATCTCTCTTTTCAGCTCATCATCGCTAGGCACGTACCACCTGTGCCTAAATTTCAATACTCCATCTGTCAAGTTGAAATCAGACGAACCTTCAGATGTCATGCTCATTCGATGCCTTTTACACTCCAAATCATCCTATTGAGCTTCTCGTATTCTGTCCAAAATCGTCAGTCTAAGATAAATGTTGGTGAGCATGCTGGACAACTCTGCCACAATCTCCACATCAAATTTCTCAATCTCGGACTTCAACGTCACAGACATCGCTGCAAGCAAAGGCTGACTCGCAGTAGGCATCCTATGACGACCCCGAGCCCACGTCGGTACCGCCACAACCTGTGTCGTGCGTGCATACCTACATACATACGTGTTACCCTCGCCCGTTCTCACTTAACTTTTTTTTTTCTTTCTTTTCTTTTATCCTTTCCATTTCCTTTTCATTCATTCATTTTCCTTCACTTACTTTCTTTCGTTCGTTGGAGAACGGACTCGGGCATATAATCCACATCAATCGACATTTTGGCTCTAACTTAAAACATATCCAAAATGACTCGTCTAGGGTGGGGAATCATCAAAAGAGGCTTTAACAAGTTGGGCATAAAGTTCTTCAACGTTTAATTCACTAAACGACATTAAAACCATTTTTCAGAAATTTGTCGACTCAATTTTCGGGTCCTTAAAATCCTCTAAAATACTTGGGGATCGCTCGTAAAATACGTTTAAAAAGTATCGTAAAAGGTCGAGTTAAAACATGTTTTCAAAAGTCGAAATTTAAAAAAAATGCATGTTGGAGTCAAGTGGGCCGCGCTGGGCACCGCGCGCGCACCCGGCAGCACTCCCAGCAGCGCGCCAAGCGCACGCCAAGCGCTGCGTGCCCCATGCGTGCTCGACCGCGATCGATCGTGCCCGAGCCCGATCGATCGGGCACGCACGAGTTTTCTTCAGTCCAAAAACACCCCGACCGCGACCGATCGCGCCCCGGGCCTGATCGATCGGTCCGGCTCGGGTTTTTCTTGACCAAAAACACCGAAAAACACTCATTTTGACCCTTTTTGACTTTTCACCATATTTCTTCATATTTTCCCAAACGAAATACCTCCAAATCACTTGAAAATTTACCCACACTTTCCCGACACCCTCAACTCTACCTCCCTGTAAAAATCTTTAAAAACCGACTTAAAACGGAGCCCAAAACGTATCCGAACACATATCTAAAATTCACGAAAACCAACCGCGTGGATCACTCTAAAACCGAGCATTCCACCAAACATCATCCAAACCCAACACCAAACATCAATTCTAACTTAAATCCTCAAACTACCTTCAAAACATCAAAACTCATCCAATTTACAACCTTCATTTCTATTTCACCCAAAAATCATTCTAAACATCAAAATCATTCTATTTCATCAACATTCACTATACGTAGCGGAAACTAATCAAAATCATCAAAATACGTCAAAATATATCAAATTTCCCATCATCCAGATACCAAGCATCCTAATAAGTTTTTCTATATATTTCATTCTATTCTATCACCCATCAACCCGTGTAAACCCAAAACACTTAACCTATACTCCCACGGTCGTATACGGGTCGACTACGCCATCCACTCCCGAGTATTCTCCTTCAAGCTGCAGGTCCGTCAGGCAAAGGGACATCGTCCTCACCTTGCTCGTAGTCACCTACACCACAAAGACACCTATGAGATAAAAATCTCAGCAAGTTCTACGTAAATGTATATGCATGATCATGTATGCAATGAAAACTGTCCATGTCATTTCATTTATCAATACGTGTCAGTCTATGGTTATCGGAAACGCTCGACAGATGGATAGGGCGTATCAAGCGGTTAGACAGCCCACACCATCTGAAGGGAGAAAAACCCGCTCACCACGGAACGCCAGGTCTGAACCTCATCCCCGATAACCCCATGTCATGGTTGTTTACTGTGATACTTTACTTGCCTTTACATGCATTTCCTTTTTCATAAAAACAATGCGAAATCCATTTTTATGCCATTTTAATAAACGTGATGCATGGGCAATTCAATGAATAATAAAGCATACGTGACGAACATACCATCAAAACCGTACAATCACTCTCAAAACATCACAATACTTAACCTATAAAATAACTAAATCCTAACTACCCAACCAAAGCAATTAAACAAACAATGCACCAAACAATCCTCAACGCACGATCCGACTTAGGGTGTAGGCCAATTGGCCACAGTAGATCACGAGAACTTACCTCTCGTCCAGTGCACACCGAGCTCCTCGTCCCGAACTTGATCACCTAAATCAATCCATAACGTCCTTTGTTAAAAACCGAGCTTAAACGTAAAGTTTCGAAATTTACGAAACTCCTAACTAAAAGAAATTTCTTAAAACTCTAATAAATCTCTCTCGAGCATTTCATCGAGCAACTTATGCTCACAATTAACATTCCTCCATTAATGGAGGTTTCCAAGATCTAATTTCTGATTTTTGTACAAAACGCTAAACACACCTATTACTTTGCCCCATAACGCTAATTAATCATCAACACGGCAATATCTAACATTTTCTAACAAAACCCGGTTATTTCTATGAAATTCGTACGAAACCCTAAACGTTCAATCTTCTAAAAATCGAGAACTAACGCTGGAAAACCATAGATTCTTACCTAAAATCACGAGGGGAAAAGAAAATGTGAAGAATGTTTGATGATCGGAGAGGAGAAATCGTTGGAAAGGAGGATTCGCCGTGGAGGGCTTGACGTCGCCAGAGAGAGGGAGAAGAAATCCCTCAAGAAAATGCTAAGTGTGAGAGAAATGAGGGTTTTTGTGTTTTAATCCATTTTGGCTCGTCAAAAGATGAATTCGTCCCTCAGTTTAAATCTCTCGTTTGTCCTATTAATTGGCTATCGATTCGATTTCTCCAAAATTTTCTTATTTCTCCAATAATTCCAATTTTCTATTAGGGCTCTAATAAAACCTTCTATTCATCAAACAGATTTATTTTACTATCTTTACGAATTAAATCACTATAGGGTCAAAGCCGGAAACTTAAGCATTATATTTCGGTTTGTTTTCCTTAAATTCCCATAATTCTCCCAAAATTCATATTAATTATGAGGGTTCCATTAAAAGTCTCGATTGCAAAACGGACATATTTTGATTATTTACAAAAATGTCATCGCGCGCAAAATTCAAAAACCCGTAAAATCGGGTGTTACACATCCTGCTCAAAGCATTAGCAACTTTATTTGCCTTCCCCGGGTGGTATTTTATTTCGAAGTCATAATCTTTAACGAACTCCAACCACCTTCGCTGTCGCATTTTAAGTTCTTTCTGCGTAAACAAATACTTTAAGTTTCTGTGATCGGAGAACACCTCACACTGCTGCCCATACAGATAGTGTCTCCAAATTTTTAAAGCAAAGACAACCACTGCAAGCTCAAGGTCGTGTGTCGGATAGTTTTACTCATACGGCTTCAACTGCCGAGAAGCATAAGCAATGACTCTGCCTTCCTGCATCAATACACACCCCAGTCTGATTCTTGAGGCGTCGCAGTAAATACTGAACTTATCACCCTCAACTGGCAGTGTCAGAACTGGAGCTGTAGTTAATCTCTGTTTCAGCTCCACAAAACTCTTTTCACATGCGGTCGACCATACAAACATCTCATTTTTCCTCATCAACCGGGATAGAGAGACTGCCATCTTTGAAAACCCCTCGATGAACTTCCTGTAATATCCAGCCAAGCCGAGAAATCCTCGTACCTCTCGCACATTTTTAGGCTGTGGCCAATCCCTGACAACTTCAATCTTTGTCGGATCTACCGAAATTCCCTCCTGAGATATGATATGGCCGAGAAAACTAATCTGATCAAGCCAAAACTCGCATTTAGAGAACTTCGGATACAATTGATGTTGGCACAGAATTCTCAGAACAATTCACAAATGCTCCTCGTGCTCTTGTTTTGTCTTTGAATAGATCAAGATGTCATCAATGAAGACGACGACAAACTTGTCTAAATACTCCTTAAACACACGGTTCATCAAGTCCATAAATGTTGCAGGAGCATTCGTAAGTCCAAAAGACATCACAAGAAATTTGTAATGTCCATACCTCGTTTGGAAGGCCGTTTTTTGAACATCCTCTCTCCAGACCTTCAACTGATAATAACCTGAGCGTAGGTCAATCCTCGAAAACACTCGAGCACCCTGCAGCTGATCAAACAGGTCGTCAATTCGGGGCAGTGGATACTTATTCTTCACCGTTAACTTATTTAACTCTCTATATCGATGCACATTCGGAGAGTTCCGTCCTTCTTTTTGACAAAAAAAACTGGCGCACCCCAAGGAGAAAAACTGGGTCGAATGAACCCCTTGTCTAACAACTCTTCCAACTGAGATTTCAGCTCCTTCAATTCAGCAAGTGCCAGTCTGTAAGGATTTTTTGACACAAGCGCAGAGCCTGGATACACATCAATCACAAACTCAATCTATCTGTCCGGCGGTAATCCAGGAAGATCATCGAGAAAGATCTCAGAAAATTCTCTAACCACTAGAAGATCCTCTAGTTTTACCTCGCTGAGCAACCGAGTATCAATCACGGTAGCCAGATAAACAGAGCATTCACCCTTAAACTGCTCTTGAACCTTCATAGAATAAGAAATAGGTGACCCACTTGACCTATTTAATGCCTAATATGAGAACTCTTCCTTATCCGGAGGCCGAAAAGTTACCAACCCGGATCGACAGTCAATGGTGGCAAAGTGACGTGAAAGCCAATCCATTCCCAGAATTAGATCGTACCGCTCTATGCCTATAACTATCAACCGGGCATAAAGGGTGTTGTTCCCTACAGAGACGACATTGCCCTGAAAGATATGATTTGACTGCATAAACTCCCCTGAAGGCAGCATTACTCGATATTTGTACTCTGCTAACTCAGGCACAATCTTCATTCTAGCTACTCATGCAGTAGAAATAAACGAGTGCGTAGCACCCGTGTCAATTAATGAAAATACGGCTACTCCTGTGACCAAAACAGTACCTGCTATAACGGAGGGCTGAGCTACATCGTCAACATCGCTGGGCTCGATAAACGCAAATATTCTTGGGGCCACCCTTCTTTGATTAGTAGCCGCCCTTGGACAGTTCTGAGCAAAATGGCCTACCACTTCACATCTGTAACAACTGTTCGTGCCCAATCGACAAGGGCTGTAATGTTCCTTCTGGCATTTAGGACAAATAGGCTTTTGAGTAGCCCCTTGGACTTGCTTCCCCTTGCCTTGGTCACCTTTACCATCATAGGGCCTCTTTGCACCCCTCTGTTGTTGTTGTGGTTGTCCATTCGGTTGCTAGCCCTTGTTCTGAGGCCGTGGCTGTATCTCCCAAAAGAACCTTCTAGCTGGCTCCCTCGGTTTGTCAAAAGTCTGTTCAGCGGCCTCAATGTCTAGCGCTCTCGCTACAATCTCAGTATAGGGCACATTCCGCACCCCTGATATAATGACACTTTTTCTGATCCCCTGGCTTAGCCCTTGCTAAACCGACGCACCTTGTCCTCATCAACACTGACCTGGAGTGGTGCGAACCAGGATAGGGCCTCAAACCTTCTGACGTACTCGGCAACTGAGCCAGCCTGTCTCAATTGCATGAACTCCATCATTTTTGCCTCTCGTACCGTATGGCTAAAATATTTGTCATAAAATATGGTTTTAAACCGCTCCCAGCTCATCGCAGTCACATCTGTGGTCGCCTTGATCGTATCCCACCAGAAACGGGCATCTAGTGCCAAGTGATAGGCAACGAACATGACTTTCTCCTCATCCCCTATGCTCGTGTATGATAGCATATCCTCCATAGTTCGAATCCACTCCTTAGCTAAAGAGGGATCTGACGATTGTCCGTTGAACACAGTGGGTTGTAATTTCTGAAACCTCTCCATTCTCCAATTACTAGGAGTTGCATCCTCCTCAGCTCTATTGCCCTCTCGGTTAATCAGCGTATCGAGCTAGTTGGGACTGTCTTTCCATATGTTGAGCCTGTCGTTCTAAGTGTTGGGACTGTTGGGCAATAATTTCCTTGAGTTGGTCTATGGTGTCGTCTCTCAAGTCTCTATCATTTCCTTTTCGCACCATTTTGCTAACCTATAACAATTAAAGACAACAATTCTAAGAAATCAAAACAAAGAAAGCATATAACGTACTTACAGTTGAAAAAGCATGTCTGTGTAGTGGCTTACGCAGTCGAGTAGTCTACAGAACTGTTTTTAAAACTCGGGGGCTCTAATACCATAACTGTGACGTCCCTAACACTGTACCCTTAACTTCCCCATATTATTCTTTTTTTTTATCCCTATAAACTTTAAGTTTATTGTTAAAGTAGAAAACCATTTGAAAATCCTTTAATAAAACGTATTTAAAGAAAAGAAAACTAAAGAAAACATTTAAAAAAAACAATTAAAACAATAAAAGAAGAATCGGCCAAGCAGAACAGAGGGCAAGAAGGGCCCAAGCCCAAAATTTTCCCTGTTCACATCTACCGCTCATCTCCACTGTTCACTTCTACCGCTCACATCCACTGTACACTTCTACCGCTCACATCCACCGCTCAACTTCTGCCAAGCCACATCCACCGCTCATATCACTGTACACTTCTACCGCTCACATCCACCGCTCACTTCTGCCAAGCCACATCCACCGCTCATATTCACTGTACACTTCTACCGCTCACATCCACTGCTCAATAGTAACCGAATACATCTGCCGATTAACTTTGACCAAACACTTATATAAACTTCTGCCGATCACAAAACGACAGAATCTACTGCTTACATCTACCGCTCATCTACCGCTTACATCAAACACATACACCGCTCAACAGTAACCTAACACATCTACCGATTGACTTTGACCAAACACTTAACCGAAACCCATACAATTTCCCCCTGTACTTACACACCATTCACTAAGAACTTCCAAAACATTAAACATAACATTCTCCATTTCCAGAAACATCAAAATGAACATTATATACATATATGTTCACGAACTATCCATAATACACATCCAAACATCAAATATTAGCTATTCAGAAACCAAGCATCCTAAAATGTTTCTAACTATACAAATATTATCTAATCCACCATCAGTCCTAAACATCCCAAAATGTTCCCAAGGCGTTTACTTACATCCCCACGGGTCAAAAGCGCACCGACTGCCCAGCACACTCCCACGGGCCATCTTTCTTCAACTGATCATTCCTCGGGTGGAGGGATCTCGTCCTCACCTGTATCAAGATCACCTACACCATAAAGACACCTATGAGATAACAATCTCAGTAAATTCTAAGTAAATGCCAATGCATGATTGTGTATGCTCAATGCTATGAAAACCGTCCATGTCATTTCATATTTCAGTACGTGTCAGTCTATGGTTATCGAAAATGCTCGACAGATGGATAGGGCACGTCAAATGGTTAGACAGCCCACACCATCTAAAGGGAGGAAGACCCGCTCACCACAGAACGTCAGATCTGAACCTCATCCTAAATAACCCCGTGCCATGGTTGTTTACATGATACTTTACTTGCCTTTACGTGCATTTTCTTTTCGTGAAATCAATGCATAAATTCATTTTGCATGCCGTTTTGAAAACCATGATGCGTAGACAGTTCAATATGCACAATATAACATATATAACGTGGATACCATCAAAACCTCACAAATACTATCAAAGCATCACAATACTTAACCTATAAAACAACCAAACTTAAACTACCCAACCAAAGCAATTAAACACACAAAGCACCAACAATCCTCGGGAGACAAATCTTGACATATTCTGTCTCTACTTTACCGCCGAGACTATTCTGTCTCTATTTCTACCGCTGGGACTATCCATCGGTAG
Organism: Begonia masoniana; assembly: GCA_022432975.1. Lineage (NCBI taxonomy): Eukaryota > Viridiplantae > Streptophyta > Magnoliopsida > Cucurbitales > Begoniaceae > Begonia > Begonia masoniana. The sequence goes on from CM039515.1 coordinate 18,681,968, forward strand.
ATGTGTTCTGTTTTATTTTTTTTTGTTTTCTTTCAACCAATTATCTCTAATATTTTAATTAGTATATAAATGTTGTTTTATACAAATGGTTTTCCGCTGCAAGTTTTCACGTTCTTTTTATGAGGTTAAATTTGATCGTTGAGTGAAGTTTTAAAAATTTTCTCTAAACGTCATAGTTCGGTTCAGTATTATGAGTAGCGAACTGGGTTTATTAAATTCAGGGCGTTACAGGGTAAAATCGTTGCTCAGCCACAAAACTCTACCATGAGCACCTTCCAGCAACCCGACTTAGACTTCATCGTTAGGTTTGAGGTCCTCACCTTCAAATTCGTCACCTACATCAAAAGGTTCAAACTATAAGCCTAATGCTTAATAAGGAATGTAAACATATACGTGAATGACCATGTATGCATGTATCGTAAAAATCATGTTCGTAATCTTATTTCATTTTTCGCTTATCTTGGGTTAAGGGGCACGAGGAAGTGGCAAGGGAATCGTGATCGTGGTCCTCTCGGACAATAACCGTAATGACCGGTCCGGCCCACACATTAGCAGGATCTGCGAACCGACCGTGCAGTGTCAACCCGGCCCCCACCAGCAGGAGGATCCGCGAACCGTACACATAATCTCAAGAATAAAATCATGGCCAATTAACCCTGTCCCACGCCTAACCATTTACATACATTTCATAGTCTTAACTTAATAACTCAAATCATGTGCATAAAATGTTTTTGTGTGCTTTTAGAGAAAACCGTGATGCATGAACGTGAATGTACATAGAGACGTAAGGACACTATACAATAAGAAACAAACCATCCAACATTCATCATATCATAATCCTGACAAGCCATATTCATCAAACAGTCATAAATACTAAACTCTTAGTACCCTCATGATGTAGGGCCTTAACGGCCGACATCCTAAGACACTCACTTACCTGAGCTCCTTTAGCAACGTCGTGCCTTCACTTTATGCCCTCTTCACCTAGGACATTTCATATCTCGATGTTAAAATCAATCCTAAATAATCTAAATTCGAAACTAGCAAAATCCTAGCTAAGGAAGTTTCCTAAATCTCCAATTTCTCTCTTTCGGGTATTTTATCAAACACCTAGTGTGCATAGTTTAATCTCACTCACAATAATGGCATTTAAACCATCCAACTACCAAAATTAAACCAACACCCATTATTTCTCAACCTACTATCAACAATATTCATAGTTCCTCTATTGATACTCATTAATACACGAAACCTAACAACTTCCAACATAACATCAAAATTTCGCGGTTCTAACACTATAACCCTAGTTAGTATAAATCCCTAAATCAAAATCTCAACAAATAAACCATCTAATACTCACCTAAGGTTTGATTCTCAAAGATGGAGGAAGGAATTGGCTTGGAGGAGGACCGTAGCTTGAGGGAGGAGAGAACGCCAATGGGAAAGGGAGAGGGGGCGGCTGGGAAGAGAAAATCATGAGGGAGGGAGAGATTTTAGGTTTTTAATAATTTTTTGTGAAAATTACCATAACGCCCTTCCAAATAACTTTTTACTTAATTCCCCTAATTAACCTATGATTTGATTTTCTTCAACATAACCTTAACCCACTAAAATTCTAATAAATCCTTGTGGTTCCAATAAAACTCTCAATTCGCAAAACGGGCCTAACTTATTATTTTTACGGAATAAAACACAATACGGCAAAAAACTGGAGTTCTAGAAACAAAATCCATAACCCAAAAATCCGGGTGTTACATACCTTGTGATCTGCTCGACTTCGAGAAGGAAACCTTTTTCCTGAGCAAAAGTTTGCTGTTGTAAACCTTGCTCATATCTCAACTTTGCCTCCTCAGATACGAAGGCCATTCTATACACTTTCTTAATGTTCTGCTGTCCCTTTTGTTTCAGCCTCATTTCGACAGTCAAAAATTGTCTCTGAAAATCCGAGTGAGCTTTTTCGTCTAACGTCCAAATGTTCATAAAAGCAGCAGGGAGCAGAGGGTTTCAAAATTTTCACTGCTTATCGGCGGCGGATTTTGAGCGATAAATTAACCCTAGTAATTGCTTCGAGAGAACTTCAGTGATGATAAACAGAGAAGTAAAAATAAAATTCAAAATAAACTCATTTAAACCTAAAAATAATGAAAATGAAAATAAAATTAAAATTAAAGAATATAATAAAAGGATATTATTGAGGGTTGCCTCCCTATAGCGCTAAGTTTTTGCTTAAGTTTTCAGCCAGACTTCCCATCTGCTCATTATTCTTCAAGATCTTGTAGAGAAATTGACATAATTTTTGTCAATTTTTCTCCAAAATAATGTTTGATTCGTTGGCCATTTACCTTAAAATTTCTTCCACTTTTTTCATCATGCAACTCAACTGTTCCATATGGAAACATCTCTATGATTTCAAATGGTCCAAACCACCTTGACTTTAATTTTCCTGGAAAGAGTTTCATCCTAGAATTAAATAGCAAAACTTTTTCACCTTTTTCAAATGTCCTTCCCTGCAACTTTTTATCACGTCATTTCTTCACTTTTTCCTTGTATATTTTTACATTTTTGTCCGCTCCCAACCTTAACTCTTCCAACTCTTGCAATTGCAAAAATCGATATTTTCCTGCTCCTTGTAATCCAAGTTTAGGGTTTTGATTGCCCAATATGCTTTGTGCTCTAGTTCTACTGGTAAATGGCAAGCCTTTCCATAAATCAAATTATAAGGTGTGGTGCCCAAATGTGTTTTGTATGCTGTTCTATATGCCCACAAAGCATCGTCCAATTTCTGGGATCAATCTTTTCTATTAGGGTGTACCACTTTTTCCAATATTTTCTTTATCTCCCTGTTAGAAACATCTGCTTGCCCATTACTCTGTGGATGGTAAGCTGTCGTAACTTTATGTCTGACTCCATATTTACTCAGTAATTCTGTGAACAACCTGTTGCAAAAGTGAGAACCTCCATAGCTTATAATAGCTCGTGGTGTTCCGAAGCATGTGAAGATGTTTTTCTGTAAAAACTTTAAAACACTCTTCCCTTCATTATTCGGAAGTTCCACTGCCTCAACATTTAGATACATAATCCACAGCCAATAAAATATATTGATTTCCAAAAGAAGGTGGAAAAGGTCCCATGAAATCTATCCCCCATACGTCGAATATTTTTACTTCCAGAATATTTGTGAGTGGCAGCTCGTGTTTCCTTGAAATATTCCCTACTCTTTGGCATCTGTCACAATTTTTAGCAAACTCATTAGCATCCTTAAAAAGAGAGGGCCAGTACAAACCTGATTGCAAAACTTTAGCAGCTGTTCTGGTTCCTCCATAATGGCCGTCATATGATGCTGTATGGCATTGCTGCAGCACTGACTGCATTTCTTCTTAAGGAACACACCTTCTCAACAGCTGGTCGACACATTGCTTGAAAATAAATGGCTCGTCCCAGAAGTATTGCTTTACATCTTTCATAAACTTCCTTTTTTGCTGATAATCTAAATCGAAAGGGGTTATATCACTTAAAATATAATTAACAAAATCAGCGTATCAGGGTGCTGAAGAACCTTCCACCTTCAACAGATATTCATAAGGAAATGTCTCTTTAATTAAGTCTTCATGCTCCTGTTGTTTCCATTTTCTAATCTTGACAGATGATCTGCAACTTGATTCTCACACCCCTTTCTGTCTCAAATCTCCACATCAAACTCTTGAAGTAAAAGCACCCATCTAATAAGCCTAGGTTTAACATTCTTCTTAGCAACCAAATATTTTATTGTTGCATTATCAGTGTAAATGATAACTTTTGTGCCAATTAAATAAGCTTTGAATTTGTCAAAAGCAAACACAACAGCTAGTAGTTCTTTCTCTGTGGTTGTGTAGTTCTTTTGAGCTTCATTCAATGTCTTACTAGCGTAATAAATAGAGTGAAATATTTTTTCTTTCTTCTGCCCAAGAACCACTCCTACTACATAATCACTGGCATCACACATCAGGATAAAAGGTGAATTCTAGTCGGGTGCAGCTATCACAGGTGCGGTGATCAACTTTTGTTTCAGCAGGTTAAAAGCTTCCAGACAATTTTTGTCAAAATTGAATGAAATATTCTGCTCCAGTAACATGCATAAGGGCTTTGATATTTTTGAAAAATCTTTAATGAAGCGCCTATAGAATCCTACATGCCCCAAAAAGCTTCTAATTCCTTTCACTATTTTTGGTAGAGGTAGCTTCTCAAGAATTTCGATCTTCGCTTTATCCACCTCTAAATCTTTTTCTGAAACCTTATGCCCGAGGACTATTCCTTCTGGAACCATAAAATGACAATTTTTTTAGTTTAAAACTAAGTTAGTTTCCATGCATCTCTTCAACACTTTCTCTAGATTTTCCAGACAATTCTCGAAGGAGTCTCCAATAATTGAGAAATCATCCATAAATATTTCTAAACATTCTTCAATCATGTCTGAGAAAATTGCCATCATGCAACGCTGGAACGTTGCTGGAGCATTGTACAGACCGAAAGGCATTATTCTGAAGGCGAAAGTTCCATATGGGCAAGTGAAGGTTGTTTTCTCCTGGTCTTCGGGTGCAATTGTTCTTTGGTTCTAACCTGAGTACCCGTCTAAAAAGCAATAGAACTTTCTCCCAGCCAACCTGTCCAACATTTGATCTATAAAAGGCAAGGGAAAATAATCTTTTCGAGTAGCCTTGTTGAGCTTTCTATAATCCATACAAATCCTCCAACCTGTCACCGTTCTTGTTGGAATTAATTCACTTTTCTTGTTAGCTATTACAATTGTCCCTCCTTTCTTTGGAACACAATGGATTGGACTAATCCAAGAGCTGTCAGAAATGGGGTAAATTATTCCTGCATCCAACCACTTGAGTATCTCCTTCTTTACAACTTCTTTCATAATGGGGTTTAGTTTTCTCTGCTGATCTATTGTTGCAGTAACTCATTCTTCCAGTCTAATCTTGTGCATGCAAATGCTCGAGCTTATTTCTTTTATGTAGCAACCGGTAATTGCCAGCCTTGATTTTTTTATTAGTAACATTTTTGTGACTCTTATTTTTATAGAATTAAGTAAATTTGATTGGTTACTTAAATAGGTTAAAGTTGGTTAACCAAGGGCATTTGAGTAATTGTGAAGCAAGTGTTATAAATGGAGAGTTTAATGAAGGTTTAGCCGCCACTATTTCTCATTTCCTTATTCGGCATTCAGCTTAGCTCAGCTCAGCAGAGCAGATTCTTCTCCAGCATTTACCCCCTTCGATTCTTCTTCGACTTAGGTGAGTTTTACTTCGATCTCTTGCTGTTTTAGTGATTATATGTAATAGAGAGGGTTGTAGATGCGTATTTTGAGAATGCTGAGAGTAGGAGTTAAGTTCGGGTTTTGGTGATAAATCGAGAACGCTCCAGGAACTGAGCTTCCAACTAGTTTCCTTAGATTTTTGGATAGTTTAGAATGAAGTTAAGTAATGTTATGCTTATGTTTTAGGTGAGCCAACTCTTGAAGTAGCTTACAACCAGGAATCTCTCAGAAAAACCAGGTAAGTAGAGTATGTGTGCCTTCGGGCCTACATCACAAAACAGTAGGGTTTATGTGTGTTTATGAATGTTTTTCAGTATGTCATGCATCATGTTTTATTGAATGAGAATGAAAATGAATTTACATATAAAAGCATAGTGAGACATGAACAGATTGTATCAGATCAACTATTAAGGAAACTAATCTGCCCCTTAATCTAGTAGAGGATTTATACTTTGGGAAAACTGATCCACTTCCCATCGTACAGAGGGATCAGATCAGCTATTAAGGGAACTAATCCGCCCCTTAATCTAGTAGAGGATTTATACTTTGGGAAAATTGATCCACTTCCCATTGTACAGAAGGATCAGATCAGAGAAACGAATACAAAAGCAACTGAGATGTGAAAGTAGAAACTGCATGATTAGGATTTATGAATTCAGTATTTCATTCATATTTGCTCTACTTATTTAGCATTAAGCTAATAGATGAGTTTTGTGATGTAGGTGCTGAGTTTCCAACAGGTGATTTCTCTGAGTTTACTAAAGAATAGGCGAAGTTGATGGAGCACATCTATGCCGCGGTTTGGTGCACTGATGAAGCGGTTTAACAAATGTCAGTATGTGAAGTCTTAGTGGACAAGTGTGTTATTGAAATGTGCTGAAGATTTAAATGACAGTAGTAGTTTTAATGTTTTGACATGTTTTTGGATTATCCTGACTATGAAAACACGATTGGTTTATTTGTAGATTGCTATTCTGGATTTTTAGAAAGTTGTGGTTTTAAGTTGTTTTGAATTATTGCAGTAAAATTTATAAGTTCTTTTAGTAGGCAGAGTTGTCCGATGGTTAGAGTGTAAATGCTAATGTGGTTCTGCGTCGTTCGACAGATGTCGAATGGTAAAGATAAATCGGTAGATGTTGAGTATTACTGTTGATCGACAGATGCTGTCGTTCGACAGAAGTCAAAGTCAATCGGTAGATGTTGAGTGTTACTGTTGATCGGCAGATGCTATCGTTTGACAGAAGTCAAAGTCAATCAGTAGATGTGAGTACTAGATTTTGTCGTTTTGTGATCAGTGGATGTGAGCGGTAGATGTCAATAGTAGATTTTGTCGTTTTGTGATCGGTGGACGTGAGCGGTAGATGTGAGTAGTAGATTTTGTCATTTTGTGATCAGGTGAATGTGAGCGGTAGATGTGGGTAGTAAATTTTATCGTTTTATGACCGGTGGATACGAGCGGTGGATGTATTTTGTTCATCTTCTACAGCTGAGACTCTTCTGTCTCTACTTTTACCCTTTGGAACTGTTTAGCAGAAGATGTCTTCTGTTTCTGCTCTTACTGACGAGACTATTTGGCAGAAGAAGTGTTCGAATTTAAGACATTTAAATATTCAACACATTTATGTCCTCGGTTCTTTTGACCGATTGTTTCTATTATTTTAATCGTTACTCAAGTATTGTTTTAGTGTTTTATTTTAACCCTATTTTATACAAATGAATTTCCGCTGCAAGTTTTCTTGATGTTTTTAATTAAAGGTCAAATTTTGACCGTCGAGTGAAGTTTTTAAAATCTTCCCAGATTGTCTTAGTTTTGTTCAGCGTTATGAGTGGCGAATCGGGTTGCCAAAACTCGGGGCGTTACAGTTTTGTATCAGAGACATTTGGTTAAACCGTTCAAAAGATCACTCATCAGTACCGATCGTCGCATGGAAGTACTCCAACAACTATAAGTATTTATGCTAACCTTAGTTATTAGATATTTATGAGAGTAATTAACCTTGTCCAGGAATATAGCAAAATGGCTAGACGACCAGGAAGACCAAGAGTACCGAGAGAGATGCCAAATTTGAGAACTGAGGAGGATCCTAGTGTAATTAGGGAGCTGATAGCTTTAGTACGTCAGCAGTCTGAACAACTGGGACTACTTCTGAACCGAGATGTGCAAGGGAATGCCAACTCGTGTTCCAACAATGAGCAAGCAGGAGACAGATTCCGGATGTTGCAACCGCCCACATTTGATGGACAGTCATCCAATCTGATTGTTGCTGAGGGATGGCTCAGAAGATTGAGAGTATGTTAGGGTGTGCCAACGTTGGAGAAGGAGACAGAGTCACCTTGGCAGCATTCCATTTAGCTGCAGGATGCTCTACTTTGGTGGGAAACAATGGAGACAACCACTGATGTTCTGGCTATGTCTTAGTCCCAATTCAAGGAAATTTTCTATGAGAAATACTTTAACAGCACCATCCAGACCGCAAAGAAGGTGGAGTTTCTGAACTTGAAGCAGACGGGGTCCTGTGTCTGAGTACAATAGACAGTTTGAGTCCCTGTCAAGGTTTGCAGGACACTTTGTTCACAGGAATAAGGATAAGGTGTTTCAATTTATGCATGGACTGAAACCAGAGATTTACAGAGGAGTCAAGTTTTTGGGTATTAAAGGTTTGTCTTATGGAGAAGTTGTGTCCACGGCATTGGAAGTGGAAGATGCAGAATTGAAGTGTGCTGGACCAAAGGAAACCCCACGAAAGTTTATTCAGCCACACCAAAAGAGTGGGATGAAGAGGCCTAGTGAAGGCCAAGGTAGCCAGGGAGCAGGAAAGAAAGTACAGAATGTTAGGAAGTTTCCCCAAATCTCGGTATGTTTGAAGAGTCACCCGGGAGAGTGTAGATTTGGGTCGGGAAAGTGTTTCAACTGTGTAGAAGTTAGACACACGTTCAGGGATTGCCCGAAGCCCAGAGTCACTCGGTGCTTCAATTGTAACAAGGTCAGTCATATTAAGAGAGACTGCCCAGCTTTAAAGAGTGACCCTGCTAAAATAAAGCCGAGGATATTCTCCATGATAGAGTCGGGTGATGAAGACCAGCCCACGGTAGTGTCAGGTACTATATTGATCAATTCTATGCCTGTTTTCACTTTAATAGACTCTGGTGCAACACATTCTTTTAGAGCGTCTGCATTTGCTGTTAAGTTAGATGTACAGCCTACGCCAATCGAACATGTGTTTAATGTCACATTACACTCTGGAGAATGCATGCACTCTAGCCGAGTAATGCTTAATAGTGTGGTGTCTGTGGGAAACGCGTATCTGCCTGCTGATCTCATTATCATGGAGATAATGGGATTTGATGTAATCCTAGAAATGGACTGATTATTTAAACATTATGCCACAATCGATTGTAGGACTGGAATAGTTAGTTTTCAACCTCCTGGTGGTTTGAAACATACCTTTCAAGCTTTGAAGAAGTGTAAGAATAAGTCTGTTATCGCCCCTATCGATGCTAGACCTTCTCCATGCGGAGAGTATTTATGCTTTCTAGTCAGTGCTATAGACACACAAGTTGTAGGAAAACTGAGTTCTCAAAATGTCTTAGTTGTCCAAGACTTTCCAAAAGTATTCCTAGATGACCTTCCTAGTTTGCCGCCAGATAGAGAAATTGAGTTTGTTGTAGATGTTTACCCAGGTGCGGAGCCTGTATCTAAGAATCCTTATAGATTGGCACCAATAGAACTTAGAGAACTAAAGACATAGTTGGAGGAATTGTTGGGCAAAGGGTTCATACGCCTGAGTTTTTCACCGTGGGGTGCACCTGTTCTTTTTGTTAAGAAGAAGGATGGATCATTGCGTATGTGTGTTGATTATTGAGAATTGAACAAATTAACTATCAAGAACAAGTATCCATTACCAAGGATTGATGATCTATTCGACCAACTTAATGGTGCACGAGTCTTCTCTAAGATTGACCTTAGGTCTGGTTATTACCAATTGAAAGTCAAATCAGAAGATATTCCTAAGACAGCCTTTCGCACAAGATATGGACATTATGGGTTTTTGGTTATGTCTTTTGTATTGACAAATGCACCAGCAGCTTTCATGGATCTCATGAATAGAGTGTTTCACGAGTATCTAGATAAATTTGTCATAAGTGTTTATTGATGATATTTTAATCTATTCGCGTACTGAGGATGAAAATGCAAAACACTTGAACTTGGTATTACGAGTACTTAAGCATCACCAACTTTATGCCAAATTTTCAAGTGTGAGTTTTGGTTGGACCAAGTTCACTTTTTGGGTCACGTTATCTCGGGAGATGGGATATCTGTCGATCCAGCCAAGGTTCAAGCAGTTAAGGAGTGGCCCCAACCGATGAATGCTACAGATATTCGGAGTTTTCTTGGATTAGCAGGATATTACAGAAAGTTTATTGAAGGATTCTCGAAGATTGCCACACCCCTCACTCGGTTAACAAAGAAGAACATGATGTATGTGTGGACTGAGGAATGTGAGTTTAGTTTTCAAACCTTGAAACAGAGACTGACCAATGCCCCAATACTAACACTCCCCGTTGAGAATGGAAAATTTGGCATTTATTGTGATGCATCCAAAAGTGGGCTTGGTTGTGTCTTTATGCATGATGGAAAGGTAATAGCTTATGCTTCTAGACAGCTGAAAACACATGAAAAGAATTATCCTACACATGACTTGGAATTAGCTGCGGTAGTTTTTGCGTTAAAGATTTGGAGGCATTACTTGTATGGACAATCTTGTGAAATATTCTCAGATCACAAAAGTCTGAAATATATTTTCACACTGAAAGAGCTAAACATGAGGCAACGTCGATGATTGGAGTTTGTCAAGGATTACGATTTTGAGATCAAATATCACCCCGACAAGGCGAATGTTGTGGCTGACGCATTGAGTAGAGTAACAACATCAGCCTCAACATTGATACTTGACATACTGATAGCCTTAGAGACAGAATTCCAAAGATTTGACCTGGAAACTGTGTCCAGCGTGTCAGCCATGCTTTCTGCCATATCTTTAAGGCTTACTATTTTGAAGAGAATAAAGGAAGTTCAGGTGAATGATACTGAATGCAGTAAGTACAAGTTAAGCATGAATTCTTCTGATAAATCAGATTTCAAATTTTCTACTGATGGAATTCTCAAGTTTCGGAATAGATGGTTTGTTCCAACAAATGAAGAACTTCGAAATGAGATCCTTTCGGAAGCTCATTCTTCTAGGTTATCTGTTCATCTTGGAAGCACAAAAATGTACAGAGACCTTAAACAACATTATTGGTGGCCAAATATGAAAAGAAGTGTGGCGGAGTACATTGGATCGTGTTTGATTTGCCAACAGATTAAAGCTGAACATCAGAGACCTGCAGGAACATTGCAACCCTTACCAGTTCTCGAATGGAAATAGGCATAGATAACGATGGACTTTGTTGTAGGATTGCCTAGAACAGCAAGGGGACATGATGCAATTTGGGTGATAGTTGATCGTCTAACCAAATCTGCCCATTTCCTGCCCATTAAGATGACATACTCAATGACTAATTTGCTTAATTGTATGTGCATGAGATTATTAGGTTGTATGGAGTTCCAATCACTATAGTTTCAGATCGAGATTCTAGATTTACATCTAAGTTTTGGATGAGTTTACATAAGGCTATGGGTACACAGCTTAACTTTAGTACAGCTTTTCACCCTCAAACAGATGGACAATCCGAGAGGACTATTCAAACATTGGAGGATATGCTTTGTGCATGTGTATTAGAATTCCATGGTTCTTGGAGTAAGTATTTATCATTAGTGGTATTCTCTTATAACAACAGTTTTCAGGCTACAATAGGCATGGCACCATACGAGGCATTATATGGACGAAGGTGCAGATCTCCATTATACTGGGATGAAGTTGGAGAAGCACGATTGATTAGTCCTGACATTGTGCAACAGACAGTGGAGAAGATTGCTCTTATCCGACAGCGGATCTTGACAGGTCAAAGCCGGCAGAAAAGCTATGCCGATAGAAGACGTAGAGATTTAGAGTTTGAAGTTGGTGATGAAGTGTTTCTTAAGGTTTCACCGTTCAAAGGAGTTGTAAGGTTTGGGAAGAGAGGTAAGTTGAATCCCAGATACATCGGACCTTCCTCAATCTTGAAGAGGGTTGGGAAGACAACTTATCAATTGCAGTTACCAGTCTCAATGGAGAGAATTCACAATGTGTTCCATGTTTCTATGCTGAAGAAATGTATGCGGAATCCAACACAGGTTGTGGAACAGCAGAACATTGAAGTTCATCCTACCCTTACCTATGAAGAGAAACCAATGAAAATTCTGGACTATTCAACAAAAGTGCTACGTAACAAGGAAGTTCAGCTAGTGAAGGTGTTATGGCGTAATCAGAATGTAGAGGAGGCAACTTGGGAAAGCCAGCATGACATGATGAGCCGATATCCTGAGTTATTTAAGCACTAAATTTTGAGGACAAAATTATTTTAAAGATGGTAGATTGTAGCAACCGGTAATTGCCAGCCTTAATTTTTTTATTAGTAACATTTTTGTGACTCTTATTTTTATAGAATTAAGTAAATTTGATTGGTTGCTTAAATAGGTTAAAGTTGGTTAACCAAGGGCATTTGAGTAATTATGAAGCAAGTGTTATAAATGGAGAGTTTAATGAAAATTTAGCCGCCACTGTTTATCATTTACTCATTCGGCATTCAGCTCAGCTCAGCAGAGTAGATTCTTCTCCAACATTTACCCCCTTCGATTCTTCTTCGACTTAGGTGATTTTTACTTCGATCTCTTGCTGTTTTAGTGATTATAGGTAATAGAGAGGGTTGTAGATGCGTATTTTGATAATGCTGAGAGTAGGAGTTGAGTTCGAGTTTTGGTGATAAATCGGGAACGCTCGAGGAACTGAGCTTCCAACTAGTTTTCTTAGATTTCTGGATAGTTTAGAATGAAGTTAAGTAATGTTATGCTTATGTTTTAGGTGAGCCAACTCTTGAAGTAGCTTACAACCAGGAATCTCTCAGGAAAACCAGGTAAGTAGAGTATGTGTGTGCCTTTGGGCCTACATCACAAAACAGTAGGGTTTATGTGTGTTTATGAATGTTTTTCAGTATATCATGCATCATGTTTTATTGAATGAGAATGAAAATGAATTTACATGTAAAGGCATGGTGAGACATGGACAGATTGTATCAGATCAGCTATTAAGGGAACTAATCCGCCCCTTAATCTAGTAGAGGATTTATACTTTGGGAAAACTGATCTACTTCCCATCGTATAGAGGGATCAGATCAGCTATTAAGGGAACTAATCCACCCCTAAATCTATTAGAGGATTTATACTTTGGGAAAATTGATCCACTTCCCATTGTATAGAAGGATCAGATCAGATAAACGAATACAAAAGCAACTGAGATGTGAAAGTAAAAATTGCATGATTAGGATTTATGAATTCAGTATTTCATTCATATTTGCTCTACTTATTTAGCATTAGGTTAATGAGTTTTGTGATGTAGGTGTTGAGTTTCCAACAGGTGATTTCTCTGAGTTTACAAAAGAATAGGCGAAGTTGATGGAGCACATCTATGCCGCGGTTTGGTGCACTGATGAGGCGGTTTAACAAATGTCAGTATGTGAAGTCTTAGTGGACAAGTGTGTTGTTGAAATGTGCTGAAGATTTTATTGACAGTAGTAGTTTTAATGTTTTGACATATTTTGGGATTATCCTAACTATGAAAACACGATTAGTTTATTTGTAGCTTGCTATTCTAAATTTTTAGAAAGTTGTGGTTTTAAGTTGTTTTTAATGATTGCAGTAAAATTTATAAGTTCTTTTAGTAGGCAGAGTTGTCCGATAGTTTACAGTGTAAATGCTAATGTGGTTCTGCGTCATTCGACAGATGTCGAATGGCAGAGATAAATCGGTAGATGTTGAGTGTTACTGTTGATCTGCAGATGCTGTCGTTCGACAGAAGTCAAAGTCAATCGGTAGATGTTGAGTGTTACTATTGATCGGCAGATGCTGTCGTTTGACAGAAGTCAAAGTCAATCGGTAGATGTGAGTAGTAGATTTTGTCGTTTTATGATCGGTGGATGTGAGCGGTAGATGTGAGTAGTAGATTTTGTCATTTTGTGATCGGTGGATGTGAGCGGTAGATGTGAGTAGTAGATTTTGTCGTTTTGTGATCGGTGGATGTGAGCGGTATATGTGGGTAGTAAATTCTTTGCGTTTGTGACCGGTGGATGCGAGCGGTGGATGTATTTTGTTCAGCTTCTACCGCTGAGACTCTTTTGTCTCTACTTCTACCGTTGGAACTGTTTAGCGGAAGATGTCTTCTGTTTCTGCTCTTACCGCCGAGACTATTTGGCAGAAGAAGTGTTCGAATTTAAGACATTTAAATATTCAACACATTTATGTCCTCGGTTCTTTTGACCGATTGTTTCTATTATTTTAATCGTTACACAAGTATTGTTTTAGTGTTTTGTTTTAACCCTATTTTATACAAATGAATTTCCGCTGCAAGTTTTCTTGATGTTTTTAAATAAAGGTCAAATTTTGACCGTCGAGTGAAGTTTTTAAAATCTTCCCAGATTGTCTTAGTTTTGTTTAGCGTTATGAGTGGCGAATCGGGTTGCCAAAACTCGGGGCGTTACATTTTATGTCTTTCACTGTCCATGCTAAAGCTGGCTTATATTTTTTAAGCACCTCCACTAACTCTTGCTCCTGCATGTTAGATAAAGCAGTAGAAATAATAGCAGGAAAATGTCTCTTTGAGTACAAGAAATACATACTTCAAGTGAGGCGGCGGCTGTTTGAGTTCCACTGTGGCTGCTCCTTCGCTAGAGAATGTTGCCAATCCTCTTTGCCATCTTCGGTTCTAATTAATGCTTCGAACTGCCTTCTATACCCGCCTGATAATTGTTTTATTTCTGCTGCCTTGAATTCTTCGGAAATATTGAAACACCCTTCTTCATCATAAGTACATTTCATGACTTTTAAAACATTGAAAGTAACTTGCTGGTTATTAACTCTCATTGTGAGTTCTCCTCTCTGCATGTCGATTAGGGTTCTTCCAGTGGCTAAAAATGGCCGCCCCAGAATTATTCACACCTCCCGATCTGCTTCATAGTCAAGTATGATGAAGTCTGCTGGAAAGATAAATTTGTCCACCTTCACTAACACATCCTCTATCTTTCCTTGAGGATGAGTTAGTGAACGGTCAGCAAGCTGTAGAGTTACTGTTGTTGGTCTTGCTTCTCCAATTCCCAGCTTCTTAAAGATTGACATGGACATCAAATTGATACTAGCTCCAAGAACACATAGAGCTTTTCCGAAATAGTTATTGCCGATTGTCCAAGGAATGGTGAAACTACCAGGATCCTTCAGCTTCGGTGGTATTTTGTTCTGTAAAATATAGCTGGTCTCTTCGGTCATAGCAACCATCTCATATTCTCTCAATCTTTGTTTCTTTGATAAAATATCTTTCATGAATTTCGTATAGTTGGGCATCTGTTCAAGGGCTTCCACCAAAGGTACGTTGATGTGAAGTTGCTTCAAAACATCCAAGAATTTTTTAAATTACTTTTCTTGGTTGTGTTTTTGTAGCCTTTGTGGAAATGGTGGAGGAGGTTTCTAGATTCGTAATTCTGCGGGTCGATGTTGTTTCGGTGTTGCGAGTGGAACTGCAGCATTGATATTAATTTCTTCAGATTCCATATTATTCTCTTCGGCCTCCTCAGTGCTCTCTTTCTCAATCATCACTTCTCTTTCTTGTAAACCCTTAGTACTGGGTTGCTTTTTTGTTTCCGCTTTTTGGTTATTATTCTTTGATTTCTCCACCCTCTGTGGCTTTTCTGGAATCTCTACCTCCCTTCCATTCCTTAATAAAATCGCCTTGCATTGTTCTTTTCCCGGTCTCTGTGGAATTTCAGTGTCACTTGGTTGCTGTCTCATGCTTCTTGAATTTGCAGATTGAGCTAGCTGTCCCAGTTAGGTTTCAATATTCTTTATGGAGGCTGCTAAATTCTGCAATATTATGTCTGTCTTTGAAGCATATTCTCTTGCAAAATTATCTGATTTTTCTTGAGATACTGGCTTCTGAACTTGCTGAGTGTAGTTCTGGGCATAATTATCAGCAGATCTTGCAGGTATTGCATTATTCTATTGTTGTGAATTCCATTGAACGTTTGGATGCTGTCTCCATCCAGGGTTGTACGTCTGTGAAAAGAGATTATTGTTTCGGTTATACCCCACATAATTCGCGGATTTGTGGTTCGTAGTGCATGAGCTATCATCATGGTTCTCCCCGCAAAAAATGCATGATATCTCCCGTATTTGTGGCTGTTGCTGTTTGTTCAGAGCTTTTATGGCATTTTCTAATGAAGCTATTTTTGCATTGAGAGCAGCTACTTCATCAACTTCATAAAGTCTAGGTGCTCTCCTTGCATTTGTATTCCTGTCTGATGGCCATTGATAGCTATTCACTGTCATTCTTTCCAGTAAGTCATATGCCTCATTAAAAGATTTTGACAGCAGTGTTCCATTGGCTGCTGCATCAATGATCGATCGGGTTTGTCCATTCAATCCATTGTAAAATGTTTCCAACTGAATCCAATGAGGGATCCCGTGATTTGGACACTGTCTCAGCAGTTCTTTAAATCTATCACACGCTTCGTAGAGTGATTCCCCATCCCTTTGCTGGAAGCTGGTAATGTCATTTCTCATCCTTGTGTTCCTCACTGGTGGGTGATACTTCATAATGAATTTCTTACCAAGGTCCCCCCAAGTAGTAATGGTATCAGAAGGAATACTGTTCAACCAATCCCTGACTCTATCTCTCAAAGAATATGGGAATAATTTTAACCTTAACGCTTCTGCAGATACTCCAGGGAAGTTGAAAGAATCACTAACTTCTCCAAACACTTTCAAATGGCGATGATGATTATCTGTAACTGCTCCAGTGAACTGTCCAACCGTTTGGAGCATTTGGAACATCACCGGTTTAAGCTCAAATCTGATGGCACGAAGGTACAGTCTTACTATTTCAGGATTTAGATCATTTAGTGTAGGAATGGCAAAATCTTGAATGGGTCTGTCTCTGTCATCAATAATTCTTTCAGCATTGTCCCTTTCTCTTTCTACATTCGCTATATTGTCTCCCTCAATAAACTGTTGCCGTTGTTGTCTTCTTCTTACTCTAAATGTTTTTTCAATTTCGGGATCTATGGGTACAAGATCCTGTGCGTCTTCTTCATCCGGCATAAATTAAGAATACCTGAAAATATAGAAACAAAATAAAATAAAATAACGTAAAATAAAATAAAATAATTGTAGCAAAATAATCAAAACTAAGCAATATCCCCGGCAACGGCGCCAAAAACCTGTTAGTGATTTTACACTTTTATGCAAGTGCACGTATCGCTTCAAGTAGTAAAAATATCGATCCCACGAGGATATTCTTAATTAAATTAATTGCTATAAAAATCTTATGAAAATATTAAGTTGATAAATGAAAATAATTAGAATTAAAATCCGAATGATGATGTAACAAAAGAAAATAGGATAAACGAGATAAAATCAGTAAATGGAAGCCTTTGCTAGGATCGATTTCTTCATTAAGATAATTTTACTACTGATGCTCTGGTGATGCTATGCAGCATTGCCTATGAACAACAAGAATAAAATAATTCTATGATTCTTTCGAATTGCCTAATTTAGAACTTCTCTCAATCTTGAAGGAATGTAACTAACATTGAATTACTTAATTGCCTTATTCTTATTGTCAATCGAATCAATGCTAACTATGTTGTAACAATTTAATTTGATTAATTATTCGTGCATCTTAGAATTTATATTTATCTTTCGATATAATATAAACATGGATCATCAACCTATCTATCGATATGATCTGAATTAAGCAAGGAATATCACAAATAGTTGTTCAATAAACAATCGCATAAACAAATCGAGATCGTAGCAAAATCCGTAACGAATACTATCGTCCTAACCAAGTAATGAGTTTAGCTACTAGACACAATTAATAAAAATTCAAAACAATAGTGTTAATAAAATCATAAACAGTAAAAAGAAAAGGAAGAATATCCAAAGAATGTCGTCGGCCTTCTTCTCCTGATCCAGAGCCCTCTTCTTCTTTCTCGTAAAATCACCTTTTTTGTTCTGCATGTGACACCCATTTTCTCTCTCCAATCTCCTTTATTTTATTGTTCCATCTATTTTTGCCCTCTTTCAGGATGATTTTCTCTCTCTCTTGTTCTCGTTCCACGTGCTTCAATAACTCCCAAATCTCTTTCTTTCAATTGGCTCTTCTTCTCTTTTTGTCCTCTTTTGCACGCCAAGTGTCTTCTCCTCTTTCTCTCTCTTCATAATTTGAATCAATTTACAGCCACGGTTTCCTGATTTAAATCCTTTATTTTTGGTATCATCGTTTCCTTGATCTCTCTCCCTAATTTTTAGCATTTGAATTTGATTTTCCCACTATTAAAATTGCATTCAAACAAGAAAATATAAAATTCAAATTAATGAGAAAAATCTTCTTTTAATAGATAATCTGTATAAAATATATTAAATGAAATCAATACACCGATGCTGCAGCATTATATAGCACTTGTAGTATATTCCTACCAATTTCTTATTGCATTCACTCAATTCATATATAAAAAATCTGCTTTTAATAGATAATCTGCATGAAATATATTAAATTAAATCAATGCACCGATGCTGCAGCATTATATAGCACTTGTAGTATATTCCTATCAATTTCTTCTTGCATTCACTCAATTCATATATATTCTTTCAATTAATTACCGTATATCAGAAAGAATAAAACCAGAAGAAACAAAGCAGAATTCTCGGAGCCACAGAAAACAGTTTGAAACATCAATGAGGACTGAATATAAACTAGAAGCTTTCAAGCCATCTGTTGAAGACACACCTACTCTAGAGCTTAAGCACCTACCATCTCACCTCAAACATCAAGTGACCATAGCATATCATCCACAAAGCATAGTAACGTGAAGCATGGAAAGTCAGGCTGACGACTTAAAACATCAAGCGCTTATTGGGAGCGAGGCAACCCAATTTTTGATATCCTTTTGTGTTGGTTTTTGTTTATTTTATTTTATTTTATTATTTTTTTTAGTTTTTGCTTTCAATAATGTTGATGCTGCAATGTTTACTGTAGCATTCAGGTCTGCACAATCAGAGGAAGAAGAAGAACCACGCCACCATCCAAATGCTGCAAGCAGAGCTGCAGTATTAGCCGAGAACACAGTGTACCAGCAACAAATCATGGAGGGATTAAAGCTTCTTGATGAAAGACTAGCCAAGCCAACCTTCCCTCACTTTTCCACAATGCTGCTCCACGACTCAGACTCTGAATCAGAACCCGCAGCATAATCATCCTGGGAAGTACTTACCCCCTAGTTTTATTTTGTTTAAATTTTAAACTATATTTTGTTCGACAGTGGAGACACTGTCGAGTTTGAGTTTGGGGGTGAGGAAATGGGTAGAAAAATTGACTGAAAATTGGTTGTTAGCTATAACAAATATCAAATGAATATAAAATTTTCAAGTGTTTCCTAATTGAGTAAGTTATTGAATAATGTCATTGTCACATATTATTAGATATTAATTAAGACTTATTCCCATGAGCTTATTTTTATTAACACACAAACTCCCTTTAATTGCTTAGGAATATCATCTTTACTAGACCTTACAATTATAGGTAGATGACAACAATTCAATGTTTGACAAAGGAAATTAGCAATAAAAGAATAAAAAAAAGAGAAAAAAAATGCAATTTTCTAATCTACTTTCAATTTCGAGTGAGCCTTATAGATACTCGATGGGTAGAAATAAATTAGAGGAACTTTGGGAGGAACTCCATTGCATAATTATTGACTATACTCCTCTATTATTTTATATGAGTATATATATCTTTAAGTGACACTACTGAGTAACCGAAAGCCTTCATGACCAATGTTGTCAATCGCGTAAAAAAGTAGTGTGACTTATAGAGAAAATCAATACAAAAATTGTATATCCCCCTTACTTGTTTGTGTATAAAAAAAAAAAAAAAAAAAAAAAAAAAAAAAAAAAAAAAAAACCTTTGAAAGCTAATTAACTTAGGAAAAACATTGAGGAATTGATATTCTATGATATTCATTGTGATATTTAGTTTTGATTTTTAAACTTAACAATTCAAGAGGAGTTTGAGCACACACACAGTTTGAAAAATTTGTTTATTGGGAAATAAATCTATATTGATTACTTTTATTTGTGATAGTGAAATTTTTCAATAATTTACAAGTTATGAAATATTTTGAAAATTACATGGCATTCGTTAATGTTACTTTGGAGTTTGGAATCCCTTGGTTTTTATTTTATTTGCATCACTCGAGGACGACTAATGGTTTAAGTTTGGAGGTATTTGATAACTCTAAATTTAGAGTTATTTTATACTATTTTTATGTAATTTAACTTGTATGATTTGAGTGAATTTTAGAAGAAATTAAGGAAATTTACTATAATTGCTACATGATCAGTGCCGTGATTAAATTTAAATATATTTCATACATATTTTCTATTAAAAGCAGATTTTCAACATTAATTCGAATTTTATATTTTGAATGCAGAGTTATTAGTGGGAAAATGTAAAAATGGGATATCGGTGTTTTAATAGAACATCAATGAAGATTACCAAAATCTGGAAGAAAAAGAAAATAAAGCAATTGTTACCATAAATAAAAGACATAAATCAGGGAGTAGAATCTGGGAGTTTGGACGATAGAGAAAAGCACAATCAACTGTGGACGACAGAGAAAGTGGACGAAAAACAGAAAGCGTGGACGACTGGAAAGCTGGGAAAAATAGAAAGCGTGGACGATGGAAAGCGTGGACTTGGCCTGGAAAAACAGAAAGACAAAAAGTCACTAAAAGACAAAAAAGCGTGGACAACTGGAAAGCTGAGAAAAATAGAAAGCGTGGACGATGGAAAGCGTGGACTTGGCCTGGAAAAATAGAAAGTCAAAAAGCACTAAAAGACTAGAAAGCATGGACGACTGGCAAAATGGATTGCTGGCAGTGTGGACGATTGAGCAGCGTGGACTACTGAACAGAATGGATGACTAGCATAATGGACGAATGACAAGAATGGACGACTGGGAAGAGTGAACGACAAATAGAAAGCAAATCAAGAAGATTCTATCATGATAATAAGCCGTTAATCAAGGAAATTCTGGAGGAGAGAGAATAATAAAAGAGGGATTTAATTCCCTCAAGGAAAAAGGGTATATATACACATCTTTTACTCTACGGAATGGAAGGCGAGAGCGGGGAGTCTGCGGCTGGAGAAAGAAACTTCTTCTTCTTATTCTTCTTTTTATTTTTATTATTTTTATTTTATTATGATTTTAGGCTAGTTTTTCTTTATTTTGGTTAGGAGAAAGTACTCATTACATGTTTTTGTAACACCCGGTTCTATAGAAATAATTATTTAATCTTTTAATTAATGGTACACTTTACATGGCAATAATAAATGTAGGGTTAGTGGATGACTAGGCGAGGGCATAAGGGTAATTGAAAAATTAAAAGTGGATAACGTATTTAAGGAAAGAGGTTTTGGGTTTAATGCACTGTAGCCGCCACTGTTTTTCCCAAATCATTTTCGACTCTCAGCTTCTCAGCTCAGCAGAGTGCGCTAGGGGATTCTTCTCCGATTTTCCCTTCGGCTTAGGTGAGTTTTACTAAGGTATCTCACTACATTATGATTATAGACGATAGAGGTGTATCGTAGATGCATATTCTTAGGAAATATAGGGTGTAGGAGTTGAGTAGGGTCCCGTAAGGAATCAGAAATGCATATAGGATAGAGTCCTGAACTAGCTCCGTAAGTTTCTGAATAGTATGGAATAAGGTTTAGTGAAGATCTAATCGGTATTCTATTTGTGACTTAGGTGAGCAAAACGTCTGAAGTAGTTTGAAACCGAGCATTTCCAGGAGACCAGGTAAGTAAAGTATGCTTGTGCCTTAGGGCCTACATCACAAAACAGTAGGATTGTGCATGCTTGAATGTGTTTGTATGTCATGCATCATATTTTGAAAATTATGCAAAAATGAATTTACATGAAATGACATGGTAAGGAATGAACAGACTGTAACAGTTGTTAAGGAAACTAATCCGCCCCTTAATCAAGAGAGAGGATGTATGTGTAATACTCGGTTTTATCAAACCGTTTCTCTGTTCCTTTTAAACAAATGACACAATTTATATGATAATATTATATGTAGGGTTAGTGGATGACTAGGCAGGGGCATAAGAGTAATTAGAAATTCAAAGGTGGATAACGTATTTAAGGGAACTATTAATGAAGTAGCCGCCACTGTTGATTTTATTTCCTCCCCATTCTCAGCTCCTCAGCTGCAGAGCGCGATAGGAGACTCCCTTCGACTTCCTCCAGCGATTTCCTCCGAACTTGGTGAGTTTTACTTCTATTTCTTGCTACATTGTATCTATCGTTGGTAGGAGGGTGATAAATGAGGATTTGAGAAGGCGGTAAGCGAGTTGAGTAGGGTCCCGTAAGGAATCAGAAATGCATATAGGATAGAGTCCTAAACTAGCTCCGTAAGTTTCTGAATAGTATGGAATAAGGTTTAGTGAAGATCTAATCGGTATTCTATTTGTGACTTAGGTGAGCAAAACGTCTGAAGTAGTTTGAAACCGAGCATTTCCAGGAGACCAGGTAAGTAAAGTATGCTTGTGCCTTAGGGCCTACATCACAAAACAGTAGGATTGTGCATGCTTGAATGTGTTTGTATGTCATGCATCATATTTTGAAAGAAAACGAAAATGAATTTACATGAAATGACATGGTAAGGAATGAACAGACTGTAACAGTTGTTAAGGAAACTAATCCGCCCCTTAATCAAGAGAGAGGATGTATGTGTAATACTCGGTTCTATCAAACCGTTTCTCTGTTCCTTTTAAACAAATGACACAATTTATATGACAATATTATATGTAGGGTTAGTGGATGACTAGGCGAGGGCATAAGGGTAATTAGAAATTCAAAGGTGGATAACGTATTTAAGGGAACTATTAATGAAGTAGCCGCCACTGTTGATTTTATTTCCTCCCCATTCTCAGCTCCTCAGCTGCAGAGCGCGATAGGAGACTCCCTTCGACTTCCTCCAGCGATTTCCTCCGAACTTGGTGAGTTTTACTTCTATTTCTTGCTACATTGTATCTATCGTTGGTAGGAGGGTGATAAATGAGGATTTGAGAAGGCGGTAAGCGAGTGGTGGTTTCGGTTTAAGTTGAAATCGGGAATGCACAATGGCTAGAGTTCCCAAAACAGTTTCCCTTATATTTCTGGTGGTTTAGAATGAAGATTAGAGGAAATTTAATGTATGCTCTGTCTATGGTTTTAGGTTTGGTTAATACCCGAAGTAGTTTGCAACCAAGCTTTCTCCAGGAGACCAGGTAAGTAGAGTCTGCATGTGCCTTCGGGCCTACATCACAAAACAGTAGGATTTGTGTGTGCATGAATGAATGTTTCTTTTATGTCATGCATCATATTTTGAAAGAAAACGAAAATGAATTTACATGAAATGACATGGTAAGGAATGAACAGACTGTAACAGTTGTTAAGGAAACTAATCCGCCCCTTAAATCGTACATATGGATTTATACCCTGGGAAAACTGATCCACCTCCCATTGTATCAGGGATCATCAGTATACTTTTAAGGGAATTAATCCGCCCCTTAAATCGTACATATGGATTTATACCCTGAGAAAACTGATCCACCTCCCATTGTATCAGGGATCATCAGTATACTTTTAAGGGAATTAATCCGCCCCTTAAATCGTACATATGGATTTATACCCTGGGAAAACTGATCCACCTCCCATTGTATCAGGGATCATCAGTATACTTTTAAGGGAATTAATCCGCCCCTTAAATCGTACATATGGATTTATACCCTGGGAAAACTGATCCACCTCCCATTGTATCAGGGATCATCAGTATACTTTTAAGGGAATTAATCCGCCCCTTAAATCGTACATATGGATTTATACCCTGGGAAAACTGATCCACCTCCCATTGTATCAGGGATCATCAGTATACTTTTAAGGGAATTAATCCGCCCCTTAAATCGTACATATGGATTTATACCCTGGGAAAACTGATCCACCTCCCATTGTATCAGGGATCATCAGTATACTTTTAAGGGAATTAATCCGCCCCTTAAATCGTACATATGGATTTATACCCTGGGAAAACTGATCCACCTCCCATTGTATCAGGGATCATCAGTATACTTTTAAGGGAATTAATCCGCCCCTTAAATCGTACATATGGATTTATACCCTGAGAAAACTGATCCACCTCCCATTGTATCAGGGATCATCAGTATACTTTTAAGGGAATTAATCCGCCCCTTAAATCGTACATATGGATTTATACCCTGGGAAAACTGATCCACCTCCCATTGTATCAGGGATCATCAGTATACTTTTAAGGGAATTAATCCGCCCCTTAAATCGTACATATGGATTTATCAGACCAGTGAACGAATGCAACATAACTGAGGAATGAAAGTAGAAACTGCATATTTAGGATCATATTTCAGTATTTCATTTCATTATCGCTTTACTTACTTAGCATTAGGCTAATAGATGAGTTTTGTGATGTAGGTGTTGAGGATACTGCAGGTGAATTTTCTGAGTGCACAGATGATTAGCTGTGGTTGGAGGAGTTCATCCATGTCTCGACTCGGAAGCTGATGAGGCGGGTTAACTGGTGTCAGCAGATGTTGAGGTCTATTTGATAGTGGTTAAGTCTGAACATGTTAAGTTTTCACGATAGAATGTTTTTTTAATGTTTTGAATCTGTTTTGAGATTTTCTGATAATAGTATTTCTGTGAGATTTTAAATGTTGATTCATACTAAATTTTAGTAATGCATTGGTCTGGAATGTTTAAGTGAAGTGAGAAAATTTCCTTTCCGTAGTTAGAGTTGTTGTTCTGCTCTCTGTCGGTAGATGGAGTCTATCGGCAGATGTTGAGTTATTAATCTTTCCTCTATCGGTATGTCCAGTTTGCCTCACCGGTGGATGTATGGTTGAGTCGATCGGATGAATGAATCATCCGGCTGACGTCATCGGACGATGTGTGTTTAATTTTATCGGAAGATGTCTTCAGAAAAGCCATCGGATGATGTAGTTTTATTTTATCGGTAGATGTCTTCGGATAAGCCATCGGATGATGTAAAAACTCTTTGTCGTTTAGTGGCCGGTGGATGTCGTGTGTTAATCCACCGGAAGATGTAGGTTTAAATCTATCGGATAAAGGAAGGCATCTGGCTGACGTCATCGGAAGTTGTAGAGAGCATTTTTGTTATTTAGTCACCGGTGGATACCGTGAGTAAAACCACCGGAAGATGGAGAGAATATTTTGTCGTTTTATGACCGGAGGACGGCTTCCGTTTCTGTTTTTCTGTTTTTAGCCCTTCCGTTGACTTGGTTCAGCGGCAGGTGCGTTTGACTTTCTTCACCTTTAAAGCAACCCGCGGTTTAAACTTTTATTTTCCCTTGGTCAACTATTTCTAATATTCCGCCCGATTATCCAAACACTTTTTATGATTTTGTTCAGCTCTATTTTTGTTTAAATGATTTCCACTGCAAGCAAAAAAAATATGGTAGAAAGTTTAGTCATGTACGAGGTTTGTGTGACAAACCGGGTTCAGATAACTCGGGGCGTTACAGTGTGGTATCAGAGACATTCAGTTAAAACGTTCAAAAGATTACTCATCAGTGCCAGTCGTTGCATGGGAGCACTCCAACAACTGTAAGTGTTTATGTTAGCCTTAGTACTTAGATGTTTATAAAGATAGTTAACCCTGCGCAGGAATATAACAAAATGTCCTGACGACCAGGAAGGCCAAGAGTGCAGAGAGAGACACCAACTCCGGGAAGCGCAGAAGATTCTAGTGTAATCGGACAGTTGACAGATCTAGTGCGATAGCAGGCAGAATTAATGCGCCAGCAATCCGATTAACTAGGAGTACTGCTGAACCGAGAGGTGCAAGGAAGTGCCAACTCGGGTCCTAGCAATGAGCATTCCGGGGATAGATTCTGGAGACTAAGACCACCCACGTTTGATGGTCAGTCATCTGATCCTGTTGTGGCTGAAGGGTGGCTTAGGAAGATAGAGAATATGTTTAGGTGCGCCAGCATAGGAGAAGGAGATAAGGTCACATTAGCAACATTTCACTTGGCGGGCGAAGCTCAACTCTGGTGGGAAACAGTTGAAACCACCACTGACATTCTGACTATGACTTGGTCACAGTTTAAGGACGTCTTCTATGAGAAATATTTTAACAGCACGGTCCAGACCGCAAAGAAGTTGGAGTTTCTGAATTTGAAGCAGACAGGGTCGGTGGCAGAGTACAGTAGGCAATTTGAGTCCTTGTCCAGGTTTGCTGGACATTTTGCTCATAAGGACGAGGATAAGGTGTTCAAATTCGTGCATGGACTGAAGCCGGAGATTTATCGAGGAGTCAAATTCTGTGGCATTAAAGGTTTAACGTTCAGTGAAGTTGTGTCCACTGCTCTGGAAGTGGAAGAGGCTGAAAGGAAGTGTGCTGGACCAAAGGAGGCCCCGCAAAGGTTTAACCAGCCACACCAGCAAAGGGGAACGAAGAGGCCAAGTGAAGGCCAAAGTAGCCAGGGAGCAGGAAGGAAAGTGCAGGATGTCAAGAATTTTCCCCAATGTCCAACATGTTTGAAGAATCACCTGGGGGAATGTAGGTGGACCTCCAGAAGGTGTTTCAACTGTGAGGAGGTTGGACACTCATTCAAGGACTGCACTAAGCCCAGAGTCCTTCGATGCTTCAACTGTAACAAGTCGGGACACACTGTTAGAGACTTCCCAACGTCGAAGAGTGGCCCTGCTAGGATAAAGCCTAGAATATTCTCCATGATAGAGTCAGGAGAAGAGGACTAGCCTGCTGTGGTGTCAGGTACTATATTGATCAACTTTGTACCTGCTTTTACTTTGATAGATTCGGGTGCAACGCATTCTTTTATAGCCTCTGCATTTGCTGATAAGTTAGAAGTAAGGTTTACTCCTTCTGAGCACGTGTACAACGTAGTATTACCTTATGGTGAGCACATGCACTCCAGTCAAATGATGCTTGATAGTGTGGTGTTAATAGGGAACATGAATTTGCCTGCTGATCTTATTGTTATGGACATAATGGGATTTGATGTGATCCTAGGAATGGATTGGTTGTTTAAGCATTATGCCAGTATAGATTGTAGAACTGGAATAGTTAGCTTTCAACCCCCTGGTAAGTTGACACATACCTTTCAAGCTTCAAAGAAGAGTAAGGAAATGTTTGTGATGACTACTATTAACACTAGACCTTCCCTGTGTGGAGAATATTTGTGCTTTTTGGCCTGTGTTTTAGACACACAACTAGTAGAAAAATCGAACCCCAAGGATGTTTTAAATGTCCAAGATTTTCCAGAAGTATTTCTAGATGACCTTCCTGGCTTGCCACCAGATAGGAAAATCGAATTTGTTGTAGATATTTACCCTGGAGCCGAGCTTGTGTCTAAAAATCCATATAGGTTAGCTCCAACTGAACTTAAGGAATTAAAGAAACAATTGGAGGATCTATTGGAAAAAGGGTTCATACGCCCAAGCTTTTCACCGTGGGGTGCACCTGTCCTTTTTTTCAAGAAGAAAGATGGATCAATGCGTATGTGCATTGATTATAGAGAATTGAATAAGTTAACTGTCAAAAAAAAATACCCTTTGCCGAGAATTGATGACTTATTTGACCAGCTTAGGGGCGCAAGAGTTTTCTCTAAGATTGACCTTAGGTCCGGTTATTATCAGCTGAAGGTAAAATCTAAAGATATCTCAAAGACTGCCTTTCGCACAAGGTATGGACATTATGAGTTTTAGGTTATGTCTTTTGGTTTGAAAAATGCACCAGCAGCCTTCATGGATCTCATGAATAGGGTGTTTCATGAGTTTTTGGACAAGTTTGTCATAGTATTCATAGACGATATTCTGATCTATTCTAGAACTAAGGATGAGCATGCAAGGCATTTGAGTTTGGTGTTAGGGGTACTTAGACAGCATCAGCTTTATGCTAAGTTTTCCAAGTGTGAGTTTTGGTTGGACAGAGTTCACTTTCTTGGTCATGTGATCTCTGGAGATGGAATATCTGTCGATCCAGCCAAGGTTCAAGCAATTAAAGAGTGGCCCCAACCAAAGAATGCTACAGATATTCGAAGTTTCCTCGGGTTAGCAGGATATTACAGAAAATTTATTGAAGGGTTTTCAAGGATTGCAACACCCCTCACTCGGTTAACTAAGAAAAATATCAAGTACGCTTGGACTGAGGAGTGTGAATCCAGTTTCTAGACCTTGAAAAGTAGACTGACCAATGCCCCTATATTGACCCTACCCGATGAGAGTGGAAAGTTTAGCATTTACTGTGATGCTTCCAGGATTGGTCTTGGGTGTGTGTTAATGCAAGATGGAAAGGTTATAGCTTATGCTTCTAGGCAGTTAAAAATGCATGAAAAGAACTACCCTACCCATGACTTAGAATTAGCTGCAGTTGTATTTGCACTTAAAATTTGAAGGCACTACTTGTATGGACAATCTTGTGAGATATTTTCAGATCATAAGAGCCTGAAGTATATTTTCACACAGAAGGAACTAAACATGAGGCAACAATGATGGTTGGAATTTGTTAAGGACTATGATTTCGAGATTAAATATCATCCCGGCAAGGCAAATGTTGTGGCAGATGCCTTGAGTAGAGTAACAACATCAACCCCACCTATGATTTTCAGTATGCCATTAGCTTTAGAGTCAGAATTCCAAAAATTTAACTTAGAAGCAGTAACCAGTATATCAGCTATGCTATCAGCCATAACCTTAAGGCCTACCATTTTAGAGAAAATAAAGGAAGCTCAGACGAATGATGATGAGTGTAACAAGTATAAGTCAAGTATGAATTCTACGGACCAATCAGATTTTAACCATTCTACTAACGGGATCCTCAAGTTTAGAAATAGGTGGTTTGTTCCAGCCATTAAGGAGCTCCGTGATGAGATTCTTTCTGAAGCACACTCTTTCAAGTTCTCAGTTCACCCTGGAAGTACAAAGATGTACAGAGACCTTAAGCAACACTACTGGTGGCCTAGTATGAAACGAAGCGTGGCAGAATATGTAGGATCATGTTTGTGTTGTCAACAGATTAAAGCCGAGCATCAGAGACCCTCAGGAACATTGCAACCTTTACCAGTTCCTGAATGGAAATGGGAACAAATAACAATGGATTTTGTCGTTGGATTACCTGGGACAGCAAAGGGACATGATGCTATTTGGGTTATAGTTGACCGTCTAACCAAATCTGCTCATTTTCTGCCAATTTAGATAACTTACTCAATGGATCAGCTTGCTGAATTGTACATGCAAGAGATTGTCAGATTGCATGGAGTTCCAAGTTCAATAGTTTCAGACCGAGACTCCAGATTTACATCTAAGTTTTGGAAAGGTTTGCACAAGGCAATGGGAACACGGCTTAATTTTAGCACAGCTTTCCACCCTCAAACAGATGGACAATCCGAAAGAACCATTCAGACATTGGAAGATATGCTCCGAGCATGCATATTGGATTTTCAAGGATCGTGGAGTAAATATTTACCATTGGTTGAGTTCTCTTATAATAACAGTTTTCAAGCAACAATAGGCATGGCGCCATACGAAGCATTATATGGACGAAAATGCAGATCTCCTTTGTACTGGGATGAAATTGGAGAAGCGCAGTTGCTTGGTTCTGACATTGTGCAACAGACTGTAGAGAAGGTTGCCCTCATCCGACAAAGAATTCTGACAGCTCAAAGCCGCCAGAAGAGTTATGCTGATAAAAGACGGAGAGAATTAGAGTTTGAAGTAGGTGATAAAGTTTTTCTTAAGGTGTCACCATTCAAAGGAGTTGTGAGATTTGGGAAGAGAGGAAAGTTGAACCCCAGATACATTGGACCATTCTCGATCTTGAGAAGGATTGGGAAGACAGCCTACCAGTTACAGCTACCAACCTCTATGGAAAGAATCCATGATGTGTTTCATATCTCCATGCTTAAGAAGTGTGTTCGAGATCCATATCAAATTGTAGAACAGCAGGACATCGAGGTTCTTCCTACTCTTGCATATGAGGAGAAACCTGTAAGGATCTTGGACTATGCAACGAAGGTATTGCGCAACAAGGAAGTTCCACTTGTGAAAGTCTTATGGCACAATCAAAACATAGAGGAGACAACTTGGGAGCGCCAGCAAGACATGATGGACCAATATCCAGAATTATTCAGGTACTGAATTTTGAGGACAAAATTTTTTTAAGGAGGGTAGATTGTAATACTCGGTTCTATCAAACCGTTTCTCTGTTCCTTTTAAACAAATGACACAATTTATATGATAATATTATATGTAGGGTTAGTGGATGACTAGGCAGGGGCATAAGAGTAATTAGAAATTCAAAGGTGGATAACGTATTTAAGGGAACTATTAATGAAGTAGCCGCCACTGTTGATTTTATTTCCTCCCCATTCTCAGCTCCTCAGCTTAGCAGAGCGCGATAGGAGACTCCCTTCGACTTCCTCCAGCGATTTCCTCCGAACTTGGTGAGTTTTACTTCTATTTCTTGCTACATTGTATCTATCGTTGGTAGGAGGGGTGATAAATGAGGATTTGAGAAGGTGGTAAGCGAGTGGTGGTTTCGGTTTAAGTTGAAATCGGGAATGCACAATGGCTAGAGTTCCCAAAACAGTTTCCCTTAGATTTCTGGTGGTTTAGAATGAAGATTAGAGGAAATTTAATGTATGCTCTGTCTATGGTTTTAGGTTTGGTTAATACCCGAAGTAGTTTGCAACCAAGCTTTCTCCAGGAGACCAGGTAAGTAGAGTTTGCATGTGCCTTCGGGCCTACATCACAAAACAGTAGGATTTGTGTGTGCATGAATGAATGTTTCTTTTCAGTTGCCATGCATCATATTTTGAAAGAAAACGAAAATGAATTTACATGAAGTAGCATGGTGAGATGTGAACAGATTGTGACCGTATACTTTTAAGGGAATTAATCCGCCCCTTAAATCGTACATATGGATTTATACCCTGGGAAAACTGATCCACCTCCCATTGTATCAGGGATCATCAGACCAGTGAACGAATGCAACATAACTGAGGAATGAAAGTAGAAACTGCATATTTAGGATCATATTTCAGTATTTCATTTCATTATCGCTTTACTTACTTAGCATTAGGCTAATAGATGAGTTTTGTGATGTAGGTGTTGAGGATACTGCAGGTGAATTTTCTGAGTGCACAGATGATTAGCTGTGGTTGGAGGAGTTCATCCATGTCTCGACTCGGAAGCTGATGAGGCGGGTTAACTGGTGTCAGCAGATGTTGAGGTCTATTTGATAGTGGTTAAGTCTGAACATGTTAAGTTTTCACGATAGAATGTTTTTTTAATGTTTTGAATCTGTTTTGAGATTTTCTTATAATAGTATTTCTGTGAGATTTTAAATGTTGGTTCATACTAAATTTTAGTAATGCATTGGTCTGGAATGTTTAAGTGAAGTGAGAAAATTTCCTTTCCGTAGTTAGAGTTGTTGTTCTGCTCTCTGTCGGTAGATGGAGTCTATCGGTAGATGGAGTCTATCGGCAGATGTTGAGTTGTTAATCTGTCCTCTATCGGTATGTCCAGTTCGCCTCACCGGTGGATGTATGGTTGAGTCGATCGGATGAATGAATCATCCGGCTGACGTCATCGGACGATGTGTGTTTAATTTTATCGGAAGATGTCTTCAGAAAAGCCATCGGATGATGTAGTTTTATTTTATCGGAAGATGTCTTCGGATAAGCCATCGGATGATGTAAAAACTCTTTGTCGTTTAGTGGCCGGTGGATGTCGTGTGTTAATCCACCGGAAGATGTAGGTTTAAATCTATCGGATGAAGGAAGGCATCTGGCTGACGTCATCGGAAGTTGTAGAGAGCATTTTTGTCGTTTAGTCACCGGTGGATACCGTGAGTAAAACCACCGGAAGATGGAGAGAATATTTTGTCGTTTTATGACCGGAGGACGGCTTCCGTTTCTGTTTTTCTGTTTTTAGCCCTTCCGTTGACTTGGTTCGGCGGCAAGTGCGTTTGACTTTCTTCACCTTTAAAGCAACCCGCGGTTTAAACTTTTATTTTCCCTTGGTCAACTATTTCTAATATTCCGCCCGATTATCCAAACACTTTTTATGATTTTGTTCAGCTCTATTTTTGTTTAAATGATTTCCGCTGCAAGCAAAAAAAATATGGTAGAAAGTTTAGTCATGTACGAGGTTTGTGTGACAAACCGGGTTCAGATAACTCGGGGCGTTACAGTATGACTTTGGGGGAAGTGATCCAAACCCCAATTTCACAGGGGGGATCTAAACAATTGTTAAGGGAACTAATCTGCCCCTTAATCAAGAGAGAGGATGTATGACTTTAGGAGAAGTGATCCAACTCCCAATTTCACAAGGGGATCAGATCAAAAAACGAATGCATATGCAACTGAGATGAGAAAGTAGAAACTGCATGTTTAGGAATTTATGTTTCAGCATTCCATTTCATTATTGCTTTATTTACTTAGCATTAGGCTAATAGATGAGTTTTGTGATGTAGGTGAAGAAGCATCAGAAGGTGTGTTCTCTGAACATGTTGAGGATTAGGTTGTTGGGGGAGCACTTCAATGCCACGGATTGGTAATTCTGATAAGGCGGTTTAACTGATGTCAGTTGATGAGAAGGTTTAGTGAACCATGATTCAATTTAAATATGTTGAGAGTTTTAGTGACAGTAGTAGTTTTGATATTTTGAATACAATTTGAGACTCTTTCTGATAACGATACTCTGTTAGTTTAATAGTCGTTTTTACCAAATTTTGGAGTAGTACACGAATTTAAGTAATTTTGAATGGTTTTAGTAAAATGCTCAAGTTCTTTTGGTAGTCAGAGTTTTCTTTGTTTATAGTGAAATTGTTGCTATGTTGTTTTCGTTGAGTATTTTGATCTATCGGTAGATGATGTCTATCGGCAATGTAGATGGCAGATGTTGAGTATTTTGATCTATCGGTAGATGATGTCTATCGGCAGATGTTGAGTATTTTTTATCTATCGGCAGATGTTGAGTATTTTGATCTATCGGTAGATGATGTCTATCGGCAGATGTTGAGTATTTTGATCTATCGGTAGATGATGTCTATCGGCAGATGTTGAGTATTTTGATCTATCGGTAGATGATGTCTATCGGCAGATGTTGAGTATTTTGATCTATCGGTAGATGATGTCTATCGGCAGATGTTGAGTATTTTTTATCTATCGGCAGATGTTGAGTATTTTTTATCTATCGGTAGATGATGTCTATCGGCAGATGTTGAGTATTTTTTATCTATCGGTAGATGATGTCTATCGGCAGATGTTGAGTATTTTGATCTATCGGTAGATGATGTCTATCGGCAGATGTTGAGTATTTTGATCTATCGGTAGATGATGTCTATCGGCAGATGTTGAGTATTTTTTATCTATCGGTAGATGATGTCTATCGGCAGATGTTGAGTATTTTGATCTATCGGTAGATGATGTCTATCGGCAGATGTTGAGTATTTTGATCTATCGGTAGATGATGTCTATCGGCAGATGTTGAGTATTTTTTATCTATCGGCAGATGTTGAGTATTTTTTATCTATCGGCAGATGTTGAGTATTTTTTATCTATCGGTAGATGATGTCTATCGGCAGATGTTGAGTATTTTTTATCTATCGGCAGATGTTGAGTATTTTTTATCTATCGGCAGATGTTGAGTATTTTTTATCTATCGGTAGATGATGTCTATCGGCAGATGTTGAGTATTTTTTATCTATCGGCAGATGTTGAGTATTTTGATCTATCGGTAGATGATGTCTATCGGCAGATGTTGAGTATTTTTTATCTATCGGTAGATGATGTCTATCGGTAGATGTTGAGTATTTTTTATCTATCGGCAGATGATGTCTATCGGCAGATGTTGAGTATTTTTGATCTATCGGTAGATGATGTCTATCAGTAGAAGTCGAAAGTTTGTCTATCGGTGGATTTAGTCCATAGGTGGATAAGAGTATTCGAATTTGTCGTTTTGTAATCGGAAGATGTCTTCAGAAAAAGCCATCGAAAGATGTCTTCAGTATAAGCTATCGGTAGATGTGTATAATAAGTTTTGTCGTTTAGTGATAGGTAGATATCGTGTATTAGACCTATCGGAAGATGTAGTAGAAGTGTTGTCGTTTAGTGATCGGTAGATGTAGGAAGTAATTTATCGTTTAGTGACCGGATGATGTGTTCTGTTTTGTTTTGTGATTAAAAGACTTTCTTTTGTCGTTTAGTGACCGGACAACGTGATCAGTTTTCTCTTTCTCTTTCAACCAACTGCCTTGAATATTTTAATCTTTAATAAAGATTGTTTTTATATGATGATTTTTCTGCTGCAAGTTTTAACGTTTTAAGAGTCAAAATCTTGATCATTGAATGAAATTTTAAATTTTTCTCAAAAGTCATAGTTCGGTTCTGTAGTATGAGTAACGAACCAGGTTTATATAATTCGGGCGTTACAATTTTATTATTGATCTATGAATGCTACGTATTTTTCAATGAACGATTTCTCATGATTTGAACTGCTTAATTCAATTTATGTCGATAGACAATTTTGATTTCACATATTCCTATTGTATCGCATTTTTTATCTATCGGTAGATGATGTCTATCGGCAGATGTTGAGTATTTTTTATCTATCGGCAGATGTTGAGTATTTTTTATCTATCGGTAGATGATGTCTATCGGCAGATGTTGAGTATTTTTTATCTATCGGCAGATGTTGAGTATTTTTTATCTATCGGTAGATGATGTCTATCGGCAGATGTTGAGTATTTTTTATCTATCGGCAGATGTTGAGTATTTTGATCTATCGGTAGATGATGTCTATCGGCAGATGTTGAGTATTTTTTATCTATCGGCAGATGTTGAGTATTTTTTATCTATCGGCAGATGTTGAGTATTTTTTATCTATCGGCAGATGTTGAGTATTTTTTATCTATCGGTAGATGATGTCTATCGGCAGATGTTGAGTATTTTGATCTATCGGTAGATGATGTCTATCGGCAGATGTTGAGTATTTTTTATCTATCGGTAGATGATGTCTATCGGCAGATGTTGAGTATTTTTTATCTATCGGCAGATAATGTTAATTCAATTGTAAATTCAATGTTAGTTACCTTCTTTCAAAGTCGAGAGAAATTCTAAATTGAATTTACATAGGCAATTCGACAGAAACCTATAAATATTTTTATTTTTGCTGTTCAAGAGCATTGTTGTAGCATCAGTAATAATTGCATGTAAAGAGGAAATCAACCCTAACCTTTTCCATAATTCTCTTCCTAGATCATTTCTATTTTTAGTCTCATTTAATTTCAAGTAATTTTAGTTCATCATTCTGCTCTATTTATTTAATTTCAATACCTTCATTTATTTTCAATATTCTCATTTTTATTTTTATAGAATTTTATAGCAATTTAATTTGAATAAGTATATCCTCGTGGGATCGACTTTTACTTACTTTATTACTTCGTTAGTGACACTTGCACTTGTGTTAGGGTGTAAAAAATCACGAACAAGTTTTTGGCGCCGTTGCCGGGGATATTTCTTAATTATTTTATTTTGCTATAATTTTTTATATTTGCTTTTATTTATTTATTTTTTGGGTACGTTTTATGCTTGACGATTGAAGAAGTGAATATGGATAACCGGGAAGAAAGAAGAATCATTCTAAATCAAATAATTGATGACCGCAATCGTCCTATTCAAGACTTCTCCATTCCCACACTCGACGATCTAAATCCTAGAATTGTGAGACCAGAATTATATGCCACCCGATTCGAGCTTAAACCGGTCATGTTTCAGATGCTCCAAACCATTGGACAATTTAGTGGAATAATCACAGACAATCCTCATCATCATCTCAAAGCATTTGGAGAAGTGAGAGACTCGTTTCATTTTCCCAGAGTTTCTGTTGAAGCATTAAGTCTCAAACTATTCCCGTATTCTTTAAGAGATCGAGCACGAGATTGGTGGAATAGCATCCCATCAAATACAATTACTACGTGGGGGGATTTAGCCAAGCAGTTTATCATGAAATACCATCCGCCAGTGAGGAACGCGAGGATAAGGAATGAAATCATAAGTTTCCAGTAGCGAGATGACGAGTCACTGTACGAAGCTTGGGACAGATTCAAGGAACTACTCAGACAATGCCCTAACCATGGAATACCACACTAGATTCAGTTGGAAACGTTTTACAATGATTAAATGGGCAGACAAGATCGATTATAGACGCTGCAGCAAACGAGACACTTCTCTCTAAATCCTTTAATGAAGCTTATGATTTGCTTGAGAGGATGGCAGTGAACAGTTATCAATGGTCTTCAGAAAAATTTAACCCTACGAGGTGGGCACCTGAAATTTACGTTCTGGATGAGGTGTCGGCTTTGAATACAAAGATTGCTATGCTGGAAAATGCCATCAAGGAGATGAACAGACCACCTAAGCCGTCAGCAAGAGAGGTTTCAGGAATTTTTTATGGAGAAAACCAAAATGAAAATTCATATCCTACTGATCCAGAATCTGCAAATTATGTTGGATACAATATGAACAACAATCCATACTCGCAGACATATAATCCTGGCTGGAATCAACATCTAGAGTTTCAATGGAATTCGCAACCGCAGAATGCTACAGCATCAACCAGAACTGCAGCAAATTACAACCAAGATTTCTCACAGCCAACTCATAATTTGATACATCAAGAACAATAAGATAGCTTCGCTAGAGAATATGCTGTTGAGACATATGTAATCTTGCAAAACTTGGCTGCATCAATAAAAAATATGGAGACACATATGGGGCAGCTAACTCAATCTTTAAACACAAGGACTGCAGTGCAATTATCAAGCGATACAGAAATGCTGCAAAGATCAGAAAAGGAATATTGCAAGGCCATAGTATTGAGGAATGGAAGCGAACTGGAAATTCCAAAAAAGCAACAGAAAGCAGAAAATTTAAACAACCAAGAAGATTTGGTGGAACAAGATGATGTGGAGGAAGAAGAAAAGGATAATCCAGAAACTAGCGTTGTAGAAACTGATGCTAGAACAATGCCACCACAGCAACAAAGTGAATTGAAGCACACAGAGAAAGAAATTTTTGGGAGAAAGGAGGAGAGTCTTGGCTGTGGCGAAGACGTGAATGAGCAGCAGATTATTTTTAATGTATTGAAAGCTACGAAGTGCCCTTATAATGAAGAAGACTGCTTTAGTATATCAGAAAGAATAAAACCAGAAGAAACAAAGCAGAATTCTCAGAGCCACAGAAAACAGTTTGAAACATCAATGAGGACTGAATATAAACTAGAAGCTTTCAAGCCATCTGTTGAAGACACATCTACTCTAGAGCTTAAGCACCTACCATCTCACCTCAAACATCAAGTGACCATAGCATAACATCCATAAAGCATAGTTACGTGAAGCATGAAAAGTTAGGTTGACGACTTAAAACATCAAGCGCTTATTGGGAGGCAACCCAATTTTTGATATCCTTTTGTGTTGGTTTTTGTTTATTTTATTTTATTTTATTTTATTTTTTATTTTTGTTTTTACTTTCAATAATGTTAATGCTGCAATGTTTACTGTAGCATTCAGGTCTGCACAATCAGGGAAAGAAGAAGAACCACGCCACCATCCAAATGCTGCAAGCAGAGCTGCAGCATCAGTCGAGAACACAGTGCACCAGCAACAAATCATGGAGGGATTAAAGCTTCTTGATGAAAGACTAGCCAAGTCAACCTTCCCTCACTTTTCTACAATGCTGCTCCACGACTCAGACTCTGAATCAGAACCCGCAGCATAATCATCCTGGGAAGTACTTACCCCCTAGTTTTGTTTTATTTTGTTTAAATTTTAAACTATATTTTGTTCGACAGTGGGGACACTGTCGAATTTGAGTTCGGGGGTGAGGAAATAGGTAGAAAAATTGACTGAAAATTGGTTGTTAGCTGTGACAAATATCAAATGAATATAAAATTTTCAAGTGTTTCCTAATTGAGTAAGTTATTGAATAATGTCATTGTCACATATTATTAAAAATTAATTAAGACTTATTCCCATGAGCTTATTTTTACTAACACACAAACTCCCTTTAATTACTTAGGAATATCATCTTTATTAGACCTTACAATTATAGGTAGATGACAACAATTCAATGTTTGATAAAGGAAATTAGCAATAAAAGAATAAAAAAAAAGAGAGAAAAAAAATGCAATTTTCTAATCTACTTTCAATTTCGAGTGAGCCTTTTGGATACTCGATGGGTAGAAATAAATTAGAGGAACTTTGGGAGGAACTCCATTGCATAATTATTGACTATACTCCTCTATTATTTTATATGAGTATATATATCTTTAAGTGACACTACTGAGTAACCGGAAGCCTTCATGACCAATGTTGTCAATCGCGTAAAAAAGTAGTGTGACTTATAGAGAAAATCAATAAAAAAATTGTATATCCCCCTTACTTGTTTGTGTATAAAATAAAAAAATAAAAAAATAAAAAACTTTGAAAGCTAATTAACTTAGGAAAAACATTGAGGAATTGATATTCTATGATATTCATTGTGATATTTAGTTTTGATTTTTGAACTTAGCAATTCAAGAGGAGTTTGAGCACACACACAGTTTGAAAAATTTGTTTATTGGGAAATAAATCTATATTGATTACTTTTATTTGTGTTAGTAAAATTTTTCAACAATTTACAAGTTATGAAATATTTTGAAAATTACATGGCATTCGTTAATGTTACTTTGGAGTTTGGAATCCCTTGGTTTTTATTTTATTTGCATCACTCGAGGATGAGTAATGGTTTAAGTTTGGAAGTATTTGATAACTCTAAATTTATAGTTATTTTATACTATTTTTATGTAATTTAACTTGTATGATTTGAGTGAATTTTAGAAGAAATTAAGGGAATTTACTATAATTGCTACATGATCAGTGCCGTAATTAAATTTAAATATATTTCATACATATTTTCTATTAAAAGCAGATTTTCAACATTAATTCGAATTTTACATTTTGAATGCAGAGTTATTAGCGATAAATGCAAAAATGGGATATCGGTGTTTTAATAGAAAATCAATGAAGATTACCAAAATCTGGAAGAAAAATAAAATAAAGCAATTGTTACCATAAATAAAGGACATAAATCAGGGAGCAGAATTTGAGAGTTTGGACGATAGAGAAAAGCACGGTCAACTGTGGACGACGGAGAAAATGGACGAAAAACAGAAAGCGTGGACGATAAAAAAGCGTGGACGACTGGAAAGCTGGGAAAAATAGAAAACGTGGACGATGGAAAGCGTGGACTTGGCCTGGAAAAACAGAAAGACAAAAAGTCACTAAAAGACAAAAAAGCGTGGACGACTGGAAAACTGGGAAAAATAGAAAGCGTGGACGATGGAAAGCGTGGACTTGGCCTGAAAAACAGAAAGTCAAAAAGTACTAAAAGACTAGAAAGCATGGATGATTGGCAGAATGGATTGCTAGCAGTGTGGACGATTGAACAGCGTGGACTACTGAACAGAATGGATGACTAGCATAATGGACGAATGACAAGAATGGACGACTGGGAATAGTGGAAGACAAATAGAAAGCAAATCAAGAAGATTCTATCATGATAATAAGCCGTTAATCAAGGAAATTCTGGAGGAGAGAGAACGATAAAAGAGGGATTTAATTCCCTCCAGGAAAAAAGCTATATATATACATCTTTTACTCTACGGAATGGAAGGCGAGAGCGGGGAGTCTGCAGCTGGAGACAAAAACTTCTTCTTCTTCTTCTTCTTTTTATTTTTATTATTTTATTTTATTATGATTTTAGGCTAGTTTTTCTTTATTTTGGTTAGGAGAAAGTACTCATTACATGTTTTATTATTGATCTATGAATGCTACGTATTTTTCATTGAACGATTTCTCATGATTTGAACTGCTTAATTCAATTTATGTCGATAGACAATTTTGATTTCACATATTCCTATTGTATCGATATGTAAATATGAATTAAAGATGCATGAGAAATGGAATAGATTAAAAGTGTTGCAAAGTAGCTAACATTAATCTATTTGGCATTTAAGAATAGGTTCACAAGAAAATTCATATTAAGTTTTTGTCTTTTCAAAATCGAAAAGAAAATTCTAAAACGAATTTATCTAGGCAATTCAACAGAACCCTAGAAATATAAGAATTCTTGCTGTTCTGTGACTAATATTGTAGCATTGCTAATGCATTTTTGCTTGGAACAATCTTTCGTGATATTCCTTATCTAATTCAATTCATATCGACAGATAGTTTCATGTTTCATGTTTATATTATATCGACGGGTAAATATAAATGTTAAGATGCACGAATGATTAATTGGATTAATATGTTGCAAAGTAGTTAACGTTAATTCAATTGGTATTAAGAATAGGGTTTATAGAAATTCAATGTTAATTACCTTCTTTCAAAGTCGAGAGAAATTCTAAATTGAATTTACATAGGCAATTCGACAGAAACCTATAAATATTTTTATTTTTGTTGTTCAAGAGCATTGTTGTAGCATCAGTAATAATTGCATGTAAAGAGGAAATTAACCATAACCAAGGCTTTTTCCATAATTATCTTCCTAGATCATTTCTATTTTTAGTCTCATTTAATTTCGAGTAATTTTAGTTCATCATTTTGCATTATTTATTTAATTTCAATACCTTCATTTATTTTCAATATTCTCATTTTTATTTTTATAGAATTTTATAGCAATTTAATTTGATTAAGTATATCCTCATAGGATCGACTTTTACTTACTTTATTACTTCGTTAGCGACACGTGCACTTGCATTAAGGTGTAGAAAATCACTAACATTTTTCTCAGTACTAATCTCATCTCTTGGTCCTCCACCAAACAGAAGGTAGTATCGCGCTCTAGCACCGAATCTGAGTATCGCAGTGTTGCGAATGGCGCAGCTGAACTGTTATGGTTACAGTCCCTATTGAAAGAAATTGGTATCATCTCTTCCACAGTCCCTCTCATACTCTATGATAATTTGAGTGCAACCTACCTTGCCTCTAATCCCAGTTTTGCACTCCATTTCCAAACATGTTGAGATTGACTTCCACTTTGTACGGGAGAAGGTGTTACAGAAGACGCTAGCAGTCAAATTCACTTCGTCAGCTACTCAATTCGCTGATGCGCTTACTAAACCTCTCCCTCCGGTGGCTTTCTCTCTTTTCCTATCCAAGATCTTCGGTCTCCGACCTTGATCTTGAGGGGGGCTATTAGCTTATAGGTGCACTTCACTATTCACTTCTAGTTAGTTAGCTTAGTTTTAGTTTGGTTATAGCTGCTCTTGTCTTGTCATTCATTTATTGTTACCTGTATATTTTGTAATATTCACTTGGGAAAACACAATACGACGAATCATTACTTTTCTTCTGCAACTATCTCTCTTCGTCCTTCTCTTCTCTCTCTGTTCTTCATTTCCGGCGATCTCCACTGTGAAATCCTAATGAAACTCCCTTGAATTGTTCTTAACCGTCTATAAAAAAAATAATTGAATATCTGAAACCTCATTAATGAATGGTTATGAATTGAAACCATTTACAAAACTCTGTTAATTCACATCAATTGATAAAAAATTCACTCTCGTTAATTAAAATTTCAAACCTCATTAATTACACCCATACGAAATAATTGTTTTTTTAAACATTCTTTGTTATCTCACGCGATTTTTCTCACATTTTCTATTGTATTTTGTAACTTATGTTTGGTTTCGTCCCTACATAAATGTTTGCACACAATAATTTTATTATACTTAGATTTTTAAAAAATTATTTTCACACATCAATCATTGCACGACAACTTCTACGTATATTGCATAATGACATTATGTGGCAGCTCGTCATGTGAATAAAAGGAGAGACTAACCTACATTTATCTCATATCGCTTGAGATAGTGAAAAATACACAATTTATAAGTAGAGTTTATATTTTTATGTAATATAATGCGTTGTAGACTAATCTTAATAATAAATCTATGCAAGGACTTATCCAAATATTGTAGCGGGCGACGATCGTTATAATAAGAATATGAATAAATACACGTGAAGTACTTATGTAAGTGGAATTATGCATGCATGATGCATGGTCCGTACGATGGTCGATATAGAAAAACCATTTTCCGGAAGGGAAGTGTAATCGAGAGTTTGAGTTGGATGTGGGAAACCAGACATTTTGATTTGGGTTCTAAATAGAAAACCCTGTTCGTTAAGAAAAACACGCTTCCAGGCTTCAATTAGCAAACCCTCCGCCATTAAAGCTTCTCTCTGTCTCATCTTCTCCGTCTTCGTCCTCTTCCCCTGTCTCCATTATGCCCCCCAATGGCTTCTTCCACCTGCTTGAGATCAATCTTCTCTCCGCTCAAGACCTCCCCCCTGTCTCCAAGTCCATGCGCACCTTCGCCGTCGCCTGGCTCCATCCTGATCGGAAATTGACGACCAGGGTCGATCAGAATGGCTACAACAGTCCCTACCTGGAACGAGAAGTTTGTGTTTCGCGTTGATGATGAGTTTATCAACGCCGGATCCTCGTTGCTTATGATCGAAATCTACGCCTCTGCTTGGATTCGTGATGTTCTGATTGGTTCTGTGGACGTGCATATCGGTAACCTGATTCCTCCGTCGTCCAGGTCCGCTAAGGATTCGACGACTAGATTCTTTGCGCTTCAAGTTCGCCGTCCGTCTGGACGCCGGCAAGGTATTCTTAATATCGGTGCGGCCTTGTTAGATAGTTCCATGAGGAGCGTCCCGCTTGATAGCGAGGTCGGCGGCTCTGTTGCAAGTAACTGGGATTTCATTGACCAAAAATCAAAAGCGCGGAACGTTAAGGACAAGAAAATCAATCAGAAGATAAAACTCAACCGATCGCAGAGCGAGCGAACTGAAAACAGCGATTATCCGGGGAGAAAAGCACCTGCTTCCGTCGTCAACGGCGGTTCAGTATTGAGTAATGGGGTAACAAATGGAAACGGCTCACTCTGCTCGGACGTAGGGCCGTCGCCATCCGTCGTGGCAGCAGCGATCGCCAAAGGATTGCATCAGGCGGGGGATGACAACGGGAGCTCCATATTAGAAGATTGGACGGAGCAAGATAGCGTTGAAGGACTAAAAACAAAGATCGAGCGGTGGCGGACGGAGCTCCCGCCAATCTACGACAGCCAAAGAAATAAATTACAGGGGAGAGGTCGCCGGAAAGGGGGAAAGCAAAAGGAGGGAAACAAAAGTGGGTTGTTTTCCTGTTTCGGAACAGCATACGGGTGTGAATTTTCGATAACATGCGGCGGCGGCGGAGACGGGAAGAAGAAGGGGAATGGCAAAGACAATCCAACCCCATCAGAACTTACTTTCGACGAATCCTATGTTTGA
Organism: Begonia masoniana; assembly: GCA_022432975.1. Taxonomy (NCBI): domain Eukaryota; kingdom Viridiplantae; phylum Streptophyta; class Magnoliopsida; order Cucurbitales; family Begoniaceae; genus Begonia; species Begonia masoniana. The sequence continues at coordinate 18,724,957 of CM039515.1, forward strand.
TCAAAATGCCAAATTCATGGTTTCACACTCTCTGACTTAGAAACCCTACAATATTTTGTTCTGTAAATTGTACAATGACATACAATGTGCAATTACAAGTTCTAATTTCATAATTTAACTTATTATAAATATAATAAAATATAAGTAACTAAATAATAAATCTAATAAATAAATGACACGTAAATTATCCACTACGAACACAGTGAAACCCACTCTCTCAAAGTTGAATCTAAATTCCGTAAATTCTACTCACTAAACATATGTGATAGTATAATTAGTGTATCAAACTGAAGTATAAATTTAACATTGCCTATCAAAAACTAGTTGTGTTTCTTGCACTCCACCTAGAATGCCTAATCTCGAAAAACAAGTTGTCTTTGTATCAATCTTTACACACACATGTCTATTTTATCGACTAATTTTAACCTAATTTTTTTTATCAAAATTATAGAGAATTAGCTAATAAAAGTTCCTAAATTCATTGGTTGACTGACAGAAAGTAGATGACATTTGCCGTTGATTTGAATACAATGGTGAAGTAATTAAAACGGACGGTCAGGGTGTAGTGGAGACTAAATTACTTCTTAGAACATGTTAATCACCGTCTGATCCGAGATCAACGTCAAGAAAAGAATAGAAAATTAGAACAGCATGTAGACGATACCAGATTGAATTTCCGAAAAACGAAGTCTTTGCAAAGATAGGACACGGGAGCCGATGAAGGAACCGGCGTGCTGGTAAATTTTCAAATCAAAAGTGGTAAAAGAGCCCTAATTTTTTCGAGAAATCATCACTTTCTCGAGAAAATTCGAATCTCCGTGTTCGAATTATGAGTACGAGGGGCAATGTATGGGCTGTGTTCCTTGTAATCGTTTTGGTTTCTATCGGACCCCGTGTCGCCGCTTCGTTGCGATCTCAGTCCTCGCAGCAGGCCTATGTGACGCTTTTGTATGGAGATGAATTTTTGTTAGGCGTTAGGGTTCTTGGGAAATCGATTCGGGATACTGGATCGAAGAAGGATATGGTTGTTTTGGTATCTAATGGTGTATCTGATTACGCTAAGAAGCTTCTCAAGGTAGACGACATTAAAGGCATTTTCATTTTTTATTTGATTTCTTGTTATGTAGTTTTTTGGTTTTCTGTGATATTGCTGTTATTATTAATTAGCATTTCGCATTGTTGCTTTTTCTTTTTCCTCTTACGATCTGTTTTCGATGCTGACTTGGGTTAACTTTTGTTTTTTCAAGAAATAAAGCCTTAACAACTGAATTGCATCTCTATACTCTGGGAAACATGACTTATTTCTGTATATTTTAGGTGAAACTTTTAAGTAGTTACTGATCGCTGAAGAGGAACCTGATTAAATAACCTTTCTCTTCTTTAATTAAGCAAGCGATGAAGATTGACAAACATTAATGTTCTCCGTTGTTTGTGAATCAAAATTTTGAATTTTATATTGTTTATGTGAACTTGTTATCAGGCTTTGTTCTATTTATCATTGTTTACCTGGGATAATTGTGAATACAGGCTGATGGGTGGATAGTCAAGAAAATTACTTTGGTAGCAAATCCCAATCATGTACATCCGAAGAGGTTTTGGGGTGTCTACACGAAGCTAAACGTATTTAACATGACAAGCTACTCAAAAGGTAATCATTCAATGCTTGGTAGCCAAATTCTAGCTATTTGAAAATATAAACAATCTTTTAATGTAAGTATGCCTGGATGGGTTTATATTTTTTAGCATGAATGGCAATCACCTATTTGATGTAACAAAATAAGGCTGATGATGCAATTTTTATTTTCTTTAAATTGTAGTTTGTTGATTTCATTGTGATCTATTCATGCGATTTCCATAAAAATTTCCTGTGTCTGTTTTAGTTGTTTATGATTTATGGTATCACTAGGGTGAAGAAGGTATAAACTCTGTGGATTATTTGGATTTCTAGTTGTTTATGGGTTTTCACACCTTTAAATTCTGAATTTGCAATGTCTAGTTGTGTACCTTGATGCGGACACTGTTGTGGTGAAAAATATAGAGGATCTTTTCAAATGTGGAAAGTTCTGCGCTAATTTGAAGCATTCTGAGAGGCTTAATTCAGGAGTTATGGTCGTGGAACCATCCAAAACTGTTTTCAATGATATGATGAGCAAGGTGCAAAATCTATACTCCTACACCGGAGGTAATTGTTTTTACACATTTAGGACAAAGGTCAATCTCATTACATCAACTTGTGACAATTCTTTTAATTTCTGATATTCAACAGGAGATCAAGGATTTCTTAATTCATATTACTCTGACTTTCCCAATGCACATCTTTTTGACCCAAATTTATCTGAAGCTGAAATAAATTCTAGACCTGTTCCTGAAATGGAGCGACTCTCTACTCTCTACAATGCAGATGTTGGTCTTTACATGCTTGCTAACAAGGTACAATTGATATCAAGAGGAATAATTTTGTTTATAACTTTAGAGGCTATTTTTGAATTTTTTCCTTTGTTACTGTCAGTGTTATTAATTTCAGTGTCTTAGTTAGAATTTATCCTTCTTGATAACATCTTATGTTACTATATTTGGTTTTTTGTTTTGATTGTTTAACCATTTTTTTAGACTTACCATTTTTTTAGACTTACTTCATGCTTCTTCATGACTTGAAGATAAATCACTTAAATTTTACATCTTTGCATTGTATAATTCTGAAAAAATGAACTTAACCATACAATTCAGTACTGAGGTTTTTCCTTTTTTTTTTTTTGTAAGAAAGTTTTGTATTAATTGATAAAATGTACATGTATACCAGTGAATTGCTAAAAAGAAAAGACTACACGTTGGAGAAAAATGAACGAAACTGTCAAAATTAAAGAAAAACTTTCTCCCACCATTCAAGTGGTAGTTACATTGAGTATCTTAACCCATATATAGACTTAGGATGGACCATTAATGATCTATAGGAGATAAAACTTTCTGGCTTCGTTTCTCATATCTTGCTCTTCTCTATGATACAAGATTTTTCATTGCATTTAATATAATTGTTTTTTAACTTAGTTGAATTCATCGACTCTCTGGTTTAAAATGGGAAGAAATTTATACTCTTTTAAAGCTTGTTTAGAAAGTAGGATTGTTGCTGTTTCTTTACTATATGTTTTTGTGGTGTAATTTTTCATGGATTTGGCCGAACAAACTTAAAGGGAGGGCTTCCACTATTTTCCTCGACCTCAAAGATTGAGTCTAACAAACCTGTTAAACTAATTTTTGAGCCATTTAAACTTTTGAAAAAAAAAGTCATAACGATTAACTGGAGAAGGCGTGCGTACTTGACCATCACGAGATTATCTTTGTCAAAAATGTACCATCTTGACCTGATCATAGACTAGAAGATATGCGGAATTTCTTTTAAATTTTTATCTCTTGGAATATTTCCATATCCAATATTTGGTCTTGATTTGTTAGGTAGCATGGTGATGCTTTTTGATTTGTTACAAAGCACTCTTGTTCTTCTCTATATTTAATTTATAAATTTATGTGCATAATAGTGGATGGTCGATGAGAGCGAACTTCGCATAATACACTACACACTTGGTCCTCTAAAGCCTTGGGATTGGTGGACATCTTGGCTGTTGAAGCCTGTCGATGTCTGGCAGGTATGTCTTCTTTAAACTATTACTTGTTAGTCTGTCACAATTAGTGCTAATTACAAATCAAAGAGAATAAACAAATGTAAGCTGTAATTAAAATATCATTCTATCCATTCAGGATTTGATTTTTTCTAGAGTAGAGTGACAGTTATGGATGTTGATTGTAGATTTTTGTTACTTTCCTTACAACTCTCGCTTAAGCTTGATTTGAAAATATTTTTCATTCCATAGAATCAGAATTGAGAGTCCCTTAGTTGAAAATTTTGACATTGTTTAGAAGGAACAAACTTCACGCATATTGTGCCATTTGGCATCTTTTCTTTGATGAAATGTCGATTATCTTATCATGGTGAACTAGATTGTGTGCTATGCCTATAGCTGACTTATCTGGGGTGATCTCAACCAAGAGAACAATGAAATGCCCTCAAGTCTTATATCTCTAGTTCTAGTGTCAACTTTGATACGAACCCTATAGGATTTTGATAAAGAGATAAAGACGTTCGTTCGAGAGTTCTGGTAGCTCTCTTCTTATAATATTTTTCCAAAATATTAATGTCTGCGTAATCTTTGTAAGTTCAACTCTGTTATTGTTGTGTTTATTTATTAATGGGTTAAAACTAATTTAAACTCCAAAGTATGAGTTTAATTTGAAACAACTCTTAAATTAAAAATTTTAACAGCCAAAACTTTAAACTATTCAAAATGTAACAAATCGAACCCTGACAGGGGCCGATCACCCACCATTCTCAATTTACGCTGAGATTGGGGGGTCGATCTAAATGAAACGCCCCCCCGATCTGTCCAGTGCTTATGTAACACTGGACATATTGGGTCAGAGGGTCGATGTGGGGGGTGGAGACCCCCCCGTTCAACGTGCACCACATAAGCACTGCCCCGAATCGGGGGGCCGATCCCCGACGCTTTTTAAGGAACCGACTTGCCATTCTCATCCTCCGCTGTCGAAAAACTCAATTTTCTTTCAGTCCCCCTGCGATTCCAACCCAAAATTCGACCATTTCTCTCCCTCCTAATCGTTTTCTTCAAATATCATCCAAAAAATCCCACAAATTCGAGCCCTAAATCGTCTAAATCCTAAATTCAACATAAATTCCCAAATTTTCCTCAAATGACTCCAAAATTGGTGATTAAACGAAAGGGTGCTCCGTGACAAGGAGGTCCGTCACAAAGTGGCTCGACCGAACGTGCTTCACCAAATTTTTCATTGTTTTCACAAGGAGAACCATCTCAAGGGGGTCCAACAAACTGGGCACCGTCGTCACAAGGTGCTCCAGCTCAAGCGCGACGACCACCAACTAAGTATGTTTTGATTGAATTTCGAAATCAGATGTGTCAAGAGCAGTTTGAGCGGGATATGTCAAACCGCTTAGTTATTCATTTGAAGATAGTCAATTTTAAAGGTTGGAAGTCTTTGGAGATCAAAGAGATGTTCGACAGAATTGCCCTACACAGGATGTACGGATTGAGAAGTGATATCTGCGATCGAATTGTTCGCTTGTTTTATGCGAATTTGACTTCTACCGGAAGGGTAGGATGTTTGAAGACGTACATTCTTGGTACAGAGATTGTTATACCTCCAGAGTCAATTAATGAATTGCTCGAGTTTGCCGGAGAAGTGAATGATGTGGAGAGATACTACCATATTTCCAGATATTGCGATTTTTTCAGATCGGCCGAGTGACTAGAGTTCCTTAAGAAAATTCATTGCAATTCCAACATCACTAGGTTCGTGAAGCTAAAATCCAAGGATTTGAACGTCAAAGCTCAGGTTATTCACAACCTGAAAACCCATACCATTGTACCTCGGGATGGACATAAAGATCTCGTGAGCTGTATGGATCTCTATGTGATGAAGAAGTTGTACAATGGAGAGATGTTCGACTCTGGCTTCGTAATTTTAGGTCACATGCATGAGATCGGTCGGACGTCCAACAAGAATCTGCCGTACGATACGTTGATACATAAGATCGTCGAGCGAGCTCGGATTCAGCTATCGACTAGAGAGCAGATGAGAGCACAGAGATCCGGCGATGTATTTGATAGGCTTCATTTGATTCGGATGAGCCTAGTTGAAGTCGACGGGACTTGGGTGTTCAAGGGACATCAATGGGCCTCCACCTCTGTAGATGTTCCTTTGGAGGATGCCTTCGCTTGGCCATTGTCCCCCCAGACGGCTAGTAGGTGGGATATGATAGAGCAGAGACTAGATTTCCTCGTAGGCAAAGTCGAGGAGCTCACCGTGATACAGAGAGAGCTAGTTGAATCCCATAGAGAGCTGAAGAAATTCCTTATAGATTGGGTAGAGCGAGACGACGACGACGTCCCATCGTAGTTTAGTTTATGTTTTGTATTTCATTTATGTACTTTATTTTATGTTTCTACTTTAGTTTATGCTATGAGTATTATGATTGTACTTTAGTTTATGTTATGTGGTGTATGGTTATACTTTACTTTATGACTGTATTTGAGTGATACTTAATTGTCTGGAACTGATTGTTGGTTATAAAATTGTGATTTGAATATGCATGAATTGTTTGAAGCTACTTATGGGGGAGTCATAAAACAAAGTAAACTTTGTCCATTTTTGCAAATTTATCTCACTAAATTGCACATTATAACAAATACACACATTACACAATATAATAAATGCATAAATTCCAGTCCGAATAGTCATATATTTTTGCTCTGCCGTGTGTAGAAGATTCCCGCAGATAATGAAAACTATATTAGACACTAATGAAAGTGTGTTTATGAGCGAAATATGTTGAAATCTATCTGCGTCCCGTCAAATGTGTGGAAACTCATAAATGTGTATTGTAAAGTAAAAACGAAAGTAGTGCTTGAAGTGGATCCTCTGTTACGACAAGTGCGACTGTTATGCCCCTGACGCCGACATATACAACACGACATCGTTAAGTTATTCTTAGAAATTGTCGAACTTGGCGGTTCATCGACATCTCGCACTCTTTTCTTCTTCGGCCTATCAGGTTAGCGTTTTCTTTTGGGCGGAAGGATTGAGTTCATATTTTGTACGAGCGGCCACATGTGATGAAGTTTGAGTACATCTACAGATAAGTTCCCTAGTGATAGTATTGATGAACGTAATTTTCTGATGTTAGTCTCATGAATTGAATGCAGAGAATGGAATGGACACACGAGATTCCAATAAACTTCCATCTGTAACAGTTGCATACACATGTATTCATGTCGACAACATATTGTTCGTTGCCGTTGCCGTTGTCGTTGCCGTTGCCGACATCGAATCATGCAGCTTTCGCAAACATAACATTCCAATTTCGAGCTGCACGTTCTAGCTTTACAAGTTTTTTTCTTATCTAGGACACAAGACGTTTGACGAGGTCAACTTTTTCATATTTTTTGACAATCGTAGTCATTAAACACTTTCAGATCATCTCGAACATGGTTAGAATCGATTTGTCCCTGACAGGTAATAGAACTGCATTAAATGACTCACATAAATTGTTTAATCCCAGTTCACACTTGAGAATCGAAGAAAATGCATGACTAACCCAATATCTAAGGAATGTGCCTCGAAAATATGTGTAGGCATCCGGGTTAATCTGATATAATTTTCTCATCTCTCTGGAAATGAAAAGTTGTGGTTGCTCTGGCCGCATTTTACATTGCATCTCTGTATACTTTGTTTCGAAATTGATTTTTGAAATTTGTGTACATATGCTGGAGACAGTAACGGTGTTCGACTAACGATAATTGTTGCTGCGTAGCGGGCAATAACCCTTGATATTTGAAAAAACAACAGAGTCAACATAAAACAATATAACTACCATAACGCCCCAATAATTAAAAGAACAATCAAAAATGCATTATATCTTTTGTCGATATGAAAGAGATGTCTACCCATATTCAGATTCAGTATTTAGGTCTTCTTTTAATAATTTCAAAAACAACGTCCATGAGTCCATACACTCTGATTTCACATTTGCAACAACAACGAAATATATTTCATCGTTGCCATCAAGGCTGGGCCGGAACATAAACTCTTTAGATGACAACCATCCAAACATATAATTGGTCTACGACACTTCAACAAACCTGTCTTGCAAGCAACCATACACATATACATTCTTTTGAATACACATGACTCATTATCGGCAGAGCCCACCAAGTAAGTCTATAGGCCCAATGTGCTACCCGGATTTGATCTACGAATTTCTTCTGCGCACGACTATAATAGATTGTATTGTTTATCGTCATTCCCTTCATTAAGTTTTCGAGCTTCGCTTCTTGCTCTTCTGACAAGACTTGGTGTAATGTTGACATTCAAATCATTCCTCATTGTCTCGATAATAGATGAAAATTTTCACGTGGGTTGACTTTTGAATCTATCCAAATAATGATTTGTCATCTATTTTGCAGTAGCGTGTCGATTCTCAATTTTTCTTGAACAATTGTGATAATTGTTGAAATTTTTTATTTGAAACGTAAGCTCATTTTGTATCTTCGAACCATGCAGTAACCAATCACATCTGTCTTCACATACTACTGTCACTCACCGAGATTCACTTTTAATGAATTTGATCCTATAACCATTATTCAAACCATAGTCTACTATTTCTTTTCTAATTGCCTTTAAAGAATTATATTTTTTTTCCGAATAAAATCCCATCGAAATTTTTTCCCTTACCGGTATGTTTTCTACTTCATCATCTTTCGAGTCAACCGGTGTTCAAAGGTCCTCGTCTAAAGTTTTCGATGTCGATTGCAACTCTATTTCTTCATTAACTTCAAAATGATCAAATGCCCGAAGATCATCATATATAGGCGTGGAGTATGAATACCAGTCGATATTAACATCACAAATTGTTGTTTCGTCTAAATCAACAAATCTACTCGAATCAGAATCCATCGACGTCGCTAATATAGAGAAAATTCGCGGAGCAAGAAAGAATAGAGAATTGAGGGTTTTTTTGCCAGCAAGGGGTGAGAATGAAGGATGTTTCCTTATATAATGTTGGAGATCGGCCCCCGTTCTAAGGCAAAATAATTGAGATAGGGGGACCATTTTGAGGCAACGACTTCGTTCTCAATCTTACCAAAAAGTTAGGATCAACAATGGGGGTCGATCAGGGGTGGTGACTCTCTGTTCTATAATCATGTGCGGTGCACGTTGAACAGAGTTCTTTACCCCCTACATCAACTATCTGACCCAATATGTCCAGTGCCACGTAAGCACTGGACAGATTAGGGGCCATTCAATTTACATCGACCCCTCGATCTCGGCGTAAATTGAAAACGGAGGGTGATCGGCTCCCCTTAAACACATACTTTGGAGTTCAAATTAATTTTTACCCTTTATTAAATTATGTTTGGTTCGTATAATTAGTATCAGCGCATTAGAACACTGTAACAATGGTAGGAAGAAGAGGAGAGAATAAAGAAGTTTTGGTTGAGGACAAATCGAGTCAGTTCCATGAGGAGTTGAGAACGAAAATGAGTTCTCGGTGTGAAGGAACGAGATGGATTCCCCGTGTGAAGTAATTTTTCACGAGATAGGGGTGTTGAGGGAAGTCATGGTTTCATTCATGGAGCAGCTGGCTTCTCTTTCTCAAAGGGGCAGCATCGCCTGGCAAAGGGGCAGCGTCAAAATCAGGAGTTCTGAGCTCGCGGGGAAAAAGGGCAGCACTGGAACCCTTTCCTGTCCTCCTGACATCGACGATTGGCGAAGAAAAATCGAGAGAGTGACAGAGAAGGGCTGAGTGTGAGGTAGATCAACGAGCCGGGAATAACCTATCAAACTGTGACGACCAGACGGATGGCCCGGTGAGGGTTGGCGGACGCCAGTCTGAGTTGGTGTAGCTTCTCTTGTTGGCATTCATTAGCAGTTGCTGGAAGGGAATAAGCGGCTAGAATTTTTTTTAGGGGTTGCACAACAAGAAATTATGGTTGAATGGTATACCCAACTTTTTGGGCTGGGCTTGGTCCGGAAGTTGGTCACTAGGTTGAGGAAAGAACATGATAAATGATGAGCTGAGTTAACCCAGTTACATCCAAACTCGGGCAGGGCAAATCAATATAATTTCATCCAACAAGCTACTCTTTCTCAATCCAATTTTCTGCATCAACATTACATGATTTATTTGATATTACAGTCCTTGCAATAACAAAATTTTCAGCAAAATTCAAGACCGGTGATGTAGCAATCTCTTCAAACATTTAATCGATGATGAACTGAAAGGATAAAAATAGAATAATATAAAAACATGCACATTGAAGACAAGGTGCTCATTGAGCGATGTGTAATGATAGAATTCAATGAAATGTACTTATTCTAGTTGTCTTTTAAGTTTATTTAGATAATATTTTAATTATGTTTTTTAATAGTCTCTTGATATTATTTATTTATTTAAAAGAAATATTATAGTAGAATGGACATCGATATTTTGGAAAAAATATTTTAAGAGAAAGTTAGCAGACTTCTCAAACGTCTGCGCTATCTTTGTAAGTTCAACTCCATTATTGTTCTATTTCTTTATTAAAATCCTATAAGGTTAGTATCAAACTTCTCTTTTTACATTTTTAATCAAGGTCATCCTTATTGAGATGCTGTCATATCCAATTAGTATAGAAATCTTTCTGGTAGACCTCTAAGTTGTTTCGCATTTGCTATGCAGAAATCCCCAACTAATACTTAAAGCAGCGTTGAGTGTATGAGGGACTTAGGTATTGGCTGTGTAAGATTGTAGGGATTAGGGATGTGTGTTGGCTGAATGCTTTTTGTGTTAGGGCGTAGCTAGTTGAGATTGTTAGTTAGGAAAGTGGCGGTTAACTGTGTTATTAACTTGAAATAAATTCCCCATACAACGGAGTTAGTTTAGAAATATAGAATTTAGATTTTGAGAAAAAAAGTGGGAGACCTACCAAGCTCTCAAAATTCTAGATAATTTTGTAATTCCTTTAATCATTCAATTAAAATGCACTCGTTTCTAAGAATCTTACCAAGTTATAGATGGGATGTAGATGATACCTGGATTGTATGTCCCATTTTTTCATGTATGAGCCTATGACTTTTTTCGAATTTCTCCATATATAGGGTCGTCATATTGGGAATTGTATAGCATCAGCTGCATTATCTGATAGATCTAGATGATAAAGCCACTTTTTCTCTCGTAATTGTTCTCTTTGAGCATAGTTTAATCAAAGAATGGAGAAAAATTGCTTGTCTTAGAGAGTTTACCAGCGAAGAACAAATTGTCATGACGGACAAAATCTGATCCAAACTCTTCAGGTAATGACTGAAGAAATTTGCCTAGAAGAGCAAGTTATTCTCTAATGGCTCTAATACCACATCATCTTAGAAGAACAGATGATTTGTATACAGAGTCAATTATTTTATTATACATATTTATAGTTAATTTTAATATTGGAAAACAAGCAATTACTACAAACACAGAAAATGAAGAAATACGAAAACTTTATTTCAAAGATTATTTCTTCCATTTAGAATTTGATTTTTTTTCCTAAATACCAAAAATGATTGTTATAGATGTTAATTGATGATTTTTGTTACTTTCCTTAGCACTTACATCATTGTTATGCAATTTTTCATTGAATCTCTTTGATTCTCTTTTGTGCATTAGAACGTTAGAGACCAGCTTGAGGACTCCCTACCTGGAACTTGGGGTGGCAGAAATGCTAATGATGACATTCGGATTAGTATTTTATTCCTAATTCCTTTGCTTGCTATTTTCTTCTGCAACTACTGGTCTTTCCATCAGGTATATAGTTGGCCTGAATTACTTTGAAGCAATAATCAGATCCAAACTGGACATTTGGATCTTCATTTAATTCATGTTTTCTTTTGTTATTTTTCTGCCAGCGTCACGGGTATTCTAATACATTATGTAGAACTTCACTATGTGATTATATTAAACATCTTTACTACAAAGTGAGATCCCCTGGAGCGCTTGCTTATAATGGTTTTTTTTCTGCTGGTACCTTTCATCCACACAATGAGGTTTGTGTCCTCTTCCTAGCTATTCACAATTCTTGTTTTCAAATACTAGAGAGTTGCTATGGAGCCCTTTGCAGCATCAATCATCATGTTTTTTCAGGTGTAGGTCGGAAAATGATTTGTTTTTATGTCATTGTTTTAAAATGGTATGCAGTACAAAGTTCCTACTTATTTGGGTGGAATCTCAATCTGTGCCTGCTTCATTATTACTGTCATAGCTCTTGCGCTTTCTCTTGTAACTGTGCCCCGACAAGTTACTCCATGGACTGGCTTACTCTTGAATGTATGAGTGGACATTTGCAGTTTTCTTTCTATTGTTTGGTGCTTTCTCCATTTGATTTTTCAATGGAAAGGCAACGGCAACACAAACAGGATCTTTCTCCTCTAATCCTGAATCATTTGATTCTTCTGCAAAAGGTCTGATTAACGAATATTATTGTACCATTTTTATGTTTCTCATGTCTAATGTTCCGTTATTGTGTTTCAGATCATTTGCGGCAGGTATCATCTTTTGATACAACTGCATGGTTTTATGGAGTTGGGATGGCATTACTCGCTGTTGCTGCCCCATTGTTGCCGTGCGTTTTTGGTATCACAGCTCTGTTTGTTAGGTAATTTAACACTTTTTTTGCTAAATGATGACATTCGGATTAGTATTTTATTCCTATTCCTTTGCTTGCTATTTTCTTCTGCAACTACTGGTCTTTCCATCAGGTATATATTTGGCCTGAATTACTTTGAAGCAATAATCAGATCCAAACTGGACATTTGGATCTTCATTTAATTCATGTTTTCTTTTGTTATTTTTCTGCCAGCGTCACGGTATTCTAATACATTATGTAGAACTTCACTATGTGATTATATTAAACATCTTTACTACAAAGTGAGATCCCCTGGAGCGCTTGCTTATAATGGTTTTTTTTTCTGCTGGTACCTTTCATCCACACAATGAGGTTTGTGTCCTCTTCCTAGCTATTCACAATTCTTGTTTTCAAATACTAGAGAGTTGCTATGGAGCCCTTTGCAGCATCATCATCATGTTTTTTCAGGTGTAGGTCGGAAAATGATTTGTTTTTATGTCATTGTTTTTAAAATGGTATGCAGTACAAAGTTCCTACTTATTTGGGTGGAATCTCAATCTGTGCCTGCGTCATTATTACTGTCATAGCTCTTGCGCTTTCTCTTGTAACTGTGCCCCGACAAGTTACTCCATGGACTGGCTTACTCTTGAATGTATGAGTGGACATTTGCAGTTTTCTTTCTATTGTTTGGTGCTTTCTCCATTTGATTTTTCAATGGAAAGGCAACGGCAACACAAACAGGATCTTTCTCCTCTAATCCTGAATCATTTGATTCTTCTGCAAAAGGTCTGATTAACGAATATTATTGTACCATTTTTATGTTTCTCATGTCTAATGTTCCGTTATTGTGTTTCAGATCATTTGCGGCAGGTATCATCTTTTGATACAACTGCATGGTTTTATGGAGTTGGGATGGCATTACTCGCTGTTGCTGCCCCATTGTTGCCGTGCGTTTTTGGTATCACAGCTCTGTTTGTTAGGTAATTTAACACTTTTTTTGCTAAATGATGACATTCGGATTAGTATTTTATTCCTAATTCCTTTGCTTGCTATTTTCTTCTGCAACTACTGGTCTTTCCATCAGGTATATAGTTGGCCTGAATTACTTTGAAGCAATAATCAGATCCAAACTGGACATTTGGATCTTCATTTAATTCATGTTTTCTTTTGTTATTTTTCTGCCAGCGTCACGGGTATTCTAATACATTATGTAGAACTTCACTATGTGATTATATTAAACATCTTTACTACAAAGTGAGATCCCCTGGAGCGCTTGCTTATAATGGTTTTTTTTCTGCTGGTTCCTTTCATCCACACAATGAGGTTTGTGTCCTCTTCCTAGCTATTCACAATTCTTGTTTTCAAATACTAGAGAGTTGCTATGGAGCCCTTTGCAGCATCAATCATCATGTTTTTTCAGGTGTAGGTCGGAAAATGATTTGTTTTTATGTCATTGTTTTAAAATGGTATGCAGTACAAAGTTCCTACTTATTTGGGTGGAATCTCAATCTGTGCCTGCTTCATTATTGCTGTCATAGCTCTTGCGCTTTCTCTTGTAACTGTGCCCCGACAAGTTACTCCATGGACTGGCTTACTCTTGATGTATGAGTGGACATTTGCAGTTTTCTTTCTATTGTTTGGTTGCTTTCTCCATTTGATTTTTCAATGGGGAAAGGCAACGGCAACACAAACAGGATCTTTCTCCTCTAATCCTGAATCATTTGATTCTTCTGCAAAAGGTCTGATTTAACGAATATTAGTTGTACCATTTTTATGTTTCTCATGTCTAATGTTCCTTTATTGTGTTTCAGATCATTTGCGGCAGGTATCATCTTTTGATACAACTGCATGGTTTTATGGAGTTGGGATGGCATTACTCGCTGTTGCTGCCCCATTGTTGCCGTGCGTTTTTGGTATCACAGCTCTGTTTGTTAGGTAATTTAACACTTTTTTTGCTAAATGATGACCGTGACGATGTTGTTATTGTTAAGAATGGGAACATTTGACTGCATAGTTTTATATTTCCTTCTAAGTTGTGTATACGCAACTTTCACTATGTTTTTATGGTTTGCACTTTGCTTAGTTTTGGTATTTCTATTTTGTGCAAACATTAAAATTACTTCAACATTTTGGATGACATTATAGTCTGGATATTTGAAGAACTTTATAAATCTAATTCATATTTCATTATATTGGGTTATTCTAGATTTCAAACATCAGGTAATATCTTTTTTATTTTTTTATTTTCTCTAAATCTTACTAACCATAAATAATGGAAGGAGCCATCGAAGGCTATAAGTGAGAAAAACCTTAAAGAAGGGTTCTTCTGTTTGCATAGTCATTGCTATTAATTTTCACCATTGTAAGGATACTCTTCATCAATGTTGCTATGTCCCGTATTTACAGCTTAAGTATCGTTCTTTTTTAAACACAAGTCTAAACTATCTTCTTCTAATAAATTGTTGTCCTTATTTTCATTTTTATTATTTTGCAAAGGCGTTTGGGAATCCATCTTTTTTGACAGATTACAACAACAAGAAAAAAATGAACTAAGAGAGTATGCTTTACTATTTTTGCTTTGACAGGTTGGGATTAATGGTCGTTGGAGGCCTAATTTTGGCTTCTTTCATGACTTGTGCATCGGAACACCTCGCCGTCAGATCATTCTTGAGAGGTCTTGAAGATCGAGACACAACACGAGGTAGGAGTATATGTTACTTGTGCTGTTGATATAATTGTGTTAAATGTAACATATCATCTTTGTAGTTATAATTAACCCCATGTTATATGTTAAATTTGTAAAACGGTAAGGTGGAGAAAGTTGTATCAATTTAAGAGTGGGTTTTCCTGCCTCAATTTTGTAATATTCTTCCAGAAAACATGGCCATGATCTTAATGCATTCTTTGCCATTCTGCATTATTTATTTTTTTCTGGACGTAGGTAAGTGTGGCATGGGTTTAATGAAACGAACCAAAGGTTTCATAGTCGTTAGAAGCATATTTTTTATTCCATTTTACCGTGTCGAGTTGGATTACATATCTTACATGTCATTTTATGTGACACGTTAAGTACCCAGAGGAATGGAATATCTTTTTAGTTAACAAAAAACAAGTTAGGTGATATAGAAGCGGAAGTTGGGAAAACAAATAAGTAAAAGGAAGTTGTCAAACGTATTCAACTCTTATAAGTTAAATCCAAACACAATCAAGGATGGGAAAATCATCCCCTTCTTATTCCTTCATCTCTGTCCTGAGGTACAAGGAATAGCCAGAGAGAGAGATAGAGAGAGAGAGAGAGAGAGAGAGCGAGAGAGAGAAGCCAAGCATTAGACTTGCCTAGATATAGGCTATAGCTTTTTAGGGTACCCTTTAACTTGCAACGTCAAAATTTGCCTTCGAACCTTCCATTACCATTCTCCAAAGTCCAAATCATAGCTTGAGCTCCTCTCATGGCTGCCGACCCAGTCAAGAAGTATCATCAGCAGAAACCTCTCCTTCTCTAATAAAGAGAAGACAGAGAGACGAAGAAGAGGTGAACTTGTACTAAATTAAAAACATTTATAAAGTGTGAAAAAGGGAATCGGAATGACCCTACAAACCATGAATACCCACGTTAATGGAAGAAAATGACTTTATTTTATATTACAGTGGGAATCTGAGGCTGATTGACCTTTATTTTGCATTGAAATGACAATTTATCTTTAAAAAAGGGTCACCTGACCTTTCATAACCAAAATATTCTAACAATCTTTAAATAAACGACAAAGATCAGTGGAGAAAAAGATCAGTGGACAAAGATCAGTATTTTAATATTAAACAAACAGATCGTCACAGTATTACATCGTTACTTAACATTTCTGTTGGGCTTCAAATTCAAATAATAATTCTTCATCAATATGTATAAGATCAAAACTAAAACATATTGGAAAGTCATTTTTCACCACAGACAAAATTGATGTTATTTTTTTTTTTCAAACTTTATTTGAAAAGATAAAAGGATAAGATCCAATGGAATCTCACTTTTGAATTCGATTAACATCAAGAAAAAGAAAAAAGGCATGCATTTTTATATATTCCCAAGTGCTATTCCAACTAATTCACTAAAACTAGGAAAAACTAATTTAAAAAATAATGGGATCTAGCTTGAAATTTAATTAGATCCATCCAATTCCACTCTAAACCCATTCCCAAAGCAAGTAAATTAGAGAAGTTAATAACAAAATTAATATTACAATGTTCTACTAACGAGTAAATGACATATTTGAAAGCAAGATTAAGGTATACACCTAATTAATAAACATTAAGCACACTTATTACAACAACATGATTGTACAATTAAGGCAAGAATAGTTGAATGTGATTTACACAAGTGTTTCTTCAAACAGCCATTCATCCAAAATATCGAATGGCCACAGTATTTCACATTTCTTTTATTTATAATATGGACAAATTCACAAAAAAAAAAAAAAAAACAATTTCTTCCAAATCATCAATCTCTAGCTTCCTTCAAAAATCAATACCTATGAGTGCGTGTGAGAGAGAGAGGTCACTACAAAGAGGAAAACGAGAAAGAAGTAATTAAAAGGTAGCAAAATGAACAGAACACATACCTTGAAAGCAGCATCGAATCAAGACCCTTTAGCTGATGATTTTCAGATGGAAGGAAGAGATGTAGAAAAATAGACGTGGATATCACCAAATTTTTTGAGGCCCCTAATAAAACCAGCCACCAATGCATAATATTTTTGTCTTCGATATATGTAGTAATGATTTCGTAATACGGCTGCAAAGAAAAAGCAAAGCAAAAGTTCTAGCAACCCAAAATGAAGGCGTGTATTTCCGCCCAAGACGAGACAGTGTAGAGAACACCAGAACGTCCTTTCCAATTTGAGAAGCTTCCTCCATTGTAATCCTTCTGTTTCTTGATCAACCCAGAGAACAGAGGAACAAACAAAATGCCAAATTGAGTTCCAACTCTTCTGAGGCTGGCACTTGATCCAATAATGATTCCAATATCAGCCTCCAAAAGACAGAGCAAGTCACCAACCGAGTCGCCAATGTAAACTGTCAAATTCCTCTTATTGTTGATGCAACTCTTCAGAATATCATTAAAAGCTTCAACTTTGTCGAAAGGAGATTCCACTTTTGTGACTATTTCGCCCGTGGAAATCGAATTTTCATATGTTAGCTCATTTGCATGCACGTTTAACTTGGACAAATCACCTGGAATACTCAAAAGGAACATACATTTTCCATTCAATCTAAACTGCCAGAAAAAGGACAACCCTAGAGTTGACAAGATTCATGAAAAAAGATAGATGGAATGTAGATTAATTTTGCAACCAGACCACAACCTATGATCCTTGTATATGCTCATGATTATATAGACAGGCATGACAGCATGACGTAACATACATAATTCACAATTCCTAGTAATCTGATTAACAGTTCGTGACAAAATAACCCAGGCTTTTTAATGCTTGATAAAGTGCATGAAGGGAGGCAACGGTCAAGATACAACCTTAAACTAATCTTCCCAAGCAAGATTTTCACTCCCATTCAAAGTTTTCAATGAACTGCAGGACAAGTAAATTGCTACATCTAGCAAGTAAAAAATGAACTCTTAATAAACTACCAAAAGATTACTAGTGAAATTATAGAACTTTTTTTAAACTATAAACTAAAAAAAAAAATAGTGTTCCACTCTTGTAAGAGGAAAGCAACAAACCTGACAAGAAACATGACCTAATCAGATCGCCACACCAACAGTACGAGAGTACATGAACACTTGCGTTCATGTTTTCATTCTTGACTAATTTTTGGAAAAAACTAGCACAACCATCCTGAAGACCTAGTCTTTCTCCAGCTCGTTTTACGTCATCAAGGTTTAAACCCTTAAGTACTCCAGATTCAATTACTCTTTTATTTGCTCTTATCTCAAAATCTGAAATTTTCTCCAGTGCAGTAGACAAAACTTCATAGTTAAACACAACTGCAGAGTAAGAGTCTTAATGTCAATGTCATTGATATCACTGCATATTTCCAAATATAGGAACAGAACAATTATACACCAGAGAAAAAGTTAGAATGAAAAATCGAACCTTTCTCAGGAGGCATAATACTTTCAATACACTGCTCGTATTCTTCTGTGAACTGACCAGAGAGAACTTCCCACATTTTTCTGAGGTCACTTGATGACATCCTAGTTATTTGATTTTCAGAGAGATTCTGATCAGGTTTTGGTGCCGTCACTATAGCAATTTCTGCTAGAATGGCTGACGAATCGACAACCGTACATGTCAAATCAAAATCAGAAAATATTGTTATACACTCTTCCGAGGGATTGAGCTGTCTGGCCAGAGGAACTATAGTTGGCTGAAAGAGAGGCTGAGCATAAAAGAAGTCTGTCTCAAGCTTCAAAGCTTGTAGATAAAGTTTTTCAATGATGTCAAGCTCTTCGCCTGTCAAAGACACACTTAGTTTATCGAGCAGGTCTTCGATTTGCATGGCGGATGCCTAAATTCAAAGATAAGAATAGTTGAGCTCACGGAGTCAAGAGGTTTCGTTTATGTTTATGCATCTTTTCTTTTAGTGTAATATTTAAAGGTTCTAAGATTTTCCCATAGAAACCAGAACAGGAATACTTGCTGAAAAAATTGTATGAATGAACCTGAAAACTTTCACAGGAGTAATTACAAATCCACTTCTTGTAGGGGTGACTGTCATTGTCCGGTTCTAAAAATGTGTGGAACTCCTTACCCAAATGGGCATATAACTTCATACAAGGTGTCATGGCACCAATTGTATATGCAGCAATTTTTGTCCTTTCGAATGGAGTTGCAAGTTTAACAAGACCTTTAACACCTTCCACTTTGCCAGAAGATGTTGCTAACAAAAAATCTGTATATTTAACAGTTGCAGGATTAATTGCATGCTCCTTTTCCACATCTAAACCCCATTCCTGCAGACTCACATATTATAACAACAAAAAGGTTAACTTTATAGCAAAAAACAAAAAATCTGTATATTTAACAGCAGAAGTATCAATTACACCCTCTTTTTCCACATCCAAACCCCATTGCTGCAAGAGACACATAGTTATAGCAACATAAGGTTAACGTTGAAGCAAAAAACAGAAGTTTAGATGCAGGTTGAAATTTATTTATTTGTTGCATGAAGATTAAAAAGGAAAACTATCTTACAGTCTTAATGTATCAACATTATCAGTTTGACAAAATAATGAGATGAAACTAATGTCTTACCTGTACAAATGAATTGTGCATTTTCAACTCCTCAAGAACAGCCTTTCTCAAATCTACAATTATCAGCCTCGCATCATCATCATCTGCACACTCTTCTGCTAATTCATACCTACAAATACAAAAAGAAGAATTGAATCAAATAATGAATGACAAACAAAATATATGCATAACCATGTCAAAAGTTACTTAAATTAACTGCAAGTATTAAGGATATTCAGCTGTTCCTACATTCC
Source organism: Begonia masoniana (assembly GCA_022432975.1). Lineage (NCBI taxonomy): Eukaryota > Viridiplantae > Streptophyta > Magnoliopsida > Cucurbitales > Begoniaceae > Begonia > Begonia masoniana. The sequence goes on from CM039515.1 coordinate 18,744,679, forward strand.
ATTTGTAGCTGGGAGAACTCACTAAAAGCCTTTCACGTAATCCAAGTTTACAGTAATGAAAGTTTCAAGCTTTTATGTTAATTTTTTCTCACCTTGTACAGGAAAGAGTTTACAACTCCCTCTTTAGATGAACCTCATTAAGATCTTGCCTCCAAGGTTATAAAGTATTCTAGTGAGATGTAAAATGGAAACTCAGTAGCTGACAGATGTGAAAGTGTTAACCCATTTAATTGTGAAATAATTTCATTAATATTATAAACATTTATTTCTTCAAAGAACATTCAAATTTTGGTCATAAAAACATTTCTTTCCCATTATATCAACAACCAAAAAATAATATCGGATTCTGATCCCCAAAGTGGATACAGAATATAATAATTGCTGATGAAAACTTCAAGAACAAAGTCTGTGACTACCGTGGTCTGTCCTCCATAATAAATTTTTATTTTTCAATAATTTTCTCAAGAAATACCAACAGTTCAAAGAGACCGTTCAAAAATTTAACACAACAAAATTTTTTGAAGTAATATTCCCAAACTAACAGTTTCTTTGGACGTCCTATTAGTGAAATAACACTTGATCAACGAATTTCTGATAGAAAATATGACTGATATGTCAGAAAAGTGGACAATTTTTACAAAAAAAAAAAAAAAAAGAAAAATCATGTCCATAGAAATCCGCGAAAACATTTCCGACTGATACCGTTATGTTTAATGAAACAGAGTAAGGATATTATCCATCAATAACTGCAAGTATTCTGAAAAGAAACAATCCCTACATAACAAAGAAAGCAAAGAAACCGAATATCGTGAGAGGAACTCACGCTTTCACAAAAGTCTTAAGGAAATAAACGTCTTGAGCGATATAATGCCGGAAACTTTCAATCGAGAGATTGCCAGAGGCTAAACAGACTGAAAATGGATTGTACAAAGCGAAAACCGATTCTCTATGAAACTTATTCCAGAATCTTCTAGCGAGACCTACTTCGTTGTCGACGTTGGAATGGATTGTAGTCATTGAAGTGGAGGATGAGAATGATCGCCAAAATGAGTCGGCAGAGTGGGATCGAAGAGAGTTGGGGAGGAGAAATCGGAAACCGAATCGGAGAGAGCTCAGGAAAAGTGGCTGGTTCTTGATTGGATTGGAGCAGAAGAATGCCAAGCTCATCAAGAGAGAGAAAGAAGACGGCGCTCTCTTTTCTAGAGAGAGAGAGTGAGAGAAGGCGGTAGAATAAAAAGGATCGTTTTGAGGAAAAATTCGTCTGTCTCGGGTCGGCTTTGTCACATGTAATGTAACGATCATTTTAACATATCATTGCTGCATCGATGTACACTCCCATCTTTCGTACACGCCCAAATCGCACTCGGTTTCAAGGAGTAGAAGATAGTTCAACCGGGACGTGCCAAAAAACATTACTTTCTCTGGATGAATTACTTTCTCGCTCGTAATTTTGTTAGGCATGTTCCCACTGCATTTTTTTTTTTTTTTTTTTTTTGTATGATATGAGGTTGCGTGTTGTTGTGCTGGTGGTCGATATGCGTCTATTAGTTCATGTGTCAATTTATGAACAAATTTTTGAGAGATCAACGTGCCCATTGTTGGTGATATATAGACATTGATGACCTTTTCGGGAGGTGATTTGACCTGCCTAATCGTAGATAAAGATCATTAGATAATCATACAGAGAAGATGTAATTTGATCAATCAATTTTTTTTTTTTATTGAGATAAAAGAATAACATCGTCGAAAAAAAGTGTTTTCATCGAAATTATTCTCTGATTCCTGAGAAGACAGAATGGAGAAATAAATTTTTAAAATTTGATGTGACCTGAATTCTAATTAAATCGAGTTGAACTCATAAACAATATTAGAATTTTATGTTTTTCTCTATATACTAAAGTTTGAGTCGAAAAACTCATTGTATCTTGATTTCTTATAGTAAATTTCTCTTCTACTTGTGCTTTTTCTCGTTTAAATTTTTTTATGTAAATCTTAGTGTCCCTATGTTTTCACGTTTATTTATTTATTTTTTCTGATTATTATTGTTCGATTCTCAACAAAAACATTATGCAGATAAAATAAAGAACATGATTTTGAGAGAACCATTTTAAAGCACAACTTTTCTAATTTTCCTTCTTAAATAACAAAAAATAATAATAAAAAAAACTTGAAAATTTCATATCAATTAGAAAAAGAACGAGACTCGAAAGATGGAACTGAGAACATCTTATCTAACGCAAAAACCCCTCAATAATCCAATCTTTCTAACAAAACAAATAAACCAAGAACGACCCAATTCCAAACAATCTTCAACGATCACCGGAGAAAGTGAAGCGATTGTTGAGCTAGGCTTTTGACAAAATTTTGTATGACGATTTCAGTCAACAATGCAATCTCCTCATCTTCATCTTTCGTGAATGATTTAACCTCTTTTTGAAGCTCATTAAAAGTTCGATCTTCCCTCAACTTGATCTTCAATTCTTGCAAATCTTTCATGGGTGATCAAAGATTCAAACCCTAATTCTCCCTTCAAAGCCGATAACAGAAGAAGAGCACGTTTCAATTGTTTTATTTTTACTATTTAGACAATGGCATAATCTATTAATAGCCTCCTTAATCTACGATTCAGGTGATAATACTCGGAAAATTAGGAGGAATTTTTGAATTTTATTTATTTCAATTTCATATCATTGTTTTTTTAATATAAAAATTAAAATTTCTATAACTCTTTTATCTTTGATTATTTACGTTATTATAATTTGTAATTTTAGGACTTTTTTAATTAAAAATTCAATTATAATTGATATTTTTTTAGTGAATTTTAAGATCTTTGACAATTATTTAAAAACAAATTAAAGAAAAAACAAACAAATTAATACATCTTTCTGGGTGAGCTACCCAAAAATTATGATTATGGTAAATCCAGATGATAATTTAAGAACCAGAGTTGGACTGAATTTGACTTTTGTTTCATTAATGAAGTGAAACTCTTGATTCAAACCAGAGAAGAACAACACTTACCAGAGAGAAAGAGAGATACCTGATTATTATTGGGATTAACCAGAAAGTTATTTTAAAACAACAGCTGCATTTCTCATAGCCAAATATCTTTGCACATACTCATTGGGAAGCGATCTGACAACCTTAAAAATATCAGCATTTGCATATCGGAGATTCGTCCGGGGATCATAATAAGGCGCCTGCATCGTGTTAATACCATTCTTTAGTAAACAAACATCATCCAAGCAACCAAAATAATGACCTTTTTTTCAAGGTATGTTATTATATACAAATACATAGAGTTATCCATAATCAGAAACCAAAACAAAAGAGGGACTGAGATCTGAGATAGATGAAGCCAGATAGCAATAACCCGATTTGTCCCAGAAAACGATATAAAGCAGGTTTTACTCTGCATATATTCTTAAGCAAGATTGTTTACTGTCCTTTAGATTATTTTAACAACAGTGTTGTCAGTACCCCATCGTGATTCTCGACGTAAAAAAATCCATTGGTAAACTCATTGTGCGGTGACTTAAAAGAAATCCAAGCAATACGACCAATGGAATGAAAAAATAAACACATATCAGACCAAGTCCGCATGGATGGATTAAAATCTTACACTTTCCTTTTGAGAAGATTATTATGTCTTAAGTTTAATCAAGTTTTCAATGGCTGAATCATTACAGCCTTATAGGATGCAACGAAACAAAGTAAATACAAACTACATCCCACTTAAGCTATATCAGATAAGAGAGCAACAAAAGATATTAGCATAAACTACAACTCACGCAGTTAAATACCTCGTATCCTGTAATATCGCATATTCTTTTGCATGGATGCATTGATGGTGGCGACTCAATGTTAATGTCTGAACAGAGAAGATATAGAAAAGATTGAAAGCTTATATTGTAAAGAAGCACAGAAAATTTGAGGGAGATAAAAGTCTTAAATTAATATCCTCTAATAGATGCATGCGTACACAGTAAATCTAACTTAAAAACAACTATTTCTACTTCCCCTTTAGTTTTATTTTTATATATCCCCCAAAGGATCAATGCCAATTGCCATCACATACTGGTTCATATTCCTCTCAAATACTTGTTGAAATATAGAATATACATTCGGGACGTATTTGTTTCTAGAGTAAGATCTATCAGAAAATCTTTCAACACTTAATGTAACTCAACGTAATAATGGTAGATTTGCAATGAAAAATATCACGATTTTCTTATACATTTAAACATGCCCTTTCTCTTGTCTCCAAAATCATTCCATACTAAATTTGCTAGTAATATAGTGTCTTAATTCAGAAATTAAAGCAACACGTTCCAAACCTTAAACCGTATAAATGTTTCAAAAATATTTGCAAGTAGCATTACGAGACGAACCCGCCCATCCGATTTACGTACACCAGAAGGAAGAAAAGAACCGAAGACACAGAGGAAGACAATAAGGGTAGTTTAGTAAATGTAGAGAGATTTGCTGTTAATGGGGAGGGAGATTTTCTGTAAGGGGATATAACCGTCAGGTGAGGGGTATGGAATTTGTGAAATGAATGTGGAGAGAACAGAGCTCTCGAATTCTTTGTTATTGAAATAATAGTGGTTGAATGTTCTTTCTCTTTTCTTAAAATTCTATTGTAGATTGTAATTGATATTCTGTAAGGGATCTATCATTGGTATCAAAGCACACGAATCTAGGGAAACATGACAGGGAAGAAAACAGCCATGACCTTGGAAGCTCAGCGACTGGATTCGATGGAAGCAAAGGTGACGCAGGTACAACAAGATTTGTCCCGCGAAGTCGAGTCGATCAATGAACGGGTAGCTCGATTACCGGATTTGGAACAAAAAATGGTGTTACTGCTCTCCAGATTTGATTCTCTGGAAACGGCGATTCAACATCCGTCTCCAGCGTAATGGGACAAAGGAAAACCGACGGTGGAAGGAGAGGGCATACCACAGCCTAGTTCGCAAACAGCCCTACTGTCAGCGCCACATCGAGCCGGCGAAACGATGGGCAAGGCTCATATCCGAAAGGTCGAGCTGCCGGTGTTTGATGGGGGAGACCCAGATGACTGGGTATTTCGTGTTGAACGTTACTTTTCTCTACAGTCACTGCCGGAGGCGGATAAGCTGGCAATGGTGGCTGTCAACCTCGAGGGCGAGGCACTTGCCCGGTTTCAGTGGGAGGAGGGGCGCCGTCCCTTCCGAAATTGGGAAGAATTCAAATCCCAGCTGCTCGACCATTTTAGACCTTCGTTGGAGGGATCCTTAGTCGAGAAGCTGCAACAGGTGCGACAAACAGGTTCCGTTCGGGACTATCAGCAACTTTTCGAGCGTGCGACAGCACCATTCCGTGATGTTCCAGACTACCTCCTCGAAGCTCAATTTCTGACGGGGCTGCGACCTAGACATCCGGGCGGAGCTTCTGGTGATACGGCCGATTGGATTAAGCGCGATTATGGTTTATGCACAGAGGGTGGAAGACAAACTCACCCTCATGCAGCAAATGGGTTCTCATGGGCCACGTTGGGGATCAGTTAGGCCACAGCCTCCAACCCATACCCAGTTTTCCAGCCATAAACCCACTCCCACAGCAAATACCCTCTCCCTTCGACCAACACAGTCACGGCCACCAGCGACTTCGACACTGCAAGGGCGGAACCTTTCCGCGCCGGTCTTGTCAGGAAGAACCCACGCCAACCTGGGTACATCCTCGGATTCCTATCGGCCAACATCTTCCTTCCGGCGGTTGTCAGACGCCGAACTTCAACAAAAACGGAGCCGAGGGCATTATTACAAATGTGACGAAAAATTTCACCCCGGCCACCGTTGCAAACAAAAAGAACTCATGGTGTTGGTCCATCAAGGGGAGGAAGAAACCACAGAGCCGATCGTAGGCGAGTCGGTAGAGGAGGAAGGGCAAGAATTGGAAGATTCAGAGATATTGGAGCTGGCCACCTTATCCTTTCAGTCTATGGTAGGTCTCTCTTTACCTACGTCTATGAAGGTGCGAGGCACCATCCTGGGCCAGAAGGTGGTGGTACTCATTGATAGTGGGGCCACACACAATTTTATTTCTGTGGACGTGGTAAGGAAAATGCACTTACCCATATAGGGAACTCACCCATTTGGGGTATCTTCGGGAACAGGTATTCAGATGCGCGGCAATGGACTATGCAGGGGGGTTACTCTAACATTTCCAGAATTTACAATTACAGAGGATTTCTATCCGTTGCAACTGGGTGGTGCGGATGTGATACTCGGTTACGCTTGGCTCCGACGACAAGATGAAATGAAAGTCCGATAGGGGGCAATGACCATGACTTTTATGTTGAAAGGTAGGCAGGTCACTCTGCAGGGAGATGCTAGCTTAGCCAAGTCGCTGGTCGCTCTCAAGACTATGATCAAACACCTGGGACAGGGAGAGGAAGGCATTTTGTTAGAATTGGCCAATTGGGAGGTAACCAGCCAGAAGGAATTGGCTATACAAGTTCCAGAAGTTGCTCGCCTACTGGAGCAATTTGAGGATGTGTTTCGTTCTCCAGAAGGGCTACCCCACTTACGATCCTGTGATCACCAGATTACTCTTATTCCCGGCACGACTCCAGTTTGTGTGAGACCGTTTCGGTATCCTCATGTCCACAAGGAAGAGATCGAGAAATTGGTGGGAGAAATGCTAGCAGCCGGAATTATCCAACCGAGCAATAGTCCTTTCTCCAGCCCGGTTCTGTTGGTAAGAAAGAAAGATGGTAGTTGGCGCTTTTGTGTGGATTACCGTTCATTGAATAAAATGACAGTATCTGATAAATTCCCGATTCTGATGATTGACGAGTTGCTCGATGAACTACATGGTGCCACTGTGTTTTCCAAATTGGACTTGAAATCCGGCTATCACCAAATTAAGGTTCATTTGGACGAGGTTCCTAAAACAGCCTTCCGGACACACGATGGCCACTATGAGTTTTTGGTCATGCCCTTTGACCTCAAGAATGCTCCCTCGACTTTTCAGTCATTGATGAATTCCATATTCAAACTGTTTTTGCGGCAGTTCATACTAGTGTTTTTCGACGATATCCTAGTCTACAGTCAATCCTTGGAAGAGCATGTGCGACATTTGGAAGTGGCCTTACAACTGCTGCGTCAAAATTCGGTATTTGTGAATGCCTCAAAGTGCTCCTTTGCTCAGTCGGAATTAGAGTACCTGGGTCACATAGTTTCAGCAGTAGGGGTATCGGTGGATCCTACCAAAATTCAAGCTATGGTTACTTGGCCTCCGCCTCGCAATTTGAAAGAGTTACGGGGATTCTTGGGGTTGACCGGCTACTATCGCAAATTCATGGCAGGATATGGCAAAATAGCTAGGCCATTAACACAGTTATTACGTAAAGATGCGTTCCAATGGGATTTAGAAGCAACGGCAGCCTTTGATCAACTTAAACAAGCCGTGATTACAGTCCCTGTTCTGGCCTTACCCGATTTTTCGAAACCCTTTATAGTGGAGGCTGATGCTTCAGGCATGGGAATTGGGGCAGTTTTAATGCAACAGGGCCAGGCCATCGCTTTCTTCAGCCAAGCCCTATCCCCCCAGGCCCAATTGGAGTCGGTTTACGAACGGAAATTAAATTACGTGCTATTGTACTCGCCATCCTCAAGTGGCGCCATTATTTGTTGGGCCGACATTTCACCGTTCGTACGGACCAGCGAAGTTTGAAATACTTATTAGAACAGAGGATGGTCAGCCCCAACCATCAGAAGTGGCTCACCAAACTAATGGGATTCGATTTTGACATCACCTTTCGACCAGGATCGCTTAATAAGGCCGCTGACGCTCTTTCTAGGCACCCTCTCACTATGGCGCTAGCAACTTTGTCATTTACAACAATGGTTCCCTGGGATACGATTCAGCAAGAACTAGAGGCAGAGGAGACCCTATCTAAGGTCTGGACACAATTACAACAACAGACAGATACCACACCAGGATTCACTCTAAAAAACAATAGACTGTACTTCCAGGACAGGCTGGTCCTAGCCCACAATTCTAGTTTAATTCCCCTGTTGTTACAGGAATTTCATGGCTCGGTCATGGGAGGGCATTCGGGGGTCTTTAAGACCTACCAACGACTAGCTACAGAATTTTTTTGGAAGGGGATGAAACGCCACATCAAAAATTCCGTGACTGCTTGCACGGTGTGCCAGCGCAATAAGTAATCAGACATTATCCCCGGCTGGACTATTACAGCCCCTTCCCATTCCTCAACAGATTTGGGAGGATATATCAATGGCCTTTATCGAAGGGTTGCCAAGATCTGACGGGTATAATTCCATTTTAGTGGTGGTGGACCGCCTTAGCAAGTACGCCCACTTTATCCCTATTAAACATCCATTCACTGCCTTGTCGGTGGCTCTCTTATTTCTGAAAGAAGTAGTTCGCCTCCATGGATTTCCGAGATCAATCGTTTCTGATCGAGACAAAGTATTTTTGAGTCAATTTTGGAAGGAGTTATTTAAATTACAGGGTATCACATTACTACACAGCTCGGCTTACCATCCACAAACGGATGGTCAAACCGAAGTGGTTAATCGATGTTGAGAGACGTTTCTGCGTTGTTTTGTATCAGATAAACCGAGTTCGTGGATGAAATGGCTTTCTTGGGCAGAATTTTCTTATAATACTTCATTCCACACCTCGATTCACATGTCTCCCTTTAAGGTTGTTTATGGGAGGGAGCCGCCCCCCATAGTTAGAATAGGAGCTAGTGCGACTCCGGTTCAGTCCATCGATGATATGTTACAGGAAAGGGATGCTGTTCTAGCCGAAATAAAGCTACATTTGGCTCGAGCCCAAGCTAGAATGAAGGAAACAGCAGATGGGAAACAAAGAGATATAACATTTCAGGTTGGGGACTTAGTCTACCTCAAGTTGCAACCTTACCGGCAAAAGTCGTTAGCTCGGAAACGCCATGAAAAAATTAAGTCCTCGTTTTTTTTGCCCATTTACTGTTAGTAACCGCATAGGCAGCGTAGCCTATAAGTTGGAGTTACCGGCAAGTTCGGTGATTCACCCTGTTTTTCATGTGTCCCAATTGAGGAGAGCCGTGGGTTCTCAGCCAACCAACCTCTGCCTTCCTTCATCATTGACTGCAGAGTTGGAATATTCAGTGGAACCACTGCAGATTTTGGGAGTATGCCCAAGCAAGGATGGAGTTCAGCACAGGGGTGAAATTCTAGTTCAGTGGAAGAATCTACCCATTCATGAAGCAACATGGGAATTCTACGACGTGATATCAATTCAATTTCCACAATTCAACCTTGAGGACAAGGTGAATGTATGGGTGGCGAGTATTGATACGAACCCGCCCATCCGATTTACATACACCAGAAGGAAGAAAAGAACCGAAGACACAGAGGGAGACAATAAAGGTAGCTTAGTAAATGTAGAGAGATTTGCTGTTAATGAGGAGAGAGATTTTCTGTAAGGGGATATAACCGTCAGGTGAGAGGAGGGGAGGGGTATGGAATTTGTGAAATGAATGTGGAGAGAACAGAACTCTCGAATTCTCTGTTATTGAAATAATAGTGGTTGAGTGTTCTTTCTCTTTTCTCAAAACTCTATTGTGGATTGTAATAGATATTCTGTAAGGGGTCTATCACATTACTCCTGTTTCATGCCAATGTCAAAAGGAAAAAAAGAAGAAAAAAAGAAAAAAAAAAAATCAAATTAGACTACACAATCTCCAAAATATATGTTATTAAATTCATCAGCAAGCAAATACCAAAGGAAAAAGTGAAGCTCACAAGTGGGTTCATCTGGGGAACAATTTTGATAATTCTCCGCTTGAATGATCTGCTTGAGATGTTTCCAGTGCCTGCCTCTGGATTGTCCTTTTGGGTATTTTTCATACATTTGGATCTTCTTAAAACTCAGGTAGCTAGGCAACAATATCTCTGATTCCAACACTTCTGCCTCCATCCTGTACTTCTGCAACACTCTTCCCTTCTGCATAATAAGATAAAAAAAAACATTGGATTTTCCTCTGTAATTCAAGCTGACTTACTATGGTGAGTTTTAAACATTTGAGGAAGAGAGTTTGGATGATTAGAAACTTAAACATTTGCTTCATTTTGGTTGGGAAGAACATTTGGTTTCCAATGTATTTAGGATAAATTCTTTTGGGACATAGAGCCATTTTTTTACTCCATCAATAATTTTTTCTTTAAGCAAAATAGATTATTGAGAAACACAAAATGAATACAAGCAACGAGTCTTTACCAAGTGATTCCAATGAAAAGATAGAACTTCGAGATTACCGTGGATTACTGTCATGATATATGGTTTATGGTGGTTCCATTATCCATGTTCTAGGTGGTTAATTCCTATAGAGGAGTTTAGGGTAGTTTGTATACGTGGCAAGATGAGAGTTATTAGTGGAGTTATGAAAACTGTTTTTCCTCTTTATCTTCCCTTCTCACTTCAATTTCTTTATATATTAGGTTCTAAAAATGTAAAAAAAGGGTGTGAATGAAATCAAGTTGTTTCTAGGTCTAATAGTGTTAGATTAGATAGTGGTTTCTTCTCGTTATTGTTACGAAATCATAACAAGTGGTATCAGAGCGGTCATCGATCGTTTAGAATGACTGAAACAAGGTCTAAATTGCAGGAATATCCTGTTAAATGCTTGGAGAAAGAGATGAGTTTGTTAAATGCAAAGTTTTCCACGAAGATGGAGTCCATTGATCAAGCTATTCATCATATTCATCATCGGCAAGAAAAAATGGAAGGAGCATTGCGAAAAATGAAATGGCAGTACCAATGATCAATAGCAGTGATGAACCAATTAGTTGGAGGACAATCTGAAAACCAACAAAGGGAAAAAATGATGTTCGAGATGCAAGTAGATATCATCAGTAAGGATAAGGTTGAATGTCAATAATGCTTTAAAGAAATGATGTCATAAGAGTCTCTCAAAACTATGGTGATCAAACCTGAATCAGTTATCACAAAATGCTTAGACGAAGAACATGGAGTATCACTTCACTCAATTTTCCCATATATATTTCCATCTCCTATTGAAGTGACTAGTCTAAGTCAAGTTGTCATTGATCAACTGGAGTCTTACAGTGAGATTATTCCCGTTAAAGTGCAGAGCCATAATGTTCTTATACCATGTGTATTTTGGAAATGGACAACTGACAAAGTGTTAATGATGAAGTGAGTTCATATATTCAAATTGAACGACTATGATGATTTGAAACACAGGCTCTAAAAGTCTCTGATCATGGTGGAGATACTTTTGATTGTAGAAAGAACCTTGGGGACAAGGTTCATTTGAAGGGGATGAATGTCATGATGTGTGGTTTATGGTGGTTCTTATAGGGGAGTTTAGGGTAGTTTGTATATGTGGCAAGATGAGAGTTATTGGTGGAGGAGTCATGCATATTGTTTTTCCTCTCTCTCTTCCCTTCTCACTTCAATTTCCTTATATATTAGGTTTTAAGAATGTAAAAAAGGAGTGTGAATGGAATCAAGTTGTTTCTAGGTCTAATAGTGTTAGATTAGATAATAATTTCTTCTCTTTATTGTTATGAACGGTTGAAGGTTCTGACTGGTGGAGGGTTTTTACCGGAAAGAAAGCTTAGGGAAGTGCCACTGAGTGAAGTGCGAGAGAAAACCATAACATAAAAGGCGTGATAAGGGAGCCATAACATGGTTGGGTCCCATACCCCAGCAACATGGTTCAATCCCTAACATGACTAATTGGTTAAATGATTTCTCCCTATAAAAGAGAGATGCAGGATTCGAATCCTCCATGGTGAAATTATTGGAGATTGAACCTTGTTGTTAGGGGTATAAGACACAACCGTGTTATGGCTATCACTGGTGGAGGATTCTGACCAAAAATAAGGCAGAGTGAAGTGCCACGGGAGAACCATAACAATTAGGTAGACTAATTCCATTCCCAATCCCTCAAATCCCCAAATTGCAAAACCCTAAATTACTGAATATTCGACATTGCAGGGTAGCACACTGACAGACAAAAGGAAGGAAAGAAAAAATCACTAGCCCAAATGTCGAACTGAAAAAGGAAGACAACCAGAAAGTATTTCAAAAAAAAAAATGAAGAATTCGAAGCCAATAAAATATAATCATTTTGCACAAGAGGACGCACTACACAAAATCATAATACAGAATCTGAGTCTGGGAGAGAAACGAAAGTTAGAAAATAAAATCCGATACATGTGGAAGAAGGAAGGTGAGAATACCTGGCTTCGCTGGACAGTGATGAAGAAAATCTATTGACCGGGACTTCTCACAGTTCCCTGTAGTCATTTAGTACTTTGAAGGAGGAGAGAGAGAATATCACCTTGGACTGGACTCGGGAATGATCAAATAACCGGTTCGGTTCAGCCTAATGTTATAAAAAGAAAAAACCAGGCTTCATGGCAATTGATAATACATCAGCATCCAACACATAAATTAAACAATATGAAAATTAAGAAATTAAAACAATTACAAAATTATAAGATCGTGTTAATTTGATTTTTACTATGGCCTCTACTCCTCTCAATACTCTTGCATAGCTTAACAAATTATTCAATCGTAAGATCATATGTATAACGATTCATTCTAAGACGTAAATTCCGTTAATTTAATTTAGAATAATGTTAAGTTTAATATCTAATTTTAATCTTAATAAGTTGATTATTAACTGTAGTTAATATTTTATTTTAATTATTATATCAATTAATAAATTACGAAACAAAACTTGATTTTTTTTAGAAATATGAAAAAATTATTTACCAAATAAGATATTGTTTAATATTTAATTAAAATTTAAATAATAAAACAATTATCATTTTTTTTATGATATGCCAGAGTCAGAGAACAATTCAATTAATATATTATAAAATAAGATATCAGGTAACCAGGGTCAGCTGCCTGGCCTCGGGCTCGGGCTCCATATTAGTTATTATTATTATTATTTTTGCATGTTATATTTATTATTTCTGACTTCACAAATGGTGTAAGCTCAGCTCACCAACCAATCCTACCTCACCTCACCCAATCAACACTTCAGTTTTGAGTTTGACAAAAAGGATTGCAGCTATTGAAAATATAAATATAATCTTACAAAATAAATAGATTTATATTTATCTTTCTTAACACCACTCCTTGGGCTTTGGCTCTCCACTCTCTTGATCGGAACTGTGCATACCTATTTTTATGGATTAGTCTTTTACAATAAACAAAATCGTTGATTGTCATTGACTTCACATTCACATGATAGACTGTTTTCACAAAAAAGGAAGATCAAATTCACACCACACATTTAATCTTTCTTCTACTCTGTCTTTACAAAAACACCAAATTAAAAAAAAAAAAAAAAAAAAAAACCAACTATCTACGAACACTACACGTTTCCATACATTGCAATCCACAGTCGTACAATCACAGTTGTTAATTGTCATCACATCAGACGGCCCTGGGAGAAAGTTTCTGATCGCCAACCGGACTTCCTGAATTGGGATCCACCTTGCTCATCATAAACCCGGGCCTACTCCCTGACCCGTCATCCTGATCGTGGTACACGTAAGCAAAGCCTCCATGCCTAGTCAGATCCATACCTGCCATCTCATCATCTCGCGATATCCTCAATATCTTCAGTTTATGCATTGCATAAAATAGCGGGGCCATCGTGGCCGAGACCCACCCGGCGATCACCAAGATCTGGATGATTTGGGCCGCCAGTAGTTTCCCTCCGCCGCCCATGAATAGCCCGTACGGTCTCCCCAACTTGTTCGAGTAGACCTCATTGACGTAAGCCTCCTGGGCAAAGAGCCCGGTGAATATCAACCCCCACGACCCGCATCCGCCGTGGAGTTGCGCCGCTTCGAGAGGATCGTCGTAGTTGAACTTCTCTGCCAGCATGTTGAACCCGATTAAAACCCAGGCGGCGATGAATCCGCAGAGTATTGCCGCCCAGGGTTCAACCACTGAGCAGCCGGAGGTGATGGCGGCGAAACCCCCGAGTAGTCCGTTGCACACGTCGGTGACGTTCCAGTGGCCGGCGATTAAGCGCTTGCCGAATAGCGTTGTGAGTGCTGCCGTGCAACCAGCCAGTGTGGTCGTGACTGCTGTTCGGCCGACGGCACTCCACTGTCCGTAGTAGTTACCTCCGTCGCCGTACCCTTTCAAGATCGTCAGAAACGATCCCGGGTTAAACCCGTACCAACCGAACCAAAGTAAAAATGATCCAAGAACAACTAGGGACGCGCTGTGTCCACGCAACGCCACGGATCGTCCGGATCGGTCGAACCGGCCTATTCGCGGGCCTTCGATCAATGCGCCCCACAACCCGGCTATCCCGCCCACCATGTGAACAACCCCTGATCCGGCGAAGTCAATCGCCCCGGACCCGAACAGTAAGTTTTTGTCACTTCGGATCGGGCTAGCCCACCCGTCAGCTGACCAGAACCAATGAGATACAACCGGGTAGACGAAACCAGTCAAGAAAGAGGAGTATATAAGATAAGCAACAAACTGCGTTCTCTCGGCGATCGAACCGCTGGTAATTCCTGCTGCGGCGATTGCGAAAGCCCACTGGAAGAGAAATAAACTGTAATCTCCCAAAACCGACGGAAAATCACTGAGACCGAAAAAATGACGGCCGATGAAGCCATTAGAAGGCGATCCAAAGGCGAAAGCGTAACCAAAGAGGTAGTACGAGAGGCCTCCGGCTGCGGCGTCGAGGACGTTGGTGAGCATAATGTTCATCGTGTTCTTCGCTCGAACAGATCCAGCGCAAAGCATGGCGAATCCAAGCTGCATAGCGAAAACCAGATATGCAGAGAATAAGAGATAAGTATTATCCACTGCATAAGTAGTGTCGGAAAGCTTGTTGGCTATGGCGTTGAATCTTGTACAGAAGAACTCTGCCATGGCTGTGGAGTTGGAGCTCGTGGCACCGAGCAGAGGGACCAAATCAACGGCGGAGCAGGAAAGAGAGGCCATTTCTAGACTAGCCAAAAGGGCGTCTGATCTGACGACTGAAAGAGAAACAAAGATCTAAAAGTGCGAGAAAGAAGATGATTGTTGGGTGTTCTTATACCGTAGGAAAATTGACTTTCAGTTGTGGATTCTGATGGGTGACGAAGTGCAAGACAATTTAATATATATTTTATATTATTTTTTAAGATAATTACATATTGAAAAATGAAACCAAAGAATGAAATAATTTGAAACACACCTAAATTAAAAATCCTAACAACTAAAATTTTAAATTATCTAAAATATAACCAATCAAATTTTCACGGGAGGCTGATCACTTCTCGTTTTAAATTTATATATTATCTAGGATCGGCCTCCCGTTTCGGGATAATAACCTCTGTTCTCAAAATTATTTAAGACTGAGAATAAGATCTTTATCTGGTGTATATAAAGTATGAGGTTAAATATATAAATTCATACTTTATGGTTCAAATTGATAATTATCCTATTTGTTTTAACTAACGTAGACAACATCTGATTTCAATACTTTTAACCTACACCTTATTGTATTATTTTCTTATTTTTCACATTTTATTCGACTTTGAAAATATATTTAACAAAAAAAGGCTTTATTTTCATTAACGGTGGCATTTTCTCATCAGCAAATATATTCTAATTATCTATTTCAAATGAAACATAAGTCATGAAGGTACTAATCGACTATAGATATGAGTTTGATTTACAAATAATATTATGTTTAAATTATATAGTTAATTGTTAGAGTTCGGTGTGACTCGAGTGATTATGTTTTTCTTATATATTGATGTTTAAGTTGCAAAAGTCAATTGTACGTTGATTTATGATTAGTGAATTTCTCTTCTGTCGGTACTTTTTTATGTCTAGGATTTTCATCTAAATCTTGGTTTTCCTATTTTTCTGATTATTACCGTTCGATTCTCAACATTACTTTTTTCTGACGTGTTGATCATTAATTGTTGCAATTGATGACATATATTAACTATTTGTAATTTATTACATTAGTCACATCATTTAATGTTTGTCACGTCAAAAAATAAAAATTAAAAAGTAAGAATATAATAAATGTAACGTTACTCTTGATTTACTCTTGATTTAATATGGTGCCAACTATGAAGTTTTTGATAACGTAGAAATGTTGACATGGGTAAAAACAAAATCACGATAAGTTTTCTCTTAAATTTATTTTAAAATAAAATAAAAAAGTTATACATCTTTTGCCAAAACAATTTATTCCCAAACCCTAATAACTACAACTACAATTTATTCAATTGCCTTTATACTAGTTTATATAGTTTATTATAAGTTAGAAGTTGCTGTAGGAAGTGTTACAATTTATTATTATTTAATTTTATAAAAAATTATACAATCAAGCTAAGAAATTTATAATAATTAATAGAAATGATTGGCTAATTAATAAAATTTTCTATTTTTTAAAATATATCCTTTACAGTAATTATTAATAATAATATTGTACTGTATTGTCTTTATTTTAATAATTTAACGAATAGCTAAAAACACCCATCAAAATGTTCATAAATTTAATTCCAGTTTTATTAATGACACAAGAAAGTTCAACTAAAATTGATTTGGGTAAAAATCAATTTAAACCCAAACTATTGGTTTTTTTTAAACATCCCATAAACTAAAATACCTAACAAATCAAAACTTAAACTATACAAAATATAACAAATCAATCTCTGTTGGGCACTCGATCACCCTCCGTTCACTGTCTACCTCGAGAACTGGCGACCGTGCATTATAGATCGGCCGACCATTTTATCCAGTGACTACATGGCACTGGACAGAGGGTGGAACGGGAGGTGGAGACCCTTTGTTCCACGTGTGATGCGAACGGGAGCCCATTTTCTAGAGACTGAGCGCTCGTTCCCAAGAGCATTTTGGGAACGGTGGACCGTCTCTTTAATGCGGCCACCCGTTCTCAAGTGCTTTTTGAGAACGGGCGCTCGTTGCCTGGAAAACGGACCACCGTTCTCAAAGGCAACGGACGCCCGTTCTAAAAAAGCACTTGAGAACGGGCGGGCGCATTCAAGAGACAGTCCACCTTTCTCAAAAAATGGGCACCGATCCTTGAACAACGGCCGCCCGGTCCCCAAAATTTTATCTGGTATCGGGCGACGGATCCGAAGCATTGACCCTATTCTTAAAATTAAGGCCGAGAACGGGGTGGTCACCGCCCCAAAACGGGCAACCGATCCTTGACAATATATAAGGAATTGGCCGCCCATTCCTCCATCCACCTCTAGAAATTCAAAAATTTCTCTGTACCCCACGAGATTTTAACCACCATTTCATGCCCAACCGTGTTGATTTCTCAAACCCTATTTGTTTCCTTCTAATACCATGCAAAAAATTTGACAAATCTTACAAATTTGAGCAAAAAAATCTTCAAAATCCTCAAATCTCTAAATTGCCAAATTCCATTGAAATTGGTCCCAAATTAATCATTAAACGAAAGGGTGGCCCCTTGCAAGGAGGTCCGTCAATGCCAAAAGGTGCTCCAACAAACCGGGCATGGTCGGCACAAGCACCGTGACTGCCAAGTGGGTATCTGTCTATGGAATTTCGAAATAAACCGTATCAAGGTCAGTTTGAGCAGGATTTGTTAAAATGCTCAATTATTTATTGGAAGACTTTCAACTTTAGAGGTTGGGAGTCGTTGGGGATCCAAGAGATGTTTGACAACATTGGCCTACACGGGCTGTACGCATCAAGGGGCGATAGCTGCAATAGAATAGTTTGATTGTTTTACGCGAACTTGATCGCAACCGAGATGTCAGGAGGTTTAAGGATGCATGTCCTTGTACGGAGCTTCTGATACGTCCACAGACGATGAATGAAGCGCTTGGATTTGCCATAGAAGAAGCGGAGCAATATTACCATGCTTCCCGAGACTGTCCTTTTTTTGGATTGCCCGAGGGAGTAGAGTTCCTACAGATAATTCATCGCAATTCTGACATTGCGGGGTTCATGAAGCCACGATTGAGAGATTTGAATGTCAGTGCTCGGGTTCTTTACAACATGCTAACCCACACCCTTTTGCCGCGAGATGAACATAGAGATCTCGTAAGTTGCATGGATCTGTATGTCATGGAGAAGCTGCACAACGGGAAGACTTTCAACCCTGACTTTGTGATTTTAGGTCACATGTGTGAAGTTGGGCGGACATCCAACAAGAATCTCTCGTACGACGCACTGATTCGAGCTGAGATTTAGCTACCAGTTGGTGAGTAGATGAGTGCTCACAGATCCATCGACGTATTTGAAAGGAGTCATGTGATTTAGATGAGCCTAGTTGACGTCGACGTCGACGTTGATGGGACTTGGGTGCTGAAGAGAGATCATGAGGCATCCACCTCTCCAGATGTGCCTATGGAGGAAGCTACCGCGCAGCCATCGTTTCCCCTAAGTAGGGGGGACGAAATGAAGCAGCGCATAGAGTTCCTTGTTGGCAAAGTCGAGGAACTCACAGTGTCCTAGAGATAGATGATGGGGACTCAGAGAGAGCTGATGGGTTCTCAGAGAGAGCTAATGTAGTCTCATAGAGATCTAATGGAGTCTCATAGAGAGGTACTGCACTCCCATAGAGACATCAGACATAACTTCATGGAATGGATGACAGACAATGCCGACGATCTCTCACTATAGTTTAGTTTATGTTTTATATTTTATTTTATGTTTGTAATCCTCAAGTGATAAATACATAAATACATAAATACTTACATTATAATATATACTTACATTACAAAATATAATAAATATATAAATTACACATTATAATAAATACATAAATTACAAATTACAATAAATACATAAATTACAAATTACAATAAATACATAAATTATATGTGACGACCCGGATGTGTAAGTATTTGTACGATGGCTGCACGAACCGGAACCCGGATGACGGTACGTCCACGCGGGCGAACCGGAAGGTGACGGGTCGTCACAATCCCACATTGCTTGGGGAAGTATGTGGAATTATATGTGACGACCCGGATGTGTAAGTATTTGTACGATGGCTGCACGAACCGGAACCCGGATGACGGTACGTCCACGCGGGCGAACCGGAAGGTGACGGGTCGTCACAATCCCACATTGCTTGGGGAAGTATGTGGAAATGAAACATATGTAAAGAGACCCTCCCAAGATAATAAGACGCGTTTTGGAGCACAATTGACAACGGATCCCATAAGAACTCCGAACTTAAAAGTGCTTCGGCGAGAGTAGTACCAGGTTGGGTGGCCGACTTGGAAGTCCTCGCCAAACAAAGCTGTGAGGGGAGGATATTGGGCTGCGGTCCAATCCCCAGAGCGGACAATATCTTGCTGGGAAAAAGAGTCGTTACAAATGGTATCAGAGCTTGTACCCAATCGGAAATGTTGCCAACGAGGATGTTGGGCCCCCGAGGGGGGTGATTGTGATGACCCGGATGTGTAAGTATGTGTACGATGGCTGCACGAACCGGAACCCAGATGGTGGTACGTCTGCACGGGCAAACCGGATAGTGACGGGGGGGTCGTCACAATCCCACATTGCTTGAGGAAGTATGTGGAAATGAAACATATGTAAAGAGACCCTCCCAAGATAGTAAGATGCGTTTTGGAGCACAATGGACAATGGATCCCATAAGAACTCCAGAGTTAAAAGTGCTTTGGTGAGAGTAGTACCAGATTAGGTGACCGACTGGGAAGTGCTCGCCAAACAAAGTCGTGAAGGGAGGATATTAGGCTGCGGCCCAATCCCCAGAGCGGACAATATCTTGCTGGGAAAAGGGGTCGTTAAATTATTACAATAAATATTTAAATTACAGCTTATAATTGTTTGAATAATCATATGTTTCTGCCTCGACCGTGTGTAGAAGATTCCTGCATATAATGAAAACTATATTATAAAATAATGAAAGTGTGTTTATGAGAAAAATGGGTTGAAATGTACTTGCATCCCGTCAAATATGTGAAAACCCATAAAAGTTTCTTGGAAAGCAGAAGCAATAGAGTGCTTGAAGTGGATCCCCTGTGAGGACAAGTGTGACTATTATGCCCCTAATGTCAACATATACGACATGACATCGTTGAGTTCTGCCTACTAATTTTTGAACTTGACGACTCATCGACTTCTCGCACTCTTCTTTTCTTTAGTGCTTTCTTTTGGGCGGCAAGATTTTCTTCTCATTTTCTACAGGCCTCCACATGTGTTGGCCGCTAAGGGGTTGAATAAAGTGTGAGTCCATCTGTAGATAAGTTTTCTAGTGATAGTAAGGATGCATGTAATTTTTCGGTGCCACTCTTAGGAAATGCAAGCAGGGAATGAAATTGACACATGAGATTCTAATAAGCTCTCACCTGTTACAGCTACATGCACAATTATTCACGTCGATAACATATTGTTCGTTGCTGTTGCCGTTGCCGTTGCTGACCTCGAATCGTGAAGCTCCTGCAAGTGGAATAATTACAATACACTATAAATATTTACTTACACTAATAAATGAACAAAAAATAAAAATTACCTGATATATGTTAGATTTTGGTATGATTCGTATTCTATATGAGCCAGACTGGTTAGACTCACATTGAAATTCTTATTTTGGTTTTGTTTTATCTATAAATTCATGTAAAATAGAGTCGTAAAAGTTGCGATTCTATTTTGATTTTCACAGTAGATTTGTTTCTATATCTGTAATTTTTTTTCGAAATAATTTTTTCACGTAAATTTAATATCTCACATTGTATTTTCTTTTTTAAGTTATCGTTTGATTTTTAACAAAATAATATAATATTACAGTGCGTGTGTGTGTATAATATAAGATTACAAATTTCAAACTTATTTAGTTGGGTTTCGAGAGTGGGGAAACCCCAATTAAAATATTTAATGTTCAACTTAATTAACGGGAAAGATAGATGTGTGACGTAGAACCTATTATTTATATTATGTAATAACGTGCAACCAATATATTAAGTGCAAGTAGTTCATTAGATAATTAAGTTAATGTGACATTTGCATTTTTAAAGTCAAAAAGCATAAATTAGACGAGAATCTTTGAGCAAAATTAATGACAATTAAACTCGAAGATTCTATATGTAAAAATATATTTATATATATATTTAAATCCGTTTCTTAAAGTTGACCAATTATGGATTTTTAATTAAATATTAAATAAATTTATATGATATTATATATTTTTTTATAACACTATGCTATGATGTTTAGTGTATAATTATGTTTTAATTTCTAAAATTATATATATAATTTGAATAATTATTTAACTTAAAACACACACATATATTAGTCATAAGTATTAAGTGACAATAAATTACCACAAACAATGTGATTAACCAAAGAATTAGATTCCTTCTACTTTCTAAATTGAATATCGAACTACCGATAAATTCTGTTGAAATGAAGATTCAATCAATTATACGGGGTTTTGATGTAATTTTCTTTTTAACTAACCGATAAAAAGGGACATGTCAGAATATTATTTAAAGTTGAGAAAATAACGATAAGAATCGAGGAAACTTGTTGGGAGTATTGGATGCATATGCTCCTTTTCCATCATTTTCACTAGTTCAACTCATTAGTTTACTAAAATATATAATATTTAAAAATATTAAAAAGGAAGTATTTTGAAAAGCTCCATTAAATGTTAAAATGTCAAATATTTGAAGATTATGACATTGCATTAAAATCAAAGTTGTCACGCTAGTGTGACCAACGTTGTAAAGTTAATAATTTTTTTATGATTATATGTGGTTAAGTCTATAATTCAAATATTTTATAAGTTATTTAATGAGAAAAGATGTATGATAAATTCAAAAAATAATTAATACCTCTCTCCAAAAGCTTAAAAATGTATGATTGCCTCTTTGGGCTTGAGAGTTGACTTTTGCCATCAATAAAAAAAAAAAAAAAATAATAATAATAAAAAACTTACGTCCAAAAAAGAATCTGAATTAAGACAGTAATTAATAATTTTTTATGATTAAAATTCAAATAGTTAGTGAGTTGTTTAATGACGAAAGATATATGATTAATAATAAATTATTGGGTTTAAATATATAATTAACATAATCATTCACTTAATTCTTTTATCGATTTTCTAGTGGGTTCTTTGCCTATTGGCTCATGGATTAGATTTTACACAATCATCTTAAAAATGTAAACTTTGGAAATTGTAACACACAATTATAACGTGTCACCCCAAATATGTACATAATAAAAGTATATGTCTACACGAACAAGCAATCGTACTTATATTAGAATAAAAAGTTATTCAAAGACGAAATCTGAAGCAGAAAAAACTGTAAGTAGGTGTGACAATTTGCAATTAAATACTTTGTAGATTATGAATTTGTAGTTGTATTCTATTTTGCTTGACGAATATTTGTGGTAGAGAAGTCATTTTGACTTTGATAAACTTCATCATAAGCTAGTGATTACAGCCTAATACCACGTTAAGAACTAACTTCTACGATCGAATTTTTAAGAGAAAATTGCAAAAAATAAAAAAAAAAATAACGAGCACTAAAATTTATGTGACAAATTCTAACATGTAAAAGGGATATAGTCATATGAGAGAAGCTCATTTTATCGAATTGAAGTACAATATGTATTTTTCCTAACAAGAATATATATATAAACTCTTATAAAAAAAAAGTATATATAATTTTTTAATTCATCGTTGCAGTGCAGACTTTTCTATCAAAATCAAAAGAGAATTTGAGTCATCGAATTCTAATATTGTGCTATTTAGTTGCATGTTAAAACTTAACTCAAGCGCTCGAGATTCTTTGGTAAGCCGATAGTAATGTTAATGTAGGTTAAATAGTCCAATTTGGACTATTCCTTTCAAGTTGACCAATTTAAAATTGTTATTAATGGACCACATAATTTATTCCTTTCATTTTCATCTAGGTCACATGCCTTTGGGCATCTAAAATACAAAAAAGTGATTTTACATTAGTGTTGGGATCTGGGCCAAATGTATGGGCTCAGATCCATGATGAACATTGGTCCATTATGTTAAAAAAAGAAAGGAAGTGTATGCGTGGGTGTGCGCTTATGAAAACAAAACAAAAAAACGTGTGCGATGCTTGCTGAAGAAGCCACAGAAACTGAGCTTCAGAGAGCTTGCTGGATAAGCCACCGATATCGAGCTCCCTCTGATGAAAAACAATGACATGAAGCTTACCCGAGAAACTACCTGAATCAAGCTTCTTCCTAAGATCGTTGCTGCGCTGCGCTGCTCTGTTTTTGTTTTGCTCTCTGCTGCTCAAGTAGAAAATCGTGTTCTGCGGTTTCTGCAAAAAGGTGAGGAGCTCCTATGTTTCAGAAGAGAGATATTCGTGTTGTTTTTATTCATGTAGTTTGTTGTTTCAGTCTACAAACTGGTATAAGAGCCTGAATCGCTGTTCGCGATAGTGAGGGGGAGCGTCGCTGTTCTGTTGCCGCCACTACCGTCCGAGAAGGAAGATCCTCGCCGCACTGCCTAGGAGGAGAAGAACACCGTCGACGCCCTCCGATCATAACCCAGTCTTTGAGTCCATTTTTTGTGTATAGAGATGGACTGTCATCCTGTCTGGTTCTTCAGGCTCATCCTCTGTTGCACACCATCTCGGATTTGTTTTGATCAGAGTCACCAACCGCCATACAAAACTTCGTCGTCGCTCAGGTCACGGCCAATTTTCTTCGACTTGCCGTTTCGTCCTCGCAGGTCGCACGCCCTGTGAGTAGCAATCAATTTTTTGTTTGGGTTCTGTTACTTTTGTGGAGCATTTGATTATGCTATTGGTGAAATAGTGCACAAATTCAAAGTTTAATCTGATTTTGGGCAAATCAGTTTCTGTTGGAGATATTATAAAATTAGAGAATTTATTTTTGGGTTCTAAAATTTGTGGTGATTCTTGGTACTTGGGATATTTTGTTCGGAATTTTTTTTTTTTTTTTTGCAGTGTTCAAATCATGGAGAGTAACCCGAATCGGATAATCACGTTGAACGGCTTCAACTATCATTTGTGGAAAGGGAAGATAGAAGATCTTCTTTGTGTAAAAGACTATTATTTGCCCATTTTTTCTAGTGCGGAGCCGACGGCTAAGTCTGACGTCTAATGAAAATTGTGTTATCGTCAAGTGTGCAGTTACATTCGGCAGTGGGTGGATGATAACGTCTTCAACCACGTCAGTGAGGAAAAAAACGTTCGGAGTTTGTGGAAAAAGCTTGAGGAGTTGTATGCTCGGAATACCGACAACAACAAGCTGTTTTGGCACAACCGGCTTAGCCATATGAGCGAGAATTGATGATCCTAGCCAAGAAGAACCTACTATCAGGTGCAAAAATGACTCTCTAAAGCGGTGTGTTCATTATTTGGCAGGCAAGCAGACTCGAGTAGCCTTCAAGATAGTTCACAACTCGTAAAAATCAGGTATACTCGACATGGTGTACTCCGATGTGTGCAGTCTGATGAAGACAAGAACACTTGGTGGTGTATTTTACTTTGTGACTTTCATCGACGATCATTTAAGGAAAGATTTGGGTGTATATGTTGAAGTCAAGAGATCAAGTTCTAGACGTCTTCAAGCAATTTCATGCTCGGGTGGAAAGAGAAACAAGTGTGAAGATCAAGTGCATTCGAATAGATAATAGGAGTGAGTACTACAGCCCTTTTGATTAGTATTGCAGAGAGCAGGGTATTCGACATCGAAAGACACCTCTAAAAACTCCTCAATTGAACGAAGTAGCTGAGAGAATGAACATGACATCTGTTGAGAGGGTGAGATGTTTGCTTTCGCAGTCACAGTTGCCGAGATCCTTTTGGGGTGAAGCCTTTAGTACAATAGTTCATGTTTTGAATTTCACTCCGAGTGTTTTTGTAATGCCCCGAATTATATAAACCCGGTTCGCTACACATAATATTGAACCGAACTATGACATTTTGAGAAAATCTTAAAATTTCACTCAAAAATGAAAATTTGATCCTTAAACGTAAAAACTTGCAGTGGAAAATATTTGTATAAAACGACATTCATTAAATAAATAAAATATTAAGGACTGTTGGTTGAGAGAAGACAAAAGAAAAACAGAACGCATCTACCGCTGAATAGTTCTAGCGGTATTATTAGAGACAGAATAGTCTCGGCGGTAGAAACAGGAATAGAAGACATCCACTGCTAAACAGTGTCGGCGGTAGAAGCAGAAACAAAAGGCTTTTTCTGCTAACGATGTCTACCGCTCACGTCAGCCGAACGACACGTCGTGATGCGAACCTCGGATCAAAAGGACCCGGGACCCGACAACAACGCGGAATAATTCAAAGGAACGCCTTTTCGATTCAAGAACAAAGTAAGGAACTAAGACCCCAGTCGAAGAATTCAATGGAACACTAGTTATCAAAACAGGAGCTTGACCCCAGCCACACCTGTTGGCTGAACCAAAGCTATCAAAACAGAGCTTGACCCAGACCAAACTCGTTGGTAAGAACCAAAGCTATCAAGCGAGATTCTTCAAGCGTGACTTGAAGAAGATCGTTGTTCTTCGCAAAGAACTAAAGAGAAATCCTCTCTAAAAAAAACACTCAATTTTTTAATTCAAACTTGTTCTTCTAAATCAAAAGTGTTTTGTCATTAAATAGGCTACACATGAAAATTAAATTAAATAATAAAAAAAACGAAAATAAAAATAAAATAACTAATAAAATCAGTGAGATAATGATCCTTTGCATGATAAGATATCATCTCACGTTTAAACTACGTTTGAATATGATTTGAGTAGATTCTGTAGGATAAAATCTCTTATACGTGATTTGTTTGGATTTGCATGTGCTTCTCATGTGACTTTTTAATTCTTGCACGTGCATGTGCATGGCACATGTAAATCTTCATGCATCTTTGGCCTCCCTTGCTTCAACTTGATTTTATCTTCAATCCTCGACACATTCAATAGTTTTAAATCAAGTTGTCGCGGCTCCTCTCTCCCTTGGATCTCTAAAATTAATCCTTGCAAGGCCTCACGCATCTTCTTAGCTTTGGACCGTGTCATTGGGCCGCCAATGTCCTCAATTGGATCGTTGCTCTTGGGCTTGAGCTTTGTCGCTGTTTGGATCATATCATTCCCTCCCTCTTTGAAAAGATTCGTCCTCGAATCTCCTGCATCATATAAAGATAAGTCACTGACATTAAAATATGCACTAACATTACCATATTCGCTAGGTAAGTCGATCTTGTAGGCATTGTCGTTTATGCGTTCGAGGACTTGAAATGGTCCATCTCCTTGTGGATGCAACTTGCTTTTTCGTTGATTTGGAAACCTCTCTTTTCGAAGATGTAGCCAAACCCAATCTCCGGGTTCAAATATAATCTTTTTATGGCTTTTGTTTGCTTGACGTGCATAATGCTCGTTTCTCTCTCGAATGTTCTCTTGTACTTTCAGATGTAAGTCCCTAACAAATTTAGCTTTTTTCTCTCCATCAAAATTAACAAACTCGTTAGTAGGTAGAGATAAAATATCAAGAGGAGATAAAGGATTAAATCCATAAACAATTTCAAATGGTGAATATGAAGTAGTAGAATGAACAACTCTATTATAAGCAAATTCAACATGAGGTAAATATTTTTTCCATTGTTTTAAATTTTTAGAAATAATCGCTCTTAACAACGTAGAAAGTGTTCTATTTACCACTTCTGTTTGTCCATCCGTTTGGGGGTGTGCCACGGTTGAGAATAAAAGTTTTGTTCCTAGCTTACTCCACAAAGTTCTCCAAAAGTGACTTAGGAACTTTACATCTCTATTACTCACAATGGTTTTAGGAATTCCGTGTGAACGCACAACTTCTTTGAAGAATAAGTGCGCCACATGAGTAGCGTCGTTTGTCTTTGAGCATGCTATAAAGTGAGCCATCTTACTAAACCTATCCACTACCACAAATATGCTATCTTTCCCTCCTTGTGTCCTCGGCAAACCAATCACAAAATCCATCGATATGTCCACCCAAGGTTGGTTAGGAATAGGTAGAGGAGTGTACTTTTCATAAGGTTTAATCTTTGATTTGGCCTTCCTACACTCAATGCACTTATCACAAATGGCTTGAACATGATGCCTCATTTTCGGCCAATAAAAATGTTCACAAAGCACACTCAATGTTTTAGTAACTCCAAAGTGTCCCATTAACCCTCCTCCATGAGTCACTCTAACAAGTAACTCTCTTAAAGAACATTTAGGGATACAAAGTTTATTCTTTTTAAATAAAAATCCATCATGTTTATAATAATCATTACACGCATGTTTCTCACATTCTTTCCAAACAAGATCAAAATCTGAATCCGATTCATATAAGTTCTTTATTAAATCAAATCCTAACAACTTAGATTGTAAAGTAGTTATAAGCACGTACCTTCTTGACAATGCATCGGCAACCACATTCTCTTTACCTTTTTTTATAATGAATAACATAAGGAAAGGTCTCTATGAACTCCATCCACTTTGCATGTCTCTTATGCAACTTTCTTTGTGTCTTTAAGTGTTTTAGGCTTTCATGGTCAGAATGGATGATGAACTCCTTGGGCCACAAGTAGTGTTGCCACGTTTGTAATGTTCTCACCAAGGCATACAACTCCTTGTCGTATGTTGGATAGTTTAAGACCGCGCCACTAAGCTTTTCACTAAAGTAAACAATCGGTTTCATATCCTGCATCAAAACACCACCAATTCCTTTTCCGGACGCATCACATTCAATCTCAAATGTTTTATCAAAATTTGGCAAAACTAACAATGGTACATTAGTTAACTTTTCTTTTAGAAGATTAAAAGATTCATCATGTAACTCAGTCCACTTAAAATCCACATTCTTTTTAACCAAATCATTCAATGGTGCTGCAATAGTACTAAAATCTCTAACGAATCTTCGGTAAAAGCTAGCCTAAGCCATGAAAACTACGTACCTCGTTAGCATTCTTAGGTGTCGGCCACTCCTTGATTGCCTTGACCTTTTCTTCGTCCACAGAAACTCCACTTGAGCTCACTACAAAACCAAGAAACAGTACCGATTCTATGCAAAAAGTGCACTTTTTGATGTTAGCATATAATTGGTTTATTCGCAAAACATTAAGAACAGATTTTAAATGTTTCACATGTTGTTCTAATGTTTTGCCATAAACTAATATATCATCAAAATAAACCACGACAAATTTTCCAATAAACGGTCGTAATACGTGATTCATAAACCTCATAAATGTGCTAGGTGCATAAGATAATCCAAAAGGCATGACTAACCACTCAAACCTCTTTGATGTTTCCGGTTGACTTGGAACTAACGTACTTTGTACGAGATTTTTATGCTTCTCAATCACTCTCAAAGGAGAAATTTGATTTCGAAACTCCTCAGGAATTTCATATTTATTTTTCTGTAAAAGAAAAGAAATAACACTTGGAAGAAAACTTGGTGAGTCGTTAGATGATAATAAACATCTTTATATAAAAGCAAAATCATCTCACGCTTATCCTCACTTTTGTTCATCAACGCAATTTGCTTCTCACTTGACTTTTGTTCACTCTCTCTCTCGGTTTTTCTCTCTTGCTCCCTCGGATTTTCATCCCTCTTTATGCTCTTTTCAACTATTTTTCTTTCTCCACTTTCTTTCTCTATTTTTGCCTCTTTTTCAACTAATATCTTTTCACCACTTTCTTTTTCTTTTTCGGCCTCTTTTTCAACTAATTTCTTTTCACCACTTTCTTTCTCTCTTTCATCCTTAATTATTTGAAATTCCTTCGCGATCCTCTCTTGATCTTCAATTGCTTCCCATGGCTTTAATGGTGTAAGGATAACAGTTTTTCCATTGTAAACCAACGAATACTCATTCTTGTAACCATTATACTTGCCGTTTCGATCATATTGCCAAGGTCTCCCCAAAAGTATGTGTGTAGCTTGCATCGGCACTACATCACATAAAACTTTATCTTGGTACCTTCCAATTGATAAAGGAACTTCCACCTGTTTAGTCACCTTGATTTCTCCACAATCGCTTGACCATTGCAACTTGTATGGTTTTGGATGTTGCTCGGTTTTCAAGTTCAACTTTTGGACTAGTAATATGCTTGCTACATTGGTGCAATTCCCACTATTGATGATCAAACTACAAACTTTGTTGAGCACATGATATCTTGTATGGAATATATGCTCACGTTGTACTTTGGCTCCATCTTCCTTAGTTTGCACATTCAATACTTGCCCTGTGACTAATTGATCTCCTTTTACTGGTTCCTCCATCAAGTCTACTTTTCGTTCCTAATCGACATATCTCTTGGGGTCGTTCTTCCCTCGTAAAGGTGGAATATTTACCTTGATGTTACTTAGATCATCATCATCTCGGTACGACCTATCATTCCTTTCTCTTTGATAATATCCACTATTATCTTTGAATTTTCCATCAAAATTCTTCCTTTGCCGCGTATAACTAGGGGATGGAGATTCCAATCGGTCCATCCTCGTATTTAGAGCCTCGAAATTTTCTTGCATGGCTTTCATGAACAACTTTAAATTCACCTCGTTTTGTTCTCCACTCATGATATTCTTTATCAACCACAATAAGAAAATAAAAGAAAATTGTTAGAAGTAAAAAAAAAATAATCAAGTAATGGACCTTACCTCTCCCTCACGTGTTTGCTCTCGATAGATGTCACTCCACTCGTGTTTCGCTCAAAAATTAAGACTTTTTCTATAATAGTCTCACCCTCTTGCCTTTTACCTCTAGATCTCCCTTTTAGTTCTTTACGTAAGAACTTGATCGATGATAAATATTCAACAAGCCAAACTATAAAAAATCAAACTTTAAAGCTTAAAAGTTCAAACTTGTAAGGATGGCTAAATCAAGGTATAAGTGAAATAAGACAAAAGTTTAGATGATGACAATATTTCAAATGAAGATTCAACAATTTGAACCTTCCAAAGAATAAATTTGGATAAAGACAATATTTCGAATGAAGATTCAATAATTTGAATTTTCAAAGAACAATTATCTACGAATTTAAGAACGAATTTTTAAATTTAAAAGGCTAGAAATTCCAAAATCTCTGGAACAAAATTTCGATTTTTTTTTTGACTTCTCACAACTCTTTTTTTTTGACTTTTGACAACTTTTTTTTTTGACTTTTGACAATTCTTTTTTTTTTTTTTTACTTTTGACAACTCTTTTTTTTTTTGACTTTTGACAAACTCTTTTCTTTGTACTTTTCAAGAAGACAAATTCACGAGAAAAAAAGAATCCATGATGACGAATAGAATATGATGAAGAAAAAAAATTGATAACAAAAAATTAACGATAGCTTCTTGAATCAAGGAGCCAAAGCTCTGATACCAACTGATGCGAACCTCGGATCAAAAGGACCCGGGACCCGACAACAACGAGGAATAATTCAAAGGAACGCCTTTTCGATTCAAGAACAAAGTAAGGAACTAAGACCCCAGTCGAAGAATTCAATGGAACCCTAGTTATCAAAACAGGAGCTTGACCCCAGCCACACTTGTTGGCTGAACCAAAGCTATCAAAACAGGAGCTTGACCCAGACCAAACTCGTTGGTAAGAACCAAAGCTATCAAGCGAGATTCTTCAAGCGTGACTTGAAGAAGATCGTTGTTCTTCGCAAAGAACTAAAGAGAAATCCTCTCTAAAAAAACACTCAATTTTTTAATTCAAACTTGTTCTTCTAAATCAAAAGTGTTTTGCCATTAAATAGGCTACACATGAAAATTAAATTAAATAATAAAAAAAACGAAAATAAAAATAAAATAACTAATAAAATCGTGAGATAATGATCCTTTGCATGATAAGATATCATCTCACGTTTAAACTACGTTTGAATATGATTTGAGTAGATTCTGTCGGATAAAATCTCTTATACGTGATTTGTTTGGATTTGCATGTGCTTCTCATGTGACTTTTTAATTCTTGCACGTGCATGTGCATGCACATGTAAATCTTCATGCATCTTTGGCCTCCCTTGCTTCAACTTGATTTTGATTATCTTCAATCCTCGACACATTCAATAGTTTTAAATCAAGTTGTCGCGGCTCCTCTCTCCCTTGGATCTCTAAAATTAATCCTTGCAAGGCCTCACGCATCTTCTTAGCTTTAGAGCGTGTCATTGGGCCGCCAATGTCCTCAATTGGATCGTTGCTCTTGGGCTTGAGCTTTGTCACTGTTTGGATCATATCACGTCGACTTCTCACGTCTACCGCTCACATCCACCGATCACGAAACGACAAAATCTATTACTCACGTCTACCGATCCCAAAACGACAAAACCTATTACTCACATCTACCGATCACAAAACGACAAAACCTATTACTCACGTCCACCGATCATAAAACGACAAAACCTATTACTTACATCCACCGATCACAAAACGACAAAACCTATTACTCACGTCCACCGATCATAAAACGACAAAACCTATTACTCACATCCACCGATCATAAAACGACAAAACCTATTACTCACGTCTACCGTTCGACAACATCCACCGATAGACTACATCCACCGATAGATTACATCTACCGATAGACTACATCCACCGGTGAACAGTAACACTCTAAAAAAACAGACAACTCTGCCTACTAAAAGAAGTTGTAAATTTTAACAGCAGCTATTCAAAGCAACATAAATCCACAACTTATAAATCCAGAATAACAATCTATAACTAAAACCAAATCGTGTTTTTCATAATCAGAAGAGCTCCAAAATTAATAAAAAAAACATTAAACTCCTGCTGTCATTAACATTCTTAGCATACTAAAACTGAACAATTGTTAACTAGACTTTCACACCTACTCACATTAGTTAAACCGCCTCATCAGAGCACCAAACCGTGGCATAGCTGTGCTCCATCAACTTCACCTATTCTTCAATACATTCAGAGAATTCACCTGTTGCAACCTCAGCACCTACATCAAAAAACTCATCTATTAGTGTAGCACCCAGTTCCATTGAACCAAAATTTAATTTATTATTTATGATGTACTTTTATAGAAGGGTTGGGGGAGTTATTGATTAGGTTAATAAATGTTCAGGCGAGGGCATGATGGTAATTAGAATTTTTACATAGTGGATAGCGTATTTAAGGAAGAGTCCAGTGTGAGTAGCCGCCACTGTTTCATTTCTTTTTACCTCTCAGCTCGACGGATTCCCCCTAGGCGATTCCCCTCCAACCAAGATGAGTTTTGATTCGATTACTTGCTGTTTTCAGTGTCTAGATAACTGATGGATGACTATATGTGCATTTTGGAAGTACAGAGAGTGAGGGATGAGATTTGGGGTTTAGCGATGAATCGGGAATGGCGAAGAACAAAACCCTTAGAACTAGCCCTTTAGATTTCCTAATGTTTAGAATGAAGTTTAGTAATGCTGTGCTTATGTTTTAGGTGAGCCAGCTCTTGGAATATCCTACCACCAGGAACTCTCGGTGAAGCCAGGTAAGTGAAGTATTGTGTGTGCCCTCGGGCCTACATCACAAAACAGTAGGTTTATGTATGTTTGAGTATTTTCTGTATGTTATGCACCATGTTTTTGAAAGAATACAAAAATAAACTTTCATGCATCATTATGGAAAGGCAAGTACAGATTGAAATGCATTGGCGGTTAAGGGAACTAATCCACCCCTTAACTGATGAAGAGAATTTATGACATTGGGAGAATTGATCCAACTCCCAAGGTGTAACGCCCCGAGTTATCTGAACCCGGTTTGCTACTCGTAACGCTGAACCGAACCATGACGTCTTGATGCAAAATTTAAAATTTCACTCGACAGCCAAAATTTGACTTTTTCTAAAACTAAATATATTTTAAAACTTGCAGCAGAAAATCAATTGGACATCAATGAAGCTAAGTGACCTGTGAAAACATTTTAAAATGACTATTGGAAGTGTTAAGAGTAATTGGCTAAAAGACGTAAAGCTAAAAAAAATAAACGCGGAATGCCCGTGAAGTTGCCGAAGTCGAACACATCTGCCGACGACAAAGTCAACGGAAGAAGCAGAAATAGGAATTAGGAGGTTTCTACCGATGACGTGTACAAACAACGCACCACCATCTACCGACAAGCCAACCCAACTACATCTGCCGATGAAGTCAACATAACTCCATCTGTCGATGAAGTCAACATAACTTCATCTGCCGATGGAGTCAACATAACTCCATCTGCCGATGAAGTCAACATAACTTCATCTGCCGATGGAGTCAACATAACTCCATCTACCGATAGATTTCCATCTGCCGATAGACAAGCACGCGACATCCACCGACAACGACATTACGACTCCTACACGCTACATCTGCCGATAGCAAAACTACAGGTTTTGCGACTTGCACCTGCCGATGACGTCAGCCGGATGTTCTCTCTCTCATCCAACGACTTTACTGAAGGCACCTTCCGATAGGCAAAACGACAAAACTAAACATCCAGAAACAAACCAAATCACTGCCCTTCCCAAATTCAGTAAAAACAATGTTTTCAAAATCCAACAGAATACCAATATCAGAAGATTCTCAAAAATGTTTTCAAAGCTTTGAAACCACTATTGTCACAAAATTTTCAGAAAAGGAAACATCTATACTGAACTAGTTACTCTCAACTCAACACCTGCAGCCATGGATTAAACCGCCTCAACAGATGACCAAACCGATGCCTGAAAATGCTCCTCCAACCAGCTTATTCCTCATGTTGGTCGGTAAACATACCTTCAGTAACTTCTTCACCTACATCACAAAACTCATCTATTAGCCTAATGCTAAGCAAGTAGAGCGATGAATGAAATAGATCAATGAAGCAATAATTTCCCTAAACATGCGGTCTCTACTTTCTCATCTCAGTTGTATTCAAATTCGTTCTCTGTTGATCCCTCTGTACGATAGGAAAGTGGATCAGTCATTCCCCAAAGCATACATCCTCTGATCTCAATTAAGGGGCGGATTAATTCCCTTAAAAGTTAACTGGTCTGATCCCCCTGTAGGATTGGGAAGTGGATCACTTTTCCCAAAACCTCAATCCTCTGTTCTCAGTTAAGGGGCAGATTAATCCCCCTTAACAGTTGTTCTGATCATCCTGCTCACACTTACCATGCGTTTCATGTAAATTCATTTTCGTAATCTTTCAAAAACATGATGCATGACAACTCGAAAATAAACATACAAAACATACATAAACCCTACTGTTTTGTGATGTAGGCCCGAAGGCACAAACAAACTCTACTTACCTGGATTCTTGGCGAGTGCTCGGTTAGGAGCTTCTTCGGGATCTTTCTCACCTAGAACATAAACAGAACATTAAGTCAACCTGTACTAAACCTCATTCTAAGGCATTCAGAAAACCTAAGGGGATAGTTGGGAGTTCTGATCGCCAAGCATTACTGATTCTATGCTAAATCCGTATCTACTCACTTTCCTGATGAGTTCCCAAAATACATATCTAACACTTCCCCATACAATCTTCCTTAGTTACTGAGTCAGAAAAATCGAGGTAGAAACTTACCTAGCTCGTCGAACGGATTCGGGGAAGGAAATCGCCTGGGGAGTCTGCTGGTTTGAGCTGAAAACAGAGAGCAAGAATGAATGGTGGCGGCTAAGCTCAATAAATTCTTTTTAAATAGGTTATCCACTAATAAGTTTTTAATTTACCAAAATGCCCTTGCATATCCATTCATTAACCTAACCCATATTTGCACATCTTAATTTGACAAAATAAATTGGGTTTAATGGAACCGGGTGCTACAGTCTACCCTCCTTAAAAGAATTTTGTCCTCAAAATTCAGTACCTGAACAGTTCTGGATGTTGGTCCATTATGTCTTGTTGGCGCTCCCATGTTGCCTCCTCTGTGTTCTGATTGTGCCACAAGACTTTCACCAGCGGCACTTCTTTGTTGCGTAGTACCTTTACTGCATAATCCAGAATCTTTACTGGCTTCTCCTCGTAGGTAAGTGTAGGTTGAATTTCAATGCTTTGCTGTTCAACAACTTGGGACGGATCCCGCACACACTTCTTTAACATCGAGACATGGAACACGTCATGTATCCCTCCCATAGAAGCTGGTAGCTGTAACTGATAGGCTGCCTTCCCAATCCTTTTTCAGAATTGAGAAAGGACCAACAAATCTAGGATTCAGTTTGCCTCTCTTTCCAAATCTCACAACTCCTTTGAATGGTGATACCTTAAGAAAAACTTCATCGCCTACTTCGAACTCTAATTCTCTGCGTCTTCTGTCAGCATAGCTCTTCTGTCGGCTTTGAGCTGTTAAGATCCTCTGACGGATGAGAGCAACCTTCTCAATAGTCTGCTGCACAATGTCAGGACCAAGCAACTGTGCTTCACCAACTTCGTCCCAGTACAAAGGAGATCTACATCTTCGTCCATACAAAGCTTCATACGGTGCCATTCCTATTGTTGCTTGAAATCTGTTATTATAAGAAAACTCCACCAAGGACAGATACTTGCTCCAAGAACCTTGAAAATCCAAAACACATGCCCGAAGCATATCCTCTAATGTTTGAATGGTTCTTTCCGATTGTCCATCTGTTTGAGGATGAAAGGCTGTACTGAAGTTTAGCTGTGTGCCCATGGCTTTATGTAAACTCTTCCAAAATTTGGATGTGAATCTAGAGTCTCGGTCCGAAACTATAGTAACTGGAACTCCATGTAGTCGCACAACCTCCTGCACATACAATTCAGCTAACTGATCCATAGAGTAAGTCACCTTGATGGGTAAGAAATGGGCTGATTTGGTTAATCGATCGATTATCACCCAGATTGCATCATGTCCTTTTACTGTTCTGGGTAATCCTACAATAAAGTCCATGGTTATCTGCTCCCATTTCCATTCAGGGAGTGATAATGGCTGCAACATTCCTGCAGGTCTCTGATGTTCAGCCTTAACCTGCTGGCAGATCAAACATAGTCCTACATGTTCAGCAACGCTCCGCTTCATTCCTGGCCACCAATAAGTCTGCTTAAGGTCTCTGTACATCTTTGTACTACCAGGATGAACGGAAAATCTAGAAGAGTGAGCTTCAGAAAGGATTTCATCACGAAGCTCTTTATTGGCTGGCACAAAATATCTATTCCTGAACTTAAGTATTCCATCATCAGTATAATTGAAGTCCAAATTGTCAGTAGAATCCATGCTCGACTTGAACTTTTTACACTCCTCATCAATGTCCTGGGTTTCTTTTATCTTTTCTAGAATGGTAGGTTTCAAGGAGATGGCAGAAAGCATAGCTGCTACATTGGACACAGTTTCTAGGTTAAACTTATGAAATTCAGTCTCTAAGGCCACCGGCATATCCAGAATCAAAGCTGAGGCTGACGGTATTACTCTACTTAATGCATCAGCCACCACATTGGCCTTACCAGGGTGGTATTTAATCTCAAAATCGTAGTCTTTAACAAACTCCAACCATCTTCGTTGTCTCATGTTTAATTCCTTTTGCGTGAAAATATACTTCAGACTTTTATGATCTGAAAATATTTCACAAGTCTGTCCATACAAGTAGTGCCTCCAAATCTTTAATGCAAAAACCACCGCAGCTAATTCTAAGTCATGCGTAGGATAATTCTTCTCATGCACCTTTAATTGCCTAGAAGCATAAGCTATGACCTTACCATCTTGCATCAAAACACATCCAAGTCCAACTTTGGAGGCATCGCAATAAATACTAAACTTACCATTTTCGACAGGAAGGGTTAGTATTGGTGCATTAGTCAATTTCTGCTTTAAGGTTTGGAAACTGAACTCACACTCCTCAGTCCATGCATACTTTATGTTCTTCCTAGTTAAACGAGTGAGGGGTGTTGCAACCTTTGAGAATCCTTCAATAAACCTCCTGTAATACCCTGCTAACCCGAGAAAACTCCTAATATCAGAAGCATTCTTTGGTTGAGGCCAGTCCTTGACTGCTTGAACCTTGGCTGGATCAACGGATATTCCGTCACCCGAGATCACATGACCCAAAAAGTGAATTCTGTCCAACCAAAATTCACACTTGGAAAACTTGGCGAAAAGCTGATGCCGTCTGAGTATTCCTAACACCAAACTCAAATGCGTTGCATGCTCACCCTTATTTCTAGAATAAATCAAGATATCATCAATGAATACAATGACAAACTTGTCTAGAAACTCGTGAAACACTCTATTCATGAGATCCATGAAAGCTGTTGGTGCATTTGTCAAACCAAAGGACATAACCAAAAATTCGTAATGTCCATATCTCGTACGAAAGGCAGTCTTTGGTATATCCTCAGACTTAACCTTCAATTGGTAGTACCCCGATCTTAAGTCAATCTTAGAGAAAACTCGTGCACCTTGAAGTTGGTCAAACAAATCATCGATCCTAGGTAATGGGTACTTATTCTTGATGGTTAACTTATTTAATTCTCGGTAATCAATGCACATGCGCATTGATCCGTCCTTTTTCTTAACAAAGAGAACTGGTGCACCCCACGGCGAATAACTCGGTCGTATGAACCCTTTTTCCATCAGTTCCTCTAACTGTTTCTTTAATTCCTTGAGTTCCGTTGGTGCCAATCTGTATGGATTCTTAGATATAGGTTCAGCACCAGGATAGACATCCACCACAAATTCGATCTCTCTATCAGGTGGTAAACCAGGCAGGTCATCAAGGAAAACTTCAGGGAAATCTTGAGCTATTGGAACCTTTTGGAGACTCGGTTCTCCTACCAGCTTTGTGTCTAATACGCTGGCCAGAAAGCATGAATACTCACTACACGGGAAAGGTTTAGCGCCGACAGAGGATAAAACAGACATCCTTCTGTCTCTCCTTGAGGCTTGAAAGGTGTGTTTCGAACCACCAGGGGGTTGGAAACTAACTATTCCAGTTCTACAGTCTATTGTGCCATAGTGCTTAAACAGCCAATCCATTCCTAAGATTACATCAAATCCCATGATCTCTAAAATAATGAGATCAGCAGGTAGGTTCTTACCTTCTACTGTCACTACACTATTAAGCAGCATACGACTAGAGCGCATGCGTTCGCCAGAAGGTAAAGCAACATTAAACATATGCTCAGAAAGTGAAGACTTAACGTCTAATTTATCAGCAAATGCAGACGCTATGAAGGAATGTGTTGCACCTGAATCTATTAAAGTAAATGCAGGCATAAAATTGACTAGTATGGTACCTGACACAACAGCAGGCTGATCTTCATCACCCGATTCTACCATGGAGAATATTCTTGGCTTAACATTCACAGGGCCATTCTTCAGAGCTGGACAATCCCTATTCATGTGGCCAACTTTATTACAATTATAACAGCGAAGGACTCTGGGCTTTGGGCAATCCTTAAGCAGATGCCCGGTCTCCTCACAGTTGAAACACTTCCCCGCGCTAATTCTACACTCTCCCGGGTGAAATCTTAAACACTTTGGGCATTGAGGGAACTTCCTAGTATCTGGTGTCTTCTTCTCCTTCCCTTGACTGCCCTGGCCCTCACCGGGCCTCTTCGTTCCCCTGTGATGGTGTGGCTGGGTGAACTTTCGTGGAGCTGCACTAAACCCAGCACACTTCATCTCCGCCTCTTCCACTTCTAATGCCGTGGACACTACTTCACTGTAGGACAATCCTTTTATACCCGAGAACTTGACTCCTCTATAAATCTCAGGTTTCAGCCCATGCACAAATTGGAACACTTTATCCTCATCTCTGCGTGCGAGGTGTCCGGCAAACCTTGATAGGGATTCAAATTGTCGGCTGTAATCAGCTACGGTTCCTGTCTGTTTCAAGTTCATGAACTCCAACTTCTTTGTGGTCTGTACAGTACTGTTAAAATACTTCTCGTAGAAAATCTCCTTAAATTGCGTCCAAGTCATCGTAAGAACATCATGGGTGGTCTCCATCGTTTCCCACCAAAGTTGAGCATCACCGGCAAAGTGGAAAGTTGCCAAAATGACCTTTTCTCCTTCTCCCACATTTGCACACCTAAACATGCTTTCTAACTTTTTCAACCATTCCTCGGCCACAATAGGATTAGCTGACTTTCCATCAAAAGTGGGTGGTCGCAACCTCCTAAATCTCTCTCCTGCCTGTTCATTGTTGGAACCCGAGTTGGCACTCCCTTGTACCTCTCGGTTCAGTAGCAGTCCCAACTGATCGGACTGCTGGCGCATCATATCAGATTGTTGACGTACCAAGTCTGTCAGCTGCCTGATCACACCAGAATTTTCGGTACTTTCCGGGTTTGGTGTCTCCCTCTGTACTCTCGGTCTACCTGGTCGCCTAGACATTTCACTATATTCCTGTAAAAGGTTAACTATTCTCATAAATATATAATAATTAAAACTAACTCAAACACTTACAGTTGTTGGAGTACTTCCATGCAACGATCGGCACTGTTGAGTAATTCTTTGAACGGTTTAACCAAATGGCTCTGATACCAACTTGTAACGCCCCGAGTTATCTGAACCCGGTTTGCTACTCGTAACGCTGAACCGAACCATGACGTCTTGATGCAAAATTTAAAATTTCACTCGACAGCCAAAATTTGACTTTTTCTAAAACTAAATATATTTTAAAACTTGCAGCGGAAAATCAATTGGACATCAATGAAGCTAAGTGACCTGTGAAAACATTTTAAAATGACTATTGGAAGTGTTAAGAGTAATTGGCTAAAAGACGTAAAGCTAAAAAAAATAAACGCGGAATGCCCGTGAAGTTGCCGAAGTCGAACACATCTGCCGACGACAAAGTCAACGGAAGAAGCAGAAATAGGAATTAGGAGGTTTCTACCGATGACGTGTACAAACAACGCACCACCATCTACCGACAAGCCAACCCAACTACATCTGCCGATGAAGTCAACATAACTCCATCTGTCGATGAAGTCAACATAACTTCATCTGCCGATGGAGTCAACATAACTCCATCTGCCGATGAAGTCAACATAACTTCATCTGCCGATGGAGTCAACATAACTCCATCTACTGATAGATTTCCATCTGCCGATAGACAAGCACGCGACATCCACCGACAACGACATTACGACTCCTTCCGATAAGGTTAAAATATACGCTACATCTGCCGATAGCAAAACTACAGGTTTTGCGACTTGCACCTGCCGATGACGTCAGCCGGATGTTCTCTCTCTCATCCAACGACTTTACTGAAGGCACCTTCCGATAGGCAAAACGACAAAACTAAACATCCAGAAACAAACCAAATCACTGCCCTTCCCAAATTCAGTAAAAACAATGTTTTCAAAATCCAACAGAATACCAATATCAGAAGATTCTCAAAAATGTTTTCAAAGCTTTGAAACCACTATTGTCACAAAATTTTCAGAAAAGGAAACATCTATACTGAACTAGTTACTCTCAACTCAACACCTGCAGCCATGGATTAAACCGCCTCAACAGATGACCAAACCGATGCCTGAAAATGCTCCTCCAACCAGCCTATTCCTCATGTTGGTCGGTAAACATACCTTCAGTAACTTCTTCACCTACATCACAAAACTCATCTATTAGTCTAATGCTAAGCAAGTAGAGCGATGAATGAAATAGATCAATGAAGCAATAATTTCCCTAAACATGCGGTCTCTACTTTCTCATCTCAGTTGTATTCAAATTCGTTCTCTGTTGATCCCTCTGTACGATAGGAAAGTGGATCAGTCATTCCCCAAAGCATACATCCTCTGATCTCAATTAAGGGGCGGATTAATTCCCTTAAAAGTTAACTGGTCTGATCCCCCTGTAGGATTGGGAAGTGGATCACTTTTCCCAAAACCTCAATCCTCTGTTCTCAGTTAAGGGGCGGATTAATCCCCCTTAACAGTTGTTCTGATCATCCTGCTCACACTTACCATGCGTTTCATGTAAATTCATTTTCGTAATCTTTCAAAAACATGATGCATGACAACTCGAAAATAAACATACAAAACATACATAAACCCTACTGTTTTGTGATGTAGGCCCGAAGGCACAAACAAACTCTACTTACCTGGATTCTTGGCGAGTGCTCGGTTAGGAGCTTCTTCGGGATCTTTCTCACCTAGAACATAAACAGAACATTAAGTCAACCTGTACTAAACCTCATTCTAAGGCATTCAGAAAACCTAAGGGGATAGTTGGGAGTTCTGATCGCCAAGCATTACTGATTCTATGTTAAATCAGTATCTACTCACTTTCCTGATGAGTTCCCAAAATACATATCTAACACTTCCCCATACAATCTTCCTTAGTTACTAAGTCAGAAAAATCGAGGTAGAAACTTACCTAGCTCGTCGAACGGATTCGGGGAAGGAAATCGCCTGGGGAGTCTGCTGGTTTGAGCTGAAAACAGAGAGCAAGAATGAATGGTGGCGGCTAAGCTCAATAAATTCTTTTTAAATAGGTTATCCACTAATAAGTTTTTAATTTACCAAAATGCCCTTGCATATCCATTCATTAACCTAACCCATATTTGCACATCTTAATTTGACAAAATAAATTGGGTTTAATGGAACCGGGTGCTACACAAGGGAACTGAGGGATCAGAATAGCTATTAAGGGACTTCATCCACTCCTTAACTGATGAAGAGGATGTATGACATTGGGAGAATTGATCCCACTCCCAAGGGAATCAAGGGATCTGATCAGTAAACAAACGATGTGCAACTGAGATGAGAAAGTAGAAACTGCATATTCAGGATTTAAGTTTCAGCATATCATTTCATTATTGCTTTACTTACTTAGCATTAGGCTAATAGATGAGTTTTGTGATGTAGGTGTTGAGGATACTGCAGGTGAATTCCCTGAGTTTACTGACGAATAGATGGGGTTGGAGGAGCACTTCTCTGTCTCGAACTGGTATACTGATGAGGCGGATTAACTGATGTCTGTTGGTGTGAAAGTTTAGTTGACAGTGTTTCAATTTAAGTATATTGAGTTTTCATGACAGTAGTGATTTCAATGTTTGAATACAATTTCGAGATTTTCCTGAATTTAAGTATATTGAGTTTTCATGACAGTAGTGATTTCAATGTTTTGAATACAATTTCGAGATTTTCCTATTAATAGTATTATGTTGGGATTTAATGTTGGCACTCATTGGGTTTTTGAGTATTGTAATGGTTTGAAATGTTTTTGAATGGTTTCAGTGAAGTGAGTAAATTCTTTTCTGTAGTTAGAGTCGTGTTTGTATACCAAGAAGAAGATGAGATGTGGTTCTGTTCTCTATCGTTAGATGAAGTCTATCGGCAGAGGTTGAGTTGTTGTTCTGTTGTCTATCAAAAGATGTCTTCAGTGGAAGCCATCGGATGATATAGAACGAAATATGTCGTTTAGTGATCGGTATATGTAGCTTGTTTTATCGGAAGATGTTGTTTTGTTCACTGTCGGTAGATGAAGTCTATCGGTAGATGTCGGGTTATAGTTATGTGCCTATCGGAAGATATAAGTGGAGAGTTTTTCGTTTAGTGATCGGCGTATGCAGTCTACTCAATCGGAAGGTGTAGGTTTAAGTCTATCGGATGATGTCTCAATAAACTCATCGGCAGATGCGTGCTAACGTCGTCGGTAGGTGTAGGAGGACTCTTGTCGTTTAGTCACCGGTGGATATAGAACAAAGTCGATCGGATGAAGGAAATCATCTGGCTGACGTCATCGGAAGATGTAGAGTGTATTTTGTCGTTTAGTCACCGGTAGATACAGTCTACCGAGAGATGTCCTTTGTTTTTTTTATTTGGCTGACGTCATCGGCAGAAGCCTTCTATTTTCTGTTTCTGCTCATTCCGTTGACTTTATAAATCGGCAGATCCGTTTGACCTCTGTGACACCTCAAGTATTTCAATTTAAACTTCTATTTCCTATTGGCCGATTACTTCTTAATATTTCCAACGATTGTGTTAACATTGTTTTTATGGCTTTGTCTAATTCTATTTTTGCTTAAATGATTTCCGCTGCAAGTTAAAAAAAAATACGGTTGAAATTTTTAGTCATGTACGGGCATTGTGTGACGAACCGGGTTCAGATAACTCGGGGCGTTACAATTAGCCTAATGCTAAATAAGTAGAGCAATAATAAAATGATAAGTGTTAGTGTTTTTACACACTTACACGCAAGTGCACGTGTCGCTAACGAAGTAATAGAATAAGTAAAGTATCGATCCTACGAGGATATTCTTAATTGTGTTTAAATTTGCTATAAAATTCTTATAAAAATATTGAGATTTTAAATGAAAATAAATATAAATAAATTCAGAATTGCGATGAAACAAAATAAATCAGAGTAAACGAGATAAATACGATAAAAGAAGGCCTTGGCTAGGATCGATTTCTTCGTTACGATGATTTTACTACTGATGCTCTGGTAATGTTCTGCAGCATTATCTAAAAAACAGCAAGAATAAAAATATTTTCTAGGATTCTTTCGAATTGCCTAGGTAAATTTAAATTAGAATTTCTTTCTACCTTGAAAGAATGTAACTAATATTGAATTTTCGATATGTGCTATTCTTATCGCCAATCAAATTAATGTTAACTACGTTGTAACAATTTAATTTGATTAATTATTCGTGCATCTAAAATTTATATCTACCTATCGATACAATATAAACATGAATCGTCAACCTATCTATTGATACAATCTGACTTAGCAAGAAAATTTCACAAATAATTGTTCAATAGATAATTGCAGAAACAAAACCAAGATCGTAGCAAAATATCGCAACAAATACTATCGTCCTAACCAAGATTAAAGAGTTTAGCTACTAGACATAATTTAATTAAAACTAACAAAATTGTTCATGGAAAAATAATGCAATAAAGATAAGAGAAAGAGGAGAAAATTCAAGACTCGGCGTCGGTGTTCTCCTTCAGATCTAGAGCTTCTCGTTCAATAAAACCCCCTCTCGCTGGAATTTTTTTTGAATAAATCTTTCTGTTTGTTTTCAATATCCCCTTTTTTATGCATGTCATCCTCCCTCTTTCTCTCTCCAGATTTTATATACTTTTATTGCTCCATTTTTATTCCAAAATGATTTTCTCTCTCATTGGTTCCTTTTTCCACGTCTTTCCATCCTTCCAAATCTTCTTCTTCCAATTTGCTTTTCCCTCTTTTTTGTTCTTTTCTACATGCCATGTGTCATTTGATTTTCTCCACAAAAT
This sequence comes from Begonia masoniana, assembly GCA_022432975.1. Lineage (NCBI taxonomy): Eukaryota > Viridiplantae > Streptophyta > Magnoliopsida > Cucurbitales > Begoniaceae > Begonia > Begonia masoniana. The sequence continues at coordinate 18,788,862 of CM039515.1, forward strand.
CTTCAACCTATTTGATTTTCCTTAATTGTAGTCTCCTTTCTCTCTTTCCAAATTATTCTTCCTTGATTTTTGCCTTTACAAATCTTCAGCATTTGAATTTGAATTTCCCACTATAAAAATAGCATTCAATTGTGAAAATATAAAATTCAAACTGAAGAGAAAATTTACGCTTTTAATAGATAATCTGAATGAAATATATTAAATTCAATCAAAGTACCAATGCTGCAACATTGCATAGCATTTATAATAAATTCAAATCAATTTATTATTGCAATCACTCAATTCATATAAGTTTTCTTATGTAAATTTGCATAAAATAACTCTAAAATAAGAGTCATCAAATACCCCCAAACTTAAACCATTACTCGTCCTCGGGTGATGCAAAACAAAAATAAATTCTCAAATTAATATTAAAATTGATATAATTTCCGAAATATCTCGTAACTTGTAAAGCATTGAAAAATCTCATTATCACAATTAAAAGTAATCAACCTAGATTTAATTCCCAAATATACTCAATTTCAAAATGTGTGTGCTCAAACTCCATTTGAATTGCTAAGTTCAATAATCAAAACTAGAAATCACAATACATATCATAGAATGTCAACTCTCTAATATCCTTTATAAATCCATTAGCATTTAAAGATTCTTCTTCTTTATTTTATTTTATTTTTAAATAAGTGAGGGGGTTAAGTTTTTTTTTTTTTTTTTACATTGACTTTATCTATAAGTCACACTACCTTTTTACGCGATTGACAACATTGGTGATGAAGTCCTCCGGTTACTCAATAGTGTCACCTCAAGATATATACTCATATGACATAGAGGAATATAGCCAATAATTATGCAACGGAGTTCCTCCCAAAGTTCCTCTAATTTATTTCTACCCATCGAGTATCCAAAAGGCTCACTCGAAATTGAAAGTAGATTAGGAAATTGCATTTTTTTTTATTTTTTTTTTTTTATTTTTTTATTTTTTATTATTATTATTTTTTATAACCCTCAAACTTATTATTTATTATATATTATTATTTTTTAGAAGAAGTCTTTCATTGCTAATTTCTTTCATCAAGCACTAAATTATTGACATTTAGATATAATTGTAATGTCTAGAAAGGATGATCTTCCTAAGCAACCAAAAAGGAGTTTGTAGTGTTAGAAACGACTAAGTTAATGGGAATAAATCTTAATTGATTTCTAATAATATGTGACAATAACATTATTCAATAACTTACTAAATTAGAAGATATTAGGAAATTAAATTGCACTGTTCTTCATTGTTTCATTCATTTTTTTTAGATGCCAAACAGAACAAATAAAACAAATTAACAGAACAAAGAAAATAGGACAACGAACTTAAACAACCTTGAGCACAAGATTAAATATTCTAAACAATTTTCAAGCACTCAAATTAAATAGAAACTAAGCATCAACATTAAACAATCAACACTAAATTTCCAGAAATCCAAATTAAACACAAGACCCAACATGCATGCACCCCCACACTTAAAAATTGGCAGTGTCCCCACTGCCAAACAAAATGAAGTTCAAAGAAAAATGAAGTTTATATAAAACGAAAAGAAAAGAGATTGAAAATTTAGAACTTCCCTGGAATTCATGCTTCAGGTTCTGACTCATCATCCGAGTCTCGGAAAAGTGCTGTTGGGAAATGTGGGAAAATAGGAGCTGGATCTTCCGGCTTTTTAGCAAAGCTGGCTGCTGATGCTGTGTCCCGAAGCTTGGTGTATTGCCGGAATATCCTGTTTTTACGTTTTAGACTCTTCATAGATTTTCTCATTTGGTATTGGAGATTTTCTTGAAGTATAAATTTCGTCTTCAAGGCCAAAATGTCATTGTCAATCCGATCGAGCCTTGTACACACTGATACCAAACTGTTAAGTAATTGCTGTTGTAAGTTGCTATTGCTGGAGGATGCTGCAGCTCCACTTGCAGCATGCTCTTCTGCTTCTGGTTCTCCAGCGCCCAATCCTTCCGATGCAATTCTCCTTATAATAATTGGTGTCATCACTGGGCCAGGAAAGAGTTCATCTTCATCAGCTTCAGAAATTACCCCAGCCATTACACATAATCCAGACACCAAAGAAGGAAACAACAGCTGCCCTTTTGGCTTGAGGGCATTTGCACAAAGGTTTCTGTAGATGACCAAACCAATGTTTTTCTTTTTATTGGTCATAATACAATATAGCATAATGACAAAATCTCTGGTCACATGTTGACCATGAGAAGAGGGGAATATCCGAAGTTTTAGAAAATGATACCAAACCTTGGCTTTTGGAAGCAGAGATAGCCGATGAATGGAAAGAAAACCTGTTTTCGATCTCACCCAATCTGTACCAGTCACTGCTATTTCTTTTAAAGCCGATTCCAGAAATTCCGATGATAAATTATCTTCGTATTTGTAAAACTCATCTTCAACTTCCTCAAGATTGTAGAAATTATTGATCGCTGAAGGTCCGAATCTCACATCGCACTCTCGAACCTGAATACACTAGGGCAAATCTCCCTCAAAATTTACATAAAACTCTCTCACAATATTTTTTACTGCTGTCCCTGGAACCTCACAAAATTTCTCCCATTTACGCTCCTGAATAACAGAGGTAATATAGTTCGGGTACCTCAAGAGCTGCTCATCTGCGACTAAGAAGCCTTTTTCTTGAGCAAAGCTGCGTTGCTGCAATCCTTGCTCGTAGCGCAGCTTTGTCTCTTCGGAGATGAAAGCCATTCTATTTACCTGCTTTTCCCTTTTTGCTTTGGCCTCATTGTCACCGACACAACAGTACGTAATGCTGTGGCTTTAGTAGCAGCGGTGTGGAGCAGAAAAAAAATTGGCGAAATTTTGCTTCGGAGACTCGAAAGAAAAATCTCACTGAATGTCTGCGGTGGGTTGCAAGCAGAAATTAACCCTAAAATCACTTCGAGAGGGATTGGGTGAAGATAAGTAAAAAAAAAATTAAGAGTAAAATTCAAAAATAACTTATTTAAACTAAAAAAAATTAAAATTATAAGACAAAAATAATAGATGAAAATGCAACTAAAATTAACGCACAAAAGGATATTATTGAGGGTTGCCTCCCTCACAGCGCTAAGTTTTTACATAAGTCTTCAGCCAGACTTTCCTTTTGCTCAGTTTTCTTCCACATTTTGTAGGAAAATTGACATAATTTTTGTCAATTTCTTTCCAAAATAATGCTTTATTCGTTGGCCATTTACTTTGAAATTCTTTCCATTTTTTTTATCATGCAACTCCACTGTTCCATATGAAAATACCTCCATTATTTCAAATGGCCCAGACCACCTTGATTTAAGCTTTCCTGGAAAAAGCTTCATCATAGAATTAAATAGCAAGACTTTTTCATCTTTCAAAAATGTTCTTGCCTGTAACTTTCTATCATGCCATTTCTTCACTTTTTCCTTGTAAATTTTTGCATTTTCATACGCTCCCAGCCTTAACTCTTCCATCTCCTGTAACTGCAAAAACCGATGTTTCCCTGCTCTTTGTAAATCTAGGTTTAGGGTTTTGATTGCCCAATATGCTTTATGCTCAAGCTCTACTGGTAAATGACAAGCTTTCCCATAAATCAAATTATAAGGTCTGTATGCCCATAACGCATCATCTAATTTTAATGACCAATCTTTTCTGTTCGGATTCACCACCTTCTCCAGAATCCGTTTTACTTCCCTGTTAGATACTTCTGCTTGTCCTATTACTCTGAGGGTGGTATGCTGTAGTTATTTTATGTCTGACTCCATATTTTCCCAGTAATCCAATGAACATCCTATTGCAGAAATGTGAACCTCCATCGCTTATAATTGCTCGCGGTGTTCCAAAACGTGTGAAAATATTTTTCTGCAGAAATTTAAGAACACTTTTCCCTGCAGTATGGGAAGGGCCATGCTTCAACCCATTTTACTTCGAGAGGATGGGGGGAAGATAGTAAAAAAAAAAAAAAAAAAAAAAAAAAAAAAAAAAAAAAAAAAAAAAAAAAAAAAAAAAAAAAAAAAAAAAAAAAAAAAAAAAAAAAAAAAAAAAAAAAAAAAAAAAAAAAAAAAAAAAAAAAAAAAAAAAAAAAAAAAAAAAAAAAAAAAAAAAAAAAAAAAAAAAAAAAAAAAAAAAAAAAAAAAAAAAAAAAAAAAAAAAAAAAAAAAAAAAAAAAAAAAAAAAAAAAAAAAAAAAAAAAAAAAAAAAAAAAAAAAAAAAAAAAAAAAAAAAAAAAAAAAAAAAAAAAAAAAAAAAAAAAAAAAAAAAAAAAAAAAAAAAAAAAAAAAAAAAAAAAAAAAAAAAAAAAAAAAAAAAAAAAAAAAAAAAAAAAAAAAAAAAAAAAAAAAAAAAAAAAAAAAAAAAAAAAAAAAAAAAAAAAAAAAAAAAAAAAAAACCAGCAAAATATATTGATTCCCGAAAGAAGGTGGAAAAGGTCCCATGAAGTCTATCCCCCATACATCGAATATTTCCACTTCTAAAATATTTGTAAGTGGCAGCTCGTGTTTCCTCGAGATGTTTCCTACTCTTTGGCATCTGTCACAATTTTTAACATATTCATTAGCATCCTTAAAAAGAGAGGACCAGTATAAACCTGATTGCAAAATTTTAGCTGCTGTTCTAGTTCCTCCATAATGACCGCCATATGGTGCTGCGTGGCATTGCTGCAGCACTGATTGCATTTCTTCTTCAGGGACACACCTTCTTAACAGCTAGTCAGCACATTGTTTGAAAAGTAATGGCTCGTCCCAGAAATATTGTTTAACATCCTTCAAGAACTTCCTTCGTTGCTGATAATCTAAATCAAAAGGGATTATATTACTTACAATAAAATTCACAAAATCTGCATACCAGGGAGCTGAAGAAACTTCCAGCTGCAGTAGCTGTTCATCAGGGAAGAATTCTTTGATCATTTCATCATTTTGTTGCTCTCCCATATTCTCCAGACGAGATAAATGATCAGCCACTTGGTTTTCGCACCCTTTTCTGTCTCGAATCTCCATATCAAATTCTTGAAGTAACAGCACCCATCTAATAAGCCTAAGTTTAGCATCCTTCTTGGCAACCAAATATTTTATTGCTGCATGGTCAGTGTAAACGATAACCTTGGCACCAATTAAATATGCTCTGAATTTGTCAAATGCAAAAACCACAGCTAGTAGCTCTTTCTCTGTTGTTGTGTAGTTCTTTTGAGCTTCATTCAAAGTTTTGCTTGCATAGTAAATGGAGTGAAAAATTTTCTCTTTCTTCTGCCCAAGAACCACTCCCACTGCATAGTCGCTTGCATCATACATTAAAATAAAAGGCGAGTTCCAGTTGGGTGCAGCTATCACAGGCGCAGTAATCAACTTTTGCTTCAGCAGGTGAAAGGACTTCAAGACAGTTTTTATCAAAGTTGAATTCTGTATTCTGCTCCAGTAAACTACATAGGGGCTTCGATATTTTAGAAAAATCCTTAATGAATCGCCTGTAGAACCCTGCATGCCCTAGGAAGCTTCTGATTCATTTCACTGTTTTTGGTGGAGGTAGTTTCTCAATAACTTCAATTTTTGCTTTGTCCACCTCTAAACCTTTTGCTGAAATTCAATGCCCCAAAACTATTCCTTCTGGAACCATGAAATGACACTTTTCCCAGTTTAAAACTAGGTTAGTTTCCATACATCTCTTCAGTACCTTCTCTAAATTTTTCAGACAACTCTCGAAAGAATCTCCAACAATGGAGAAATCATCTATAAAAATTTCTAAACCTTCTTCAATCATATCTGAAAAAATCGCCATCATGCAGCGCTGGAATGTGGCAGGAGCATTACATAACCCAAAAGACATTCTCCTAAAGGCGAAAGTTCCATATGGGCAGGTGAAAGTTGTTTTCTCCTGGTCCTCTGGGGCTATTGTAATCTGGTTATGCCCCAAGTAACCGTCTAAAAAGCAATAAAAATCTTTACCAGCTAATCTGTCCAGCATTTGATCTATGAATGGAAGAGGAAAATGGTCTTTTCGGGTAGCTTTATTTAGCTTCCTATAGTCCATGCAAATCCGCCATCCTGTTACTGTCCTTGTTGGTATCAATTCATTGTTTTCATTAGCTATGACAGTTGTCCCTCCTTTCTTTGGAACACAATGAATTGGGCTAATCCAGGAGCTGTCAGAAATGGGGTAGATAATGCCAGCATCCAACCACTTGAGTATTTTCTTCTTCACAACTTCTTTCATAATCGGGTTTAGTCTTCTCTGCTGATCTATGGTTGCTGTCACTCCTTCTTCCAATATGATCTTGTGCATATAGATGCTTGGACTTATCCCTTTTATGTCTTTTACTGTCCATGCTAAAGCTAACTTATACCTCTTTAGAACCTCCACTAATTCTTGCTCCTGCATGTTAGACAAAGCAGTAGAAATAATAGCAGGAAATGTTTTATTGTGTCCAAGAAATACATACTTCAAATGTGATGGCAGCTGTTTGAGTTCCACTGTGGCTGTTTCATTGCTGGAATGCTCTCCATTTTCTATACCATCTTCTGCTCGAATTAATGCCTCGAACTGCCTTCTATACCCTCCTGATAATTGTTTTATTTCTGCTGATTTGATTTCTTCAGAAATATTGAAACACTCTTCTTCATCATAGGGGCATTTCATGGCTTTCAAAACATTGAAAGTAACTTGCTGGTCGTTTACTCTCATTTTCAGTTCTCCTCTCTGAACATCGATCAGAGTTCTGCCAGTAGCAAAAATGGCCGCCCCAAAATTATCGGTACTTCTCGATCAGCTTCATAGTCAAGTATAATGAAATCTGCTGGGAAAATGAATTTATCCACCTTCACCAACACATCTTCAATATTTCCTTGAGGGTGGGTTAGTGATCGGTCAGCCAGCTGCAAAGTCACTGTTGTTGGCCGAGCTTCTCCAATTCCCAACTTTTTAAAGATCGAAATGGGCATCAAATTTATGCTAGCTCCAAGATCACAGAGAGCTTTTTTGAAATAGTTGTTGCCGATGGTACAAGGTATGGTGAAGCTACCAGGATCCTTCAACTTTGGTGGAATCTTATTCTGCAATATATAGCTGGTTTCCTCAGTCATAGCCACCATCTCATATTCTCCCAACCTCCTCTTTTTAGATAGGATGTCTTTCATGAATTTAGTGTAATTTGGCATTTGCTCAAGAGCTTCCACCAGAGGTACGTTGATGTGGAGTTACTTCAGAACGTCCAAAAATTTTTTAAACTGTTTTTCTTGGTTGTGTTTTTGAAGTCTCTGTGGAAATGGTGGAGGTGGTCTCTGGAGTTGCACTTCTGTAGGTGGATGCTGCTGCGATGTTGCGGGCGGAACTGCGGCTTTTATATTAATTTCTCCAGATTCAGAATTATTCTCTTCGGCCTCCTGAGTTCTTTCTTTCTCAATCATCATTTCTCTTTCTTGTAAATCCTTAATACTGGGTTGCTGTTCTACTTCTTTTTCTTGGCAATTTTTCTTTGGTTTCTCCACTTTTGGTGGCTTCTCTGGAATCTCCACTTCTCTTCCATTTCTTAATATTATTGCCTTGCAGTGTTCTTTTCCCGATCTCTGTGGAATCTCAGTGTCGCTGGGTAATTGTCCACTGCTTCTTGAATTCGAAGATTGACTAGTTGCCCCAGTTGGGTTTCAATGTTCTTTATCGAAGCTGATAAATTCTGCAAAATTATATCTGTCTTTGCAGCATACTCCCTTGCAAAGTTGTCTGGTTTTTCTTGAGCTGCAGGTTTCTGGAGTTGCTGATTGTAATTCTGGGCATAATTGTCAGCAGATCTTGCAAGTATTGCATTATTCTGTTGCTGCGAACTCCATTGGAAGTTAGGGTGCTGTCTCCATCTCGGGTTATACGTCTGTGAATATGGATTATTATTTCAGTTATACCCCACGTAATTTGCTGATTCTGGATTCGTCGGACATGAACTATCATCATGGTTCTCTCCGCAGAAAATGCAAGAAATCTCTCTGGTTACTGGTTGTTGCTGTTTGTTCATAGCTTTGATGGCATTTTCGAGTGAGGCTATCTTTGCATTAAGAGCTGCTCTTCATCTATCTCATAACTTCCAGGTGCTCTCCTTGTAGAAGTGTTCCTGTCTGATGGCCATTGATAACTGTTCACTGCCATTCTCTCTAGCAGATCGTATGCCTCATTAAAAGATTTTGATAGCAGCGTTCCGTTGGCTGCTGCGTCAATAATCGATCGGGTCTATCCATTCAGTCCGTTGTAAAATGTTTCCAGTTGAATCCAGTGAGGTATCCCGTGATTTGGGCACTGTCTCAGCAAATCTTTAAATCTATCTCATGCTTCGTAGAGTGATTCTCTATCTCTTTGCTGGAAGCTTGTGATCTCATTCCTCATCCTTGCATTCCTTACTGGTGGGTGATACTTCATAATGAACTTCTTAGCTAAATCCCCCCAAGTGGTGATGGTATCTGAAGGAATGCTATTTAACCAATCTCTGGCGCGATCTCTTAAGGAATATGGAAAGAGTTTTAGTCTCAGGGCTTCTGCAGATACACCAGGGAAGTTAAATGAGTCACTAACTTCTCCAAAAACCTCCAAATGGCGATGAGGATTATCTGTGATAGCTCCAGTGAATTGTCCAACAGTTTGAAGCATTTGGAACATCACTGGTTTCAACTCAAATCTAATGGTACGAAGATCAGGTCTGACTATTCCAGGATTGAGATCATTGAGTGTAGGAATTGCAAAATCCTGAATAGGTATATCTCTGTCGTCAATAATCCTTTCAGCATTGTCTCTTTCTCTCTCTACGTTCGCCATGTTTTCTCCTTCAATAAATTGTTGCTGATTTTGTCTTCTTCTCGCTCTAAATGTTCTTTCAATTTCGGGATCTATGGGTACAAGATCCTGTGCGTCTTCTTCATCAGGCATAAATCAAGAATATCTGAAAATAGGGAAACAAAATAAAATAAAATAACGTAAAATAAAATAAAATGATTATAGCAAAATAATCACAACTAATCAATATCCCCGGTAACGTCGCCAAAAACTTGTTAGTGTTTTTACACACTTACACGCAAGTGCACGTGTCGCTAACGAAGTAATAGAATAAGTAAAGTATCGATCCCACGAGGATATTCTTAATTGTGTTTAAATTTGCTATAAAATTCTTATAAAAATATTGAGATTTTAAATGAAAATAAATATAAATAAATTCAGAATTGCGATGAAACAAAATAAATCAGAAGTAAACGAGATAAATACGATAAAAGAAGGCCTTGGCTAGGATCGATTTTTTCGTTACGATGATTTTACTACTGATGCTCTAGTAATGTTCTGCTGCATTATCTAAAAAACAGCAAGAATAAAAATATTTTCTAGGATTTTTTCGAATTGCCTAGATAAATTCAAATTAGAATTTCTTTCTACCTTGAAAGAATGTAACTAATATTGAATTTTCGATATGTGCTATTCTTATCGCCAATCAAATTAATGTTAACTACGTTGTAACAATTTAATTTGATTAATTATTCGTGCATCTAAAATTTATATCTACCTATCGATACAATATAAACATGAATCGTCAATCTGTCTATTGATACAATCTGACTTAGCAAGAAAATTTCACAAATAATTGTTCAATAGATAATTGCAGAAACAAAACCAAGATCGTAGCAAAATATCGCAACAAATACTATCGTCCTAACCAAGATTAAAGAGTTTAGCTACTAGACATAATTTAATTAAAACTTACAAAATTGTTCATGGAAAAATAATGCAATAAAGATAAGAGAAAGAGGAGAAAATTCAAGACTCGGCGTCGGTGGTCTCCTCCAGATCCAAGATTAAATCCTTCTGTTTGTTTTCAATATCCCCTTTTTTATGCATGTCATCATCCCTCTTTCTCTCTCCAGATTTTATATGCTTTTATTGCTCCATTTTTATTCCAAAATGGTTTTCTCTCTCATTGGTTCCTTTTTCCACGTGTTTCCATCCTTCCAAATCTTCTTCTTCCAATTTGCTTTTCCCTCCTTTTTGTTCTTTTCTACATGCCATGTGTCATTTGATTTTCTCCACAAAATCTTCAACCTATTTGATTTTCCTTAATTGTAGTCTCCTTTCTCTCTTTCCAAATTATTCTTCCTTGATTTTTGCCTTCACAAATCTTCAGCATTTGAATTTGAATTTCCCACTATAAAAATAACATTCAATAGTGAAAATATAAAATTCAAACTGAAGAGAAAAATTACGCTTTTAATAGATATCTGAATAAAATATATTAAATTCAATCAAAGCACCAATGCTGCAGCATTGCATAGCATTTATAATAAATTCAAATCAATTTATTATTGCAATCACTCAATTCATATAAGTTTTCTTATGTAAAATTTGCATAAAATAACTCTAAAATAAGAGTCATCAATAAGCTGAAACATAAATCCTAGTAATGCAGTTTCTACTTTCACATCTCAGTTGCATTCGCCTTCTTTCTCTAATCTGATCCTTCGGTTCCATTGGGAGTTGGATCAATTTTCCCAAAGTCATACATCCTCTTCATCGATTAAGGGGCAGGATTAATTCCCTTAACAACTGATCTGATCCTATATTCCATTGGGAAGCGGATCAATTTCCCAAAGTCATACATCCTCTTCATCGATTAAGGGGCGGAATAGTCTCCTTAACAGTTGGTCTATTACAATTTGTTCGTACCTTACCATGTCATTACATGTAAATTCATTTTCGTGTTCTTTCTAAAAACATGATGCATGACATACAGAAAACATTCAAAACAAGCATAAACCTACTGTTTTGTGATGTAGGCCCGAAGGCACACACATACTCCACTTACTTGGTCTCCTGAAAGAGCTTGGTTGAAATCTACCTCGGGAGTTTGCTTAGACCTAAAACCATAAACCGAGCATTAATTAAATCTCACTAAACTTCATTCTAACCATCCAGAAATCTAAGGAAACTAATTTGAGAGCTCAGTTCATTGTGCATTTCTGATTCACCCAAAAACCCGAGCTAGTTCTTACTCACAGCATTCCCAAAACTCGCATTACAATTTCCCCCAATCATAGACAGTTACAATGCAGCAAGAAATCGAAGTAGGACTCACCTAGCTTGAAAAAAATGAGAGAGAAAATCACCGAGAGAAATTTTGCTTAGCTGAGCTGAACGCCAAAAGAAGAAATGAAACAGTGGCGGCTAAAACCCTTAGCTGACCTCTTTTATACACTAGTCTTCCCAAATTACACCTTTGCCCTTAGTTAGCAAATTCTTAACCTATTTAAACAACCAATCATAATCACTCATTTTCACAAGAATGAAAGTTACTAAATGATGTTATTAATTAAGGTGGACCATACCGGGTGTTACAATCTACCCTCCTTAAAAGAATTTTATCCTCAAAATTCAGTGCTCAAACTGCTCAGGATAATGGCTCATCATGTCATGCTGGCTTTCCCAAGTTGTCTCCTCAACGTTCTGATTATGCCATAAGACTTTCACTAGCTGAACCTCCTTGTTACGCAGTACTTTTGTTGCATAGTCTAAAATTTCCACTGGTTTCTCCTCATAGGTAAGGGTAGGACGAATTTCAATGTTCTGCTGTTCCATAACCTGAGTTGGATCCCGCTTACACTTCTTTAGCATAGAAATATGGAACACATTGTGAATTCCTTCCATAGAGGCTGGCAATTGTAACTGATAAGCTGTCTTCCCAATCCTCTTCAAGATTGAGAACAGTCCAATATATATGGGGTTCAACTTGCCTCTCTTTCCAAATCTCACAACTCCCTTGAATGGTGATACCTTAAGAAAAACTTCCTCACCTACTTCAAACTCCAATTCTCTGCGTCTCCTATCGACATAACTTTTCTGTCGGCTTTGAGTTGTCAAGATTCTTTGTCGGATGAGGGCAATCTTCTCCACTGTCTGTTGCACAATGTCAGGACCAAGCAAACGTGCCTCACCAACTTCATCCCAATACAAAGGAGATCTGCATTTTTGTTCATATAATGCTTCATACGGTGCCATCCCTATTGTTGCCTGAAAACTGTTATTATAAGAAAATTCCACCAACGATAAGTACTTACTCCAAGAACCCTGAAAATCTAATACACATGCACGAAGCATATCCTCTAATGTTTGAATAGTCCTTTCAGATTGTCCATCTGTTTGAGGGTGAAAGGCTGTGCTAAAGTTGAGCTGTGTACCCATAGCCTTATGCAGACTCTTCCAAAATTTCGACATAAATTTAGAGTCTCGGTGAGAAACTATAGTGCTTGGAACTCCATGCATTCTAACAATCTCATGCACATACAATTCAGCGAGTTGATCCATCGAGTATGTCATCATTAATGGCAGGAAATGGGCAGATTTGGTTAAACGATCAATTATCACCCAAATTGCATCATGTCCCTTTACTATTCTAGGCAATCCCACAACAAAGTCCATCGTTATTTGTTCCCATTTCATTCGGGAACTGGTAATGGTTGCAATGTTCCTGCAGGTCTCTGATGTTTAGCTTTAATCCGTTGGCAAACAAGACACAATCCTACATACTCTGTCACACTTCTTTTCATATTTGGCCACTAATAATGTTGCTTAAGGTCTCTGTACATTTTTGTACTACTAGGATGAACAGAGAGTCTAGAAGAATGAGCTTCCGAAAGGATCTCTTTTCGAAGTTCTTTATCTGTTGGAACAAACCATCTATTCCGAAACTTGAGAATTCCATCAACAGAATAGTTGAAATCTGACTTATCGGTAGAATCCATGCATGACTTATACTTGTTGCACTCAGCATCAATCGCCTTTGCTTCCTTTATTCTTCCAAAATAGTAGGCTTCAAGGTTATGACAGAGAGCATAGCTGACACGCTGGACACAGCTTCCAAGTTAAATATTTGAAACTCTGCCTCTAAGGCTAACGGTATATCGAGAATCAATGCTGAGGCTGAAGTCGTTACTATACTTAATGCATCAGCCACTACATTCGCCTTGCCGGGATGGTATTTAATCTCAAAATCATAATCCTTGACAAATTCCAACCATCGACGTTGCCTCATATTTAATTCTCTCTGTGTGAAAATATATTTCAGACTTTTATGGTCTGAGAATATTTCACAAGATTGTCCATACAAGTAATGTCTCCCAAATTTTCAATGTAAACACAACCGCAGCTAATTCCAAATCATGTGTAGGATAATTCTTCTTATGTGTTTTCAGCTGTCTAGAAGCATAAGCTATTACCTTTCCATCCTGCATCAAAACACAGTCAAGTCCAACTTTGGAAGCATCACAATAAATGCTAAATTTTCCATCTTCAATAGGGAGTGTTAATATTGGGGCATTGGTCAGTCTCTGTTTCAAAGTCTGAAAACTATTCTCACATTCCCTAGTCCACACATACTTCATGTTTTTCCTTGTTAACCGAGTGAGGGGTGGTGCAATCTTCGAGAATCCTTCAATAAATTTCTTGTAATATCCTACTAATCCAAGGAAACTCCGAATATCAGTGGCATTCTTCGGTTGGGGCCACTCCTTAACAGCTTGAACCTTGACTGGATCGACAGATACCCCATCACCCGAGATCACATGACCAAGAAAGTGAACTCTGTCCAACCAAAACTCACACTTGGAAAACTTGGCATAAAGTTGGTGCTGTCTTAGTACTCCCAATACCAAGGTCAGGTGTCTTGCATGCTCATCATTAGTACGTGAATAGATTAAAATATCATCAATAAACACTATGACAAATTTATTTAGATACTCGTGAAACACTATATTCATGAGATCCATGAAAGCTGCTGGTGCATTAGTCAATCTAAAAGACATAACCAAAAACTCAAAATATCCATATCTTGTGCGAAAGGCTGTCTTAGGAATATCTTCTGATTTGACTTTCAATTGGTAATAACCGGACCTAAGGTCAATCTTAGAGAAAACTCGCGCACCGTTAAGCTGGTCGAATAAATCATCAATCCTTGGCAATGGATACTTGTTCTTGATGGTTAATTTATTCAATTCCCGATAATCCACGCACATACGCATTGATCCATCCTTTTTTTATGACAAAAAGAACTGGTGCACCTCATGGTGAAAAGCTTGGGCGTATGAACCATTTTTCCAATAGTTCCTCTAACTGTTTCTTTAATTCCTTAAGCTCTGTGGGTGCTAATCTATAGGGATTCTTAGATACAGGCTCGGCGCCTGGGTAAACATCTACAACAAACTCAATTTCCCTATCTGGCAGCAAGTCAGGAAGGTCATCTAGAAATACTTTTGGAAAATCTTGGACAACTAAGACATTCTGAGGACTTGCTTTTCCTACTAGTTGTGTGTCTAAAATACTGGCCAAAAAGAACAAATACTCCCCGCATGGAGAAGGTCTAGCATTGACAGAGGTCATAACAGACATTTCCTTACTTTTCTTCAAAGCTTGAAAGGTATGATTCAAACCACCAGGGGGTTGGAAGCTAACTATTCCAGTCCTACAATCTATTGTGGCATAATGCTTAAACAACCAATCCATTCCTAGGATTACATCAAATCCCATTATATCCATAATAATAAGATCAGCAGGTAGACTGACGTTCCCTACTAACACATCACTGTCAAGCATCATTTGGTTAGAGTGCATGCGTTCACCAGAGGGTAATGCAACATTACACACATGCATAGAAGGGGTAAACTGTACATCTAACTTAACAGCAAACACAGATGCTATAAAGAAATGTGTCGCACCAGAATCTATTAAAGTAAAAGCAGGCACAAAGTTGATCTATATGGTACCTGACACCATAGCAGGCTGGTCTTCATCACCCGACTCCATCATGGATAATATCCTCGGTTTCAACATAGCAGGACCATTCTTTAAGGTTGGGCAGTCCCTGTTGATATGGCCGACTTTGTTACCGTTGAAGCATCGGGTGATTCTAGGCTTCGGGCAATCTCTGTACGTGTGTCCAACCTCCTCACAGTTGAAACACTTTCCCTGTCCCAAATCTATACTCGCCCAGGTGACTCTTCAAACATTTCGGACACTGGGGAAACTTCCTGGTATCCGGTACTTTCCTTCATGTTCCTTGGTTACTCTGGCCTTCACTGAGCCTCTTCATTCCTTTCTGCTATTGGGGCTGGATGAACTTTCGCGGGGCTTCCTTCGGTCCAGAACACTTCATTTCAGCTTCTTCCACCTCCAATGCTATGGACACAACTTCACTGAATGACAGCCCTTTAATACCACAAAATTTGACTCCTCTGTAAATTTTCGGCTTGAGTCCATGCACAAACTGAAACACCTTATCCTCATTCTTGTGAACAAAATGTCCAGCAAACCTGGACAGGGACTCGAATTGCCTACTGTACTCTGCCACTGACCCTGTCTGCTTCAAGTTCAAAAACTCTACCTTCTTTGCGGCCTGGACTATGCTGTTAAAATATTTCTCATAGAAAATCTCCTTGAACTGAGACCAGGACATAGCCAGAATATCAGTGGTGGTCTCTATTGTTTCCCACCAAAGTTGAGCGTCCCCAGCCAAATGGAACGTTGCCAGAGTGACTTTGTCTCCTTCTCCGATGTTGGCACATCTGAACATGCTCTCAATCTTCCTAAGCCACTCCTCAGCAACAATCGGATTGGACGATTTTCCATCTTGTGGGCGGCTGTAGCCTCCGGAATCGGTCTCCTGAATGCTCACTGCTGGAACTCGAGTTGGCACTTCCTTGTACATCTCGGTTCAACAATACTCCCAACTGATCGGACTGCTGACGAACCAAATCGGTCTACTGACGCACCAAATCCGTCAGCTGCCTAATTACACTAGGATCCTCCTCATGTTACGGATTTAGTATCTCTCTTGGTACTCTTGGTCTTCCTGGTTGTCTAGACATCTTAATAGATTCCTGTATATGGTTAATTACACTCTTAAATATCTAATGGCCAAGGTTAACATAAACACTTACAGTTGTTGAAGTACTTCCATGCGACGATCGGCACTGATGAGTAATCTTTTGAACGGTTTAACTGAATGTCTCTGATACCATATTGTAACGCCCCGAATTATATAAACCCGGTTCGCTACACATAATACTGAACCGAACTATGGCATTTTGAGAAAATCTTAAAATTTCACTCAAAAATTAAAATTTGATCCTTAAACGTAAAAACTTGCAGCGGAAAATATTTGTATAAAACGCCATTCATTAAATAATTAAAATATTAAGGACTGTTGGTTGAGAGAAGACAAAAGAAAAAAAAAACGCATCTACCGCTGAATAGTTCTAGCGGTATTATTAGAGACAGAATAGTCTCGGCGGTAGAAACAGGAATAGAAGACATCCACTCCTAAACTGTAACGACCCCTTATCCCAGCAAGATATTGTCTGCTCTGGGGATTGGGTCGAATGTGAACGTATGTTTACGACTGCGGGGCAAACCTCTGGACCTAAGCCGAGTGTAGGCGAATCCCGGACTCGAGTATAGGCGAATCCCGGGTCGTAAAGAGGGGGTTGTCACAATCCCACATCGCTTGGGGATGTACATGGAAATGAAACATATGTAAGAGATCCCTCCCAATATAGTAACACGCGTTTTGGAGCACGATTGGCAACGGATCCCATAAGAACTCCAAAGTTAAAAGTGCTTCGGCGAGAGTAATTCCAGGTTGGGTGACCTTCCGGGAAGTTCTCTCCAAACAAAGCTGTGAGGGGAGGATATTGGGCTGCGGCCCAATCCCCAGAGCGGACAATATCTTGCTGGGAATTGGGGTTGTTACAAATGGTATCAGAGCCTGTACCCAACCGGAAATGTGGCCAACGAGGACGTTGGGCCCCCGAGGGGGGTTGATTGTGATGACCCGAATGTGAACGTATGTGTACGACTGCGGGGCAAACCTCTGGTTGCGGGGCAAACCTCTGGTTGCGGGGCAAACCTCTGGACCTAAGCCGAGTGTAGGCGAATCCCGGACTCGAGTATAGGCGAATCCCGGGTCGTAAAGAGGGGGTTGTCACAATCCCACATCGCTTGGGGATGTACATGGAAATGAAACATATGTAAGAGATCCCTTCCAATATAGCAAGACGCGTTTTTGAGCACGATTGACAACGGATCCCATAAGAACTCCGAAGTTAAAAGTGCTTCGGCGAGAGCAATTCCAGGTTGGGTGACCTTCCGGGAATTTCTCGCCAAACAAAGCCGTGAGGGGAGGATATTGGGCTGCGGCCCAATCCCCAGAGCGGACAATATCTTGCTGGGAACAGGGGTCGTTACATAAACAGTGTCGGCGGTAGAAGCAGAAACAAAAGGCTTCTTCTGCTACCGACGTCTATCGCTCACGTCAGCCGAACGACACGTCGACTTCTCACGTCTACCGCTTACATCCACCGATCACGAAATGACAAAATCTATTACTCACGTCCATCGATCCCAAAACGAAAAAACCTATACTCACGTCCACCGATCACAAAACGACAAAACCTATTACTCACGTCCACCGATCATAAAACGACAAAACCTATTACTCACATCCACCGATCATAAAACGACAAAATCTATTACTCACGTCTACCGTTCGACAACATCCACCGATAGACTACATTCACCGATAGATTACATCCATCGATAGATTACATCCACCGGTGAACATTAACACTCTAAACAAACAGACAACTCTGCCTACTAAAAGAACTTGTAAATTTTAATAGCAACTATTCAAAGCAACATAAATCCACAACTTATAAATCCAGAATAACAATCTACAACTAAAACCAAATCGTGTTTTTCATAATCAGAAGAGCTCCAAAATTAATAAAAAAAACATTAAACTCCTGCTGTCATTAACATTCTTACCATACTAAAACTGAACAATTGTTAACTAGATTTTCACACCTACTGACATTAGTTAAACCGCCTCATCAGAGCACCAAACCGTGGCATAGCTGTGCTCCATCAACTTCACCTATTCTTCAATACATTTAAAGAATTCACCTGTTTCAAACTCAGCACCTACATCACAAAACTCATCTATTAGCCTAATGTTAAATAAGTAGAACAATAATGAAATGATGAGCTGAAACATAAATCCTAGTCATGTAGTTTCTATTTTCACATCTCAGTTGCATTCACCTTCTTTCTCTAATCTGATCCTTCAGTTCCATTGGGAGTTGGATCAATTTTCCCAAAGTCATACATCCTGGATTAATTCCCTTAATAGCTGATCTGATCCTATATTCCATTGGGAAGCGGATCAATTTCCCAAAGTCATACATCATCTTCATCGATTAAGGGGCAGATTAGTTCCCTTAACAGTTGGTCTATTACAATCTGTTCGTACCTTACCATGTCATTACATGAAAATTTATTTTCGTGTTCTTTCCAAAAACATGATGCATGACATACAGAAAACATTCAAAACAAGCATAAACCTACTGTTTTGTGATATAGGCCCGAAGGTACACACATACTCCACTTACTTGGTCTCCTGAAAGAGCTTGGTTGAAATCTACCTCGGGAGTTTGCTTAGACCTAAAATCATAAACCGAGCATTAATTAAATCTTCACTAAACTTCATTCTAACCATCCAGAAATCTAAGGAAACTAATTTGAGAGCTCAGTTCATTGTGCATTTCCGATTCACCCCAAAACCCGAGCTAGTTCTTACTCACAGCATTCCCAAAACTCGCATTACAATTTCCCCCAATCATAGAAAGTTACAATGCAGCAAGAAATCGAAGTAGGACTCACCTAGCTTGAAGAACATAGGAGAGAAAATCGCCGAGAGAAATTTTGCTTAGCTGAGCTGAACGCCAAAAGAAGAAATGAAACAGTGGCGGCTAAAACCCTTAGCTGACCTCTTTTATACACTAGTCTTCCCAAATTACACCTTTGCCCTTAGTTAGCAAATCCTTAACCTATTTAAACAACCAATCACAATCACTCATTTTCACAAGAATGAAGGTTACTAAATGATGTTATTAATTAAGGTGGACCATACCGGGTGCTACAGTTTCGTTCGGTTTCGAAGTTTCGAATAGGATGTGGTAGAGAAAAAAAGTTTCTTATAGTCATTTGCGCATCTTTGGGTGCAAGGCCTTTGTTCACATTCCAAAAGACGAGCAGTTAAAGCTCGATGTGAAGATGAGGCCGTGTGTGTTCATTGGTTATAATCCTGATGAGTTTGGCTACAAGTTCTACGATCCGATGCAGAAAAACTTTGTCAGAAGTAGAGATGTCGTGTTCGTGGAAGACCAAGGTATCAAAGACATCAATAAGGCAGAAATGACAGATAGGTACAATGATGATTTGATCTATTTGGATCAAATTTTTACACCTGCAGAACATTCAGATTAAGGGGGAGTGGAATTAGAGCATGATACTGGTCCCGCAAATGGCGAAGTCCCCACAGCTGATGATGTTAAACCGACAGAGCAAGTAGAAGAAAGGGTTTAAGAGTTGTCAGACGAACCTCCTTTGAGAAAATCCCCTAGAGAGTGGCCTCCTTCGACGAGATGCACTTCATATGAGTATGCGATGCTAACAGATGCCGGAGAGCCAGACACTTACCAAGATACGATTTCCGTTAATGAAAAGAAAGAATAGTTGAAAGTCATGGAAGAGGAGATACAATCTCTTCGCGAAAATCACACTTATGACTTGGTGAAGTTACCACAGAGAGCGCTCAAGAACATATGGGTCTACAGGTTGAAACCGAAAATACTAGCTCACAGCCAAGGTACAAGGCTCGGTTTGTTGTGAAGGGGTACTGTCAGAAGAAGGGAATTGACTTTGAAGAAATATTCTCATCGGTGGTGAATATGTCCTCGATTCGAGTTGCTCTTGGTTTAGCGGCGCGCTTGAACTTAAAGATCGAGCAAGTTGATGTGAAAAGTGCATTTCTTCATGGTGGCTTGGAGGAAGAG
Source organism: Begonia masoniana (assembly GCA_022432975.1). NCBI lineage: Eukaryota > Viridiplantae > Streptophyta > Magnoliopsida > Cucurbitales > Begoniaceae > Begonia > Begonia masoniana. The sequence continues at coordinate 18,808,758 of CM039515.1, forward strand.
ATCTACATGGAGCAGCCCGAGGCATTCAAAGTCAGAGGAAAAAAATAACTTGTGTGCAAATTGAATAAGAGCTTGTATGACCTCAAACAAGCTCCATAACAGTGGTATAAGAAATTTGACTCTTTCATGATGAGTCATGGGTATAACCGAACATCGTTAGACCATTGTGTGTTCATCAAGAGGTATTCCGATGATGAATTCGTTATTCTCCTCTTGTATGTTGACGATATGTTGATCATAGACCATGATACTAGCAATATAACTAAGTTGAAAGGAGATTTGAACAAGTCCTTTGCGATGAAAGACTTGGGTACGGCGAAAAAGATAATTGGTATGAAGATCTCTCGTGGTAGGAAGAATGAGAAACGATGGTTGTCTCAAGAAGACTACATTGAGAAGGTACTTGAAAAGTTCAACATGAACAAAGTCAAAGTTGTATGTTCTCCCCTAGCAGATCATTTCAAACTCAATTCAGAGCAATGTCCTACAAGTGAGAAAGACAAGGCAGACATGAGTCGAGTTCCTTATGCGTCTATAGTTGACAGTTTGATGTACGCCATAGTTTGTACTCGACCTGATATTACTCATTCCGTTGGAGTAGTCAGCCGGCTTCTCTCAAATCCTGGTAAAGAACACTGGGAAGTGGTGAAGTGGATACTCAGATATCTCCGAGGTACTTCCAGGCTGTATTTGTGTTTCGGTAGCGGTGATCCTATACTAGTTGGCTATACCGATTCAGATATGGTCGGTGACTTTGATTCCAGGAAGTGCGTTTCAGTATTCTTGATGATTTTTTCAGGGGGAGTCGTGTCTTGGCAATCAATGCTGCAAGAGTGCGTTGCGCTGTCCACCACAGAAGCCGAGTACATTGCGATTACTAAGAGTTGCAAGGAGGCTTTGTGGATGAGGAGATTCCTTGAGGAATTGGGCTTACACCAAGAGAAGTATGTTGTGTTTAACGATGGCGAGAGCGCTATTAACCTCTTTAATAATTCATCGTTTCATTCTAGGTCTAAGCATATTGATGTGACGTACCATTGAGTTTGAGACTTGCTTGCGACGAAGCAATTGCTCTTGGCAAAAGTGCACCATAGTGATAACAATTTAAATATGTTAACGAAGCCTTTGCAAAGGAGAAACTTAAGGCTTGTCAGCGAAGAGCAAGTTTGTCGGAGCCCACACATGACCCGAAAGAGGAGTTTGTTGGGATCCGGGCCAAATGTATGGGCTCGGATCCATAATGGACATTGATCCATTATTGTTAAAAAGAAAGGAAGAGTGTGGGTGTGGGTGTGGGTGTGCGCTTCTGAAAACAAGACAAAAAAATGTGTGCGATGCTTGCTGAAGAAGCCACAAAAATCGAGCTTCAGAGAGCTTGTTGGAGAAGCCATGGGTATCGAGCTCCCTCCGATCAAGAACAGCGACACGAAGCTTACCCGAAAAGCTACTCGTATCAAGCTTCTTCCTAAGATCGTTGCTGCGCTGCTCTGTTTTTGTTTTGCTCTCCTCTGCTCAAGTCGAAAATCGTGTTCTACGGTTTCTGTAGAAAGAAGAGAAGCTCCTCTGTTTCCGAAGAGAAGTATTATTGTTGTTTTTATTCCTGTAGTTTGTTATTTCGGTCTACAATTAGTTTATCAAATTTAATAATATTTTGATAAATAAATAAACTTAATGATACTAATAATTGTTTTTAAACCTGTAGTTTTTAATTAAATTTTTGGATTTTGTTTCTTATGGTAAGAAGATGTCACACTGCGAGTTTCTTGGTCTCGTATTTAGCGCACAGGTCTCGTTGCATCACACACAACGAGAGACTGCTTAACGCTTAATTCGAATCAAAATTTAATTTAATTTAATTTCAATCTAAATTTAATTGAAATTTTTGCTCCATGTGATTGCAAAACGGTGACGAAAATAGCATCATAAAACAATGACAAATTGAACTAATATGATAAGCTACACAAACGATACAAAAGTGCGACCAGGTACTAAAAAAATTGAAATCAAATCTCACAAGCATGATGGACAGAGCGATACTAACAACAACGTTCATGGTAGAAGATCATCGGCATTGTGGATTATTTCCTGGTCCACCATAGTAGAAGTAAGTTCCCCATTGATTGTTGTAGGAGCTCTTAATGTTGTAACAATTAGTGTTCTCGGCTAGGATTGAGATGTCTCGAGCCGAGCTGAGGCTGTTATCCGAGTCAACAATCTCGAGGTTCCTAAAGTAACTGGCTTTCCCAAATCCTTCGTCTGCGAACCTACCGGACCCCATTTGAGTTGACGTGTGCCCTCCACTGGCTCTCGAGTTCACCACCTTTTGCCACAACAAAGTTGAACAAATTTACAATAATTATCGATGAATCCTTTGAAACTAACAATAATTTAAGATACCTCTCCGCCCCACTCGACCATGGTCGCATGGTCGGCTAAGTTGTTAAAGAGCTCAGCTGGCCAATAACCCACCAAGGTGGTGGAGTTGTCCCCAATACCCATCCACCAATTTCCTAGCTTTGGATCCTACTCATTATTTACCCCAACGAAAGTAAATTCAATGACATCATACAAATAAAAAATAATAATAATAATAAAAAAATAACCTTCCAGATAAGAATGGTGATGTCATAAATATGATTTGGAGAAACGGAAGAGGAAACAGGGGAAATGGCTGCTCCAATGGCTATTCTTCTGTTTGTTTGTATAAATCCCGAACATAGAAGATTGTAACAACCTGATGACTGGTATGCATCACTCTGCACCAACAACCTTATTACAACTTCCAGTTTGACTTGGTTCGGTTTTTTAACGAAAAACAAACTGATAGTACCGTCCAATAAGTAAATAATCTCGGTCGAGTGTCACCGTAGAGCTCCGGACTAACCTGATTAACCAAAAAAAAAAAAGGACACGTGAGTTACCACAAATGGGTAAGCTACAAGTTAAATATCGATAAATAGTAATTAATGATTATTTTTAAAAAACTATATATAATTTTTAAAGAAAAAAAAAAAAAAAAGAACAGGGGGGAGATTAGTATAACCTGCCACCCAGCTTCAATGCTGTTGAGATCAGAGCCGTTGAAAGAACCAGCGATGATCCAAATCTGAGAGAGGCTGAATTCGTTGACCAGATCTATCAATGGGTCCCACACGTTTATAGTTGCTTTTGCTCCGTACATCTCATCCGATCTTCCAGTGTAGGCGATTGCATGCTAATCATTCACACCAACCAATCAAATGTCTGACTTTGACTTTTCCTTCTTCTTAGATTTTTCCAGAAGATTCAGTTTCAGATGCACTCATTGCATTTTATGATTCATTTGTATTATAATTAGCTATTTAATAAGTATTAAATTAATTTAATTTATACATTTTTTTCATACTTCATATTCTAATCATATCATATGATGCGTTGTTAATTTATAAAAGATAATTATAATTATAGGATAAAAATAAACATATATTTTCTGTAAAATTCGTAAATAACCTGTTAAAAAAATAAAATTAGAAAAAACTAATCTACTATTTTATTGAAAATATAGATTATTTATGTCATTATTTTGTGAAAATAAAAGTTACACTCTAGAGTGTAGCTTAGAATTTGATCATATTTTCAGCAAGATGATCAAAAATGTTTTGAAAATTGATATGAAATTGGAAAAAAAATATTGTATAAATTATAAAATAATTGTGGAAATTAGTCATTTACCTCGTGGCCATTGGCACTAACAACGTCTCGAGAATCAGGAGGCATTGGAAGAGAGTTGAAGCGACGTGGTTTCTTCCCAAAATGAAGCAAAGACTTGGCTCTAAACACATCATCCAAGCTTGTTCTTCGAACTGGGACTGTTCCCTTTGGACATTCTGTGCCATTTCTGTGCCACATTTGCCACTGCTTTCTCTCTCTCTTCTCACCTTCTCTCTCTACGTCTTGCTTCCCGTTCTTCAGTCTCGGCCACTCTGGTGCTTCTTTCTGTTTTCATTTTCACTAAGTTTAGGTTAATGGGTCGGTTCTGATTCTATGATGTCACTTGACTCTCAATAGTTGTGATGATGATGGAAGAGAAAGAGAGAGAGAGAGGAGGGTTTTTTAGAGAGCTTTTCTCTTCCTTATTTCTCTCACTATTTTCTCTCGCTACGCTTTGCATTCATTTTCTCTCTAATTTAGAATGCTGGGTTACTGCTAGTTCAGTGATTTTTCCAACAGTTTATGAGGAGAGAGAGTGTGTGTTGTGTTTGGCATAGTACATTTCGACGTGTTTTCAAAAACTATTTGCAGAACATTTTCTAAACAAAAACTATATATAGTTTTTAAATCTTCCATAAAGAAAAGGGTTTGCATTATTTGCAAACATCTTATATTCAGATGGGTTACTATTCATTTCATGATTTCACTTGTTCTTCAAAGAGAGAGAGAGAGAGGTTTTTGAACCTGGATCTTGTGGTTCTTCAGAAGGGGATGATCAAAAGCTGGTTGCTTTCTTTTATGAACACAGTCTATAATATCTCCATCTGGGCTCTGAAACCACAAATCAAATCATTCAAAAAACTAAAACACGTTAAAATCAACGTAAAAATATACAAAAACTACACTTCATTCGTACATGTAGAAGAGTCAACGAAACAAAAAGTGAACATCAGTCTTACCGTTATACTCAAAACAGAAGGCTTGTTTATTTTGCTTAAATGGCTCCTAATTCTTTTCAGTTTCAGGCTGCTAAGTTGGTTGTTGTACTTGATCTTTCTGCCTGAAACTGTTGTAGATTTTTGGAGGAAGAACAGGAGGAGGAGAGAGAGAATAAGTGGGAGAGAGAAGTTGCTCTTCGGGGAAACAGCCATATTTCATTCAGTGTTTAGAGAAACAGTTGTGAGCTATTGAACTCACTCACTATTACTAGCAAAGCAAATAGCACAATCAAATCTGACAACTCGTTCGTAACTCCCACTATCAAATATACCATCTACTCAATAGATGCAAGGAAAATGACTTGTAATAACCAAATCTCTCTCTCTCTCTCTCTCTCTCTCTCTCTCTCTCTCTCTCTCTCAGACTCTCTCATGAGGGTTTTTCTCATGCTGTGTCTCCTCCATGTGGGTTTTACTCTCTTTCAATGCAAGTTTATCACTCTATCTCTTTCTCTCTCTACAAATATTCACAGAGTGGGTTTCCCTCTCCCTTTCTCCAGCCCTAAAACATACTTCCCCCGAACGTAGGAAAATGACTTAAAACAACAATTTCTCTCTCTCTCTCTCTATCTACCCCTCTATCTCTCTGTCTTTACTCTTTAATGGGGAGATGTGAGAGGTGGGTGAAAGCAATTAACCTGTTGCAGAGACGGCCATGGAAGATCATGATTGCTTCCTCGCTTGCATTGGATTCATACAAACGAAAACGCCTCCAAATTTCGGTTTTTCCTTTCAGGGTTTTCTGCAAATCAAAAGAAAGAAAGAGGAAGAGCCAAGGAAATAAAGGAGAGGAAGGGTCAGATTTTGACAGAATTATAAAAACCCTGAACCTACCCAACGCCACCGCCCCACCCCTCTTTTATGACTGACTCTCTCTTTCAATGCCCGCCTCTGCCTAAATTCTCCATTATTCTCGTAAAATCCTTCGTATATTTTTTAGTATTCTTCCTCTTTTCAGGGTCTTCACAAGTACTTGTATGTATTTTTCTTCTTAACTTATGTTTCCTTTTTAATATCTCTCTCATAAGTCCTTAGAGTTAAAAGCATATACCACATTTATCTAATACCATAAGTACACTTTATTCTCATTTATCGACACAAGCAGTCTTTTCTATTAATTACTTACGAATGAATAAATTCACGTTAAATGTTAATTCTTTTCAACTAATAAAATAATAAAAAATGTGATATTGTCACATCAAAGTTACCAAATATTATGATGCATGTTCTGCCATCAAAAGAATGGCTACCATACGTGTAATTTCAGAATAGATTTAAAACCAATGATGGTAATTTGAAAAAAGAAAGTAAAAAGATAAAAATACCGTGCGCAAAATATTTTATTTATTGGAGTAATAAACAAATAAAGAAAATCAATAAATAATAGAGGTGAGCATTGAAGAGATTCACCCATTTTGTCAGCAAAGATGACAGCACCAGAGTTGAATTCAACCAAATTGCTTGCCACCCATTTATTAAATTCTGATAAAACCTAGCATTGCACAGATTTATAGAAACACACAAATATTGTTCTTTTTGTAGTTGAATAAGACAACTCAAAGGAGTATGGCAGGAATAAAATCCCAGACAAACCCAATTTAGTTGTTAATATAAAGAAGGGTCGGTTCGGTTTTGGCCGAAAATTCTAATCTCACCGAGTGGTTAGGTTCTAATTTATATCTGACAACATTTGAACGAAGAAATTGGCAAAAATCAATTCAAGGAGTCTGACTTGGTTAGTTTAAGGTTGTGGTTTGGTTTTTTTAGGCAAATCGATTTTCTTATGCCAACTGAACTTTATCCTGAAATGCATAACAAGCCAAACTAAACCGAACCAGACCACCACTTCAAACCAAACTGAATGGAGAGTTCAGTGTTTACCGATTCATCCAGTGAAGCAAGATCACTCATTTGCTGGAGTTTGCGTCCATCAATGTCCTTTTCGTGGGTCATTTAGCGCAACTTTCAAATGCAGTGGCTAGACCAGCACCAACTACTAGGCGCGCAAGAAATAAATTCCAGGGCGAGCCTAAGTAGATGACGCACAAAATTGCCAGCCTGCACAACCTATACAAAGAAAGTGAATATATGAAGAAACAAATCTAGAAATGAGGGTAATCCACGACATTCATTCAGATGTACATGCCGTGTAGAAATCAGGATAATCATAATATGGCTCCAATAATGTAAAATACAGAGTTTTATACACAAAAATATACGACTTTTGTGAAACTTGAAAAATCTTTAGCTACCTGAAAATCAAGAAGAAAACTTACCTTACCAGGTCCTTTTCTGTTTGAATCCATGAGAGACTAAAATTCGTCACCTCTCGGAAAATTTTTCAAGTCCAATTAAGCTTCTAGTGGAGGGTATGGAGGGGGAAGAGAGAGAGAGAGAAATGTAGAGGTAGAATGACTTGCTAATTCACAACTGCTTGAACGAATGTTAACTAATAAAGCTACAGAATCATGGGTAACAGGCTATCATAAGCTGGTGCAACAATGCAAAAATGATATTGAAATTGAGGGTTGTCCTGTCAATCTGCATTCAGTGTTCTACAAGAGCTCTTGGCTACTTACAACCTGAGTTTTTACTGCTTACAAATACAGCTACTACATTGGCTGGTGTGAACTTTTCTTCATTGGCCACGAGCAGTCTTGAATTCTTCATTTTGCTGCTACTCGCTTAATTTTCTATAATTGTCAATCAACGACAAATGATATGAAAAGAAAAAAGAAAAAGAATTTAGCCTCCAATGTATGAGGTCAATGGTCAATTGGCCCCTAACGTTTATTTTAGATTCAATCAGCTTCTATTGTTGACGCCGTTTGCAATTCGACCCCTCCCGTCAATTTTCCAGTTAATTTGACACGTGCTCTGCACGTGCACTTCAAAATCTCCAAACTACCCTTTCCCCTTTACTCTCTCTCTCTCTCTCTCTCTCTCTCTCTCTCTCTCTCTCTCTCTCTCTCCTGTCTGAAACACTCGCTCCGCCCAGACTTATAACACAAAGGCGATTACTTGCCTGCCCAGACTCATCTAACAAACTCATCCACGAAACGGTTCACCATTCTATTATCGAAATCTTCTCCACCGAGATGAGAATCGCCATTAGTGGCCTTAACTTCTATTATCGAAATCTTCTCCACCGAGATGACTCTTCTTCTCCCTTTAGAAACTGCTGATCTTGCTTCATCTTATCGAGCTAGACAAAAGCATTAGGAGCCAACGATTATAATTACGATCAACAGAACTTAACTGACGCAAAGAAGATTTAAATTTTTATTTTTCTTACTTGTAGAACTTGATCTTGATTTGAGAAAAAGGAGATATTCTGACTTTTCAATTCCAATGGGAACGAATTGGGTCTCTCAGAAAACTCGTATTTATGCGCGTGGCAGTTTGAGTTCATCACCTCTAAACTTTTCACGTAAATTTCTTCGGACATTTGCCTCACCGGTGTAGATGGCTTTCGAGAAAGATAGTTGGAGCGTTCCCTGCTGATCTGGCCCCATAACTTATCCTGTTTATCATCGTCCCGAAGCACGTACTGAGCCATCGGGCCGGATAGTCAATGAAGAAACGGAGATCGGGGTTCACCGGAAATGGAAATCGGAGAGATTGTTCAGTTGACATGTTACGGTTTAGGTGAAAGAGAGTCCCCTATAATTTATACGAAAAGAATAGCAGTAGGAGGAGGGAGGGAGGGAGGGAGGGAGGGAGGGAGGGAGAGGAGAGAATGAAAAAGGGTAGTTTAGAGAGAGTGAGAGGGAGAGAGAGAATGAAAATGGGTAGTTGGAAGATTTTGAAGTGCACTTTTGAAGTGCACATGTCAAATTTAACGGGAAAATTAATGGGAGGGGTCAAATTGCAAACAACATCAACAATATGGGCTGATTAAATAAAAAATAGACGTTAGGGGCCAATTGATCATTGACCCCATACGTTGGGGGTTAAATTAAACTTTTCTCAAAGAAAAAATATGATGAGGACTTTTGACATTTTATTTTAATTATTTATTATATATTTTATTTATTTACTTAGGTGATTTTTCATATTATGTGTTAACTCTAATTTTGTCTATTTAAATTTTAGCACTGCAACTTTAAAAAACAGATTACTATTTAAATTTTAGTATTGTAATTTTAAAAAACAGATTACGAAGATTATTGAATTACAATAGTTTCTATTTCCATGCCCACTTTTCTTTCTATAATTTCCCTGCTGCTCCTACAGCTTCTCCTTGGCTTCCATTCTACGCTGCCTATATCAAATTAGTATCGTTTTATTGTTTTCTCAGACAATAAAATCTTGGTTTAGTACCTACTCCCTCTTCAACCGTTGTTATGTGTCCGTCTTCCACTCTCTCTGAATCACAAACGGAACAAATCCAGCAAACCGAGGAGGAACAAACCCAGAACTAACTTCTCCGTTGCTATTCGTCGCACCTCTGACCGCCAGTGTTCATCGGTCCCGTTCGCTGCCAAACCCCAGCCGGCCATTACTATTTCTTTGCTGCTAGGAGCGCCTCAGACAGCCGTTGTTCATCGTTCCTATTCGCCGCCAAACCCTAGCCGGCCGTCGCTATTTCTTGTTTGTAGCCGGTCACCTCTGTTTGATCAGATCTTTCGCTGTGACAGCGCTGTCCACTGTGCTTCGGCTGCTGTTCCGCAACTCTGCTTTTGTGCGTCGGTTGCTGTTCTGCAACTCCTCTCTATTCTTCGCCATGTTCGTTGTCGTGCTCGCTACTCCTCTGTTCTGCGCTAAGTTTCAGTGGACATTTGAATTATTTAGGGAAAAGTACCATTTAGACCTCAACGTATGGAATCAGTGGTCATTTGGTACCTAACGTTTTTTTTGTACCCAATCAAATCCTAACGTATAAAACGTTTGCAATTCAAACCCTACCGTCAATTTTTCAGTTAAATTTAACATATTCTTTTCAAAATTCCTAAACTACCCTCTCTCTCTCTCTCTCTCTCTCTCTCCCTCCCTCTCCCTCCGATTGGGAACGAGTTTCGAGTTTTGTTTTCACAGGTGGTTGCAGAAGAGAGAATTATAAGAGAGTATCGTCAACAAAATGAGACACCCATTCAAGGGAAGCCAAATCATCGTGCTGAAAAACAAAAATTCCAGATTAAAAACATTAACAGAGAATTTATGGCAAAAATTTCTCGTCAAACTTTCTTGTAATTACCGGAACGACGAGTTCGGAGAGAAGAGAGTCATCGTTGTCGGTGGCGGAGAAACTGGTGGGGTTCGAATTGCTCTCATCGTCGATCCGGTCCAGAGAAGAAACAGAGAGTCTATCCTTTTCCAATTCTTCTTCGTCTTCTCCATCAGACCAATTTTCTAAATCTCCATTAGAAAAGTCAAAAAACTCTTCAACAGCAAAATCTTTGCCGACAACGGCATTTGTTCTGTTCAAAAAGCATGAATCTTCCCAGAGCGTCGGCTGCGTCGACTTAGCAGCCAATTCCCGGCGAAAGCTAGATTTCAAAGCCTTTGCTTCCATGCTCTCCATTTCTCTGAAGAATAAAGGGGGAGGGGTATCTGGCGTTGAGAGAGAGAGAGAGAGAGGGGTAGTTTAGGAATTTTGAAAAGAATATGTTAAATTTAACTGAAAAATTGATGGTAGGGTTTGAATTACAAACGTTTTATACGTTAGAGTTTGATTGGGTACAAAAAAATGTTAGGTACCAAATGGCCACTGATCCCATACGTTGGGGTCTAAATGGTACTTTTCTCAATTATTTAATAATTGGTTCTCTGGTGGATTTCGTGTTAGTTGTTAAACACGAGTATTTGGCTCACTGTTGGATTTTGTGGGATGCTGCTGGGGCTCAGATGGATTTCTATTATTAAATCTGCTACCATCGAGTAAATTCAACAAATTTATAGAGTTGTCTGTTCTAATATTTTATTTGTTTTTCAATATTTTTATTTCTAAAATATGCTTTAATTTTGTTCTTGTGTTGTGATTTACCCATACCCCTTGCTCATATGCATATCAATCTGTCCACTTACACATCAATCGTTATGGCCTGTCACCGTATTACATCTGATTACTTGACCAATTTTATGACATCTGACTTAAACTGCCATTTGATTTAATCTCTATTGATTATTTCATATTCACCTATTGAACTGTTTCTTAATATAATTTTTGCCGATTATTTCACCATCACCAATTAATTGTTCATTATGATAATCAAATTTGTGGTGATTTTTCTCATGTGATAATTGGCCTTCACTTTATCATTTTAAAATATCAATTTTATTTGCCTATTTTGTTGGAATTAACGTAATCTCAACAAAAAATAAAATAAAATTTGGGTCGTAATAGACATTATTCATTACGAACACTGTTTGTTTATTGATCTCTACATTGCCCTTCATTTAATAACCTTGCATGTAGTTACGTGGTGGTCGTCAGGTCTCATCTAGTTCTTGTGTTTTATATATGGAATCTTCCCAATTTGATACCATTTCCCGACCATTAGCACAATTGCTTAACAACCAACAACAGTTTCAAAAACAATTAACTACAATCCAGACTGAGTTGACTATTACTTGTGAAGCAAATAGAAACCTAGAAAATAGGGTAAACAACGTGGAACCTATTCCTCATCTCTTGGATACAGACTTTATAGAGTTCTTTCAGAGTCATCAGGATATTTCTTTACCGAATTCCAGAGCAGTTCAGAAAGATTCTCGATCCAGCTTTCCAGTTGAACAAGTTTATGGACGTCGAAAGAAAATTGTTCAACTGCTTAGCTTATGGTTAGGTGATTGATCAGCTCACTGCCTTGTGGTTCTATCAACTTGACTGAGAGATTTTCCTACCCCGAGAGAGTTGATGATGACATTTTTGACATTTTAGTTTTATTATTTATTATATATTTTATTTATTTATTTCGGTTAAAGTTGACTTTTCATATTCTAGGGTTAACCTTAATTTTGCCTATTTAAACTCTAGTATTGTAACTTGAAAAAATAGATTACGATGATTATTGAATGAATGAAATTGTTTCTATTTTTTATCCCTACTTTTTTCTCTAGAATTTTCCTTTTCCTCCTTCCTCCACCTATGGCTTCTCCCTCTTTTCTTTTTTCTTCTTTTCTTTCTTTCCCTTTTGACGACTTCCTTCTCCGCCCCCTACGTCACAATGTAGGGTGGAATTAAAACTTTAAAACAAATTCAGAAATGCATTTATGAATTTTAAAATTGAGACGAAACAAGAAGATAAGATATTTGACAAATAACTGTACTACAAAAGATAGCTGGAAGGGCGTAACTTGTGATCTATTTGACAATCAATTATCCACAACTTAATTCACTGTGGCAATCAATTGTCAAAAGATCTGTACCGTAGCAGTGGTACCTCATGCATATCATAAAAGCATCATTTCAACCATTAAATTGAAAGAAAAGAAATCATTTTAATAATTACACAATCGAGCATGCAGATTATATATTCAGGTGGAATGTAAAATATGGATCATCAGAAAATCTAGCATCAAAAGGAGTAGAAGATTGAGAATGTGCAGAGCTAGCAATGGCTCCAGAACCTGAACCTTGTTGCAGTTCCATCGCAAGCCATCGAACTGCTTTACTCATCTGTTCCAACCGAACTGCATTTATAGGAGGAATACCAGCAGTACCTGCAAGCTCGGATTTTACGGCTGCTGAGCCCGTTGCCTCATCTACCAGGCATTCTGAACCTACCCTTTGCTTCACAGACTCCACAAACTCTTCCCCTTGATCACAAGCAGCCCTAAATAATTCCCATTTCTGCTTAAAATTCTCCAAAGCCACATCTGTCTCAGCTGCTTTTTGACCTTTGGATGTCTCGTTGGCCACGAGAAAATTAGCTCCCCCAGCAACAAAGTTCTGATACGCATTATCCAAAGAATCTATTATTTTGTCCATTGTGTTTTAAGAAACGCTGGGAGTCAGAAATTGACACAATCTAGTGAAACTTCAGAAATACAAATGCTCAATATACACCTTATTCAAGTTGCCTAAAGATTGCAAAATAGACAATGGACACCGTATTCAAGTTACCTAAAGAATCCACAATATTGTCCATTGTGCTTTAAAAAATGCTGGGGGGTACAATTTAGTGAAACTTCAGAAATACAAATACACAGTAGACATCTTACACAAGTTGCACAGTGAAAATTTGCTCGCAAAGTCTCGCATTGGACCAAGAAATTGAAAAGACCCACCTAATAATTGCCCTAACTTTGAAACCCTTTTGCTTTCCAATTTAGTATGAGATTAATCTTATTTTGACTTCAAATCCTAATTTGCTCAATTTCAAAATCAACTATTAAAAATTTGAAAAAGCTCTTAAATATAATTGATATCATAATTAAATTTACAATTCAAAACTCAACACATGTATTATAACTCAATAGGCAATAAACGTTAGTATTAAATTTCCATCATCTAGATACTTGAATGCTTTTAAATATCAAATCAAACTAAACTTTAATTTAAATACTTTATAATTCAAAATCCTAATCATAAAAGTACAAGCAGTACAATGAAAGGGAGAATTCAAAGGAACATACACATTACAAGAGGAAATAACATATTTGACAGTAGGGTAAAATGTAAAATCTGGATTGAAGTTTAAGTCAAGTGCAAAAAATGGATTAAACAAATTTTTTGTGCAAAAAATGGCTCAAAGTATCGAAAATGGACAAAAAATGGATTCGCGGCAAACCGATATGCCCCCGCAGAGAGTTTTCTGAAGGAGAACGGTTTGCCACGTGTGGAGAACGACCAACCATTCTCACTGAGGGGGCACATGTGAGGGTGAAGACCCCCCGCGGAGAGTGAAAACGGTTTGCCCGTGGTGAGAACGGCAACCCGTTCTCACTGTCCGCGGGGGCACTTGTGAGGGTGAAGATCCTCCGCGTCGTGCCCTCTTTCAAACGATTATAACTTTTACTACGTGTATCCGTTTTGGACCGTTAAGATATCAAATTGAAGCTCTCGTCGAGGCCCACACATTGCAGGGCCCAAAACATATCGTTTAAACTTTCAATTCGACATCCGAATATTTTACAAACTATTTTATGTATTATTTGATTTTATTATAATTTCCTTAAATAGTCAGCTATTTTATTTAGGGTTGTAATCCGAATTCGACAATTATTATTCAAATTTCTGAAGTTAAACTAACTAACTATTTAAGGATAATAATGTTAATTTCATATTCTTGAATAATAATTGTCGAATCTTGAAAAATAATTGTGACTAATAATTGTCGAATCTTGAATAATAATTGTAAAGTTAAAATAGCTAACTATTTATGATAATAATGTAATTTCAGAATCTTGAATAATAATTGTCGAATCTTGAATAATAATTGTCGAATTCGGAATACAACCCTAAATAAAATAACTAACTATTTAAGAAAATTAGATAAAATCAAATAATACAAAAGTTTTAAAATATTCGGATATCGAATTGAAGGTCTAAATGATAAATTTGGGCCCGAAAAAGTATGCAATGTGTGGGCCTTGACGAGAGCTTCAATTTGATATCTACGGTTAAAACGGATACACGTAGCAAAAATATTATGCCGTTTGAAGTTTAGATATTACCATGAAAGAGGCACGGACCGCGGAGGCGTCTCACCATAACACGTGCCCCCGCGGAGAGTGAAAACGGTTGCCGTGGTGAGAACGGCAACCCGTTCTCACTGTCCGCGGGGGCACTTGTGAGGGTGAAGATCCTCCGCGTCGTGCCACTCTTTCAACGATTCTAACTTTTATAGCGTGTATCCGTTTTGGACCGTTAAGATATCAAATTGAAGCTCTCGTCGAGGCCCACACATTGCAGGGCCCAAAACATATCGTTTAAACTTTCAATTCGACATCCGAATATTTTACAAACTATTTTATGTATTATTTGATTTTATTATAATTTCCTTAAATAGTCAGCTATTTTATTTAGGGTTGTAATCCGAATTCGACAATTATTATTCAAATTTCTGAAGTTAAACTAACTAACTATTTAAGGATAATAATGTTAATTTCATATTCTTGAATAATAATTGTCGAATCTTGAAAAATAATTGTGACTAATAATTGTCGAATCTTGAATAATAATTGTAAAGTTAAAATAGCTAACTATTTAATGATAATAATGTTAATTTCAGAATCTTGAATAATAATTGTCGAATTCGGAATACAACCCTAAATAAAATAACTAACTATTTAAGAAAATTATAATAAAATCAAATAATACAAAAAATAGTTTGTAAAATATTCGGATATCGAATTGAAGGTCTAAATGATAAATTTTGGGCCCGAAAAAGTATGCAATGTGTGGGCCTTGACGAGAGCTTCAATTTGATATCTTAACGGTCTAAAACGGATACACGTAGCAAAAATTATGGCCGTTTGAAGTTTAGATGATTACCATGAAATGAGGGCACGACGCGGAGGGTCTTCACCCTCACAAGTGCCCCCGCGGAGAGTGAGAATGGGTTGCCGTTCTCACCACGCAGCAAACCGTTCTCACTCTCCACGGGGGCATATCGCTTTGCCGCGAATCCATTTTTTGTCCATTTTCGATACTTTGAGCCATTTTTTGCACGAAAAATTTGTTTGATCCATTGTTTGCACTTGATTTAAAGTTGAATTCAGATTTTGCCTTTTACCCTTGACAGTATGTAAATTTGGATGTCCCATGTGAGAGTGCCAGAGATGAAACGAAGGAGCAGTGGAAAATGCTAACAAAGCCACTAGAGAGGTGGACAACGACGTAGGAATGCGCTGACTGAAGATCACTGTCCTGAGGTGTAAAGTGATGAGTGGCGTCATAATCAAGAAGCCATGTGAAGGGTGAGGATGAAAGGTTAACTTGTTCAGGAAAAATAAGAGGCGTTGCATCAGTATTGCGGAAGAGGTTTGAAGGAGGCATTAAGGCGATTATAGCATACTATTGCTGACTCACCAAATTTAAGACAGATTTTGCATTTGGGTTTGTGAGAAGTTGAGTTTCCAATGTCAGTTGGTTAGTGTTGGTTTGCCAAGGATCTCATTGTATTGTGGAGACAGACTAGAAGGAGGAAGAGGAGGAGCTTGAAACCTTGGATCCGGAGCTCGATAAGAGAGCTTCAGTGAGCAACCAAGAGCAAGAGATGAGACGTGAAGAGAGGAGGGAGACGTATACTGCCAGTGAAAAGAGAGATTTATTGATAGGAGAAGAGATGGTTGTGTTGGAGTTTGGGCAATCCATCGCCCCTGATGGAGAAAGGTTATGTTGGAAAATTATGGAGCAGTTCATCGCCCAGATGTTGGTGGGCGGGGTGCTCCATCGCCCCTACCACTGCTCTGCGAATGTTTACAGAGCAACCGCCGATCGATCGCTGCTCATGGGCGAGCGATCGGCTCTCTTCCAACTTTGGGGTGAAAGTGGCAGAGGCATTGCCGATCGATTGTAGGAAAACTGCAATCAATCGACCCTCAAGCTTTGTGAAATTTTGGTTCATGGCAGAGGTATCACCTATCGATTGCTGCTCATGGGCGATCGATCGGCCCTACCACTGTTTTGCTGCGATAAGCACCCTAATGACTCCAAAATTTTTGATACTCAAACGTCAACTTAAGAACTCCACATGATGTGGCCTATATGTGTCAAAATTCTATTGGTTAAGCTATTTTGTTTTATTAATAAATTGATTAATTTGATGGAAATTAATCTTTATGTATAAAGTAAAAAATGAATCTGGTCCTCTCTCTACCTACCTGAATGCATACGGTGGTGTTCTCCATCAACACCATCACTCAAGAAACTTATAGGTTAAGAGAGAGAAATCATTTTCTAGTTTCATGGAGAAAGGTAAGTGATTGTCTCGATAAAGTAGACTTGTGAAAATCAACTAATTCATGATCCTGACATTTCTCTGTGATTAAAATGAAAAACAATTAAGAAAAATGCTAACATGTGGTATCAGAGCATGAGTTTTAGAACAGTTGATTTTTCATGATGAATAATCGTATGTTATTCGTTGCTTGATGATAGATTTCTATCAAAATAAGCATGCATAACTTGTGAGACCAAGAAATTTCATAGATTACTGTTCACCGCTTACTGTTCATCTTACAGTTACTGTTCACGTTGAAAATAATGAAATAATTCTTGATATTTGGATGATTTTGTTGGGATCAAGATATTATTTGTTTCATGTTTATTTAATTTGATATTTGAATTATGTATAATTTGTTAGTCACCAAAGTGGCAGAATTATAAAAGTTTTCTCAGATATTAAATTAACTAAAGTCAATTACTCATGTTTTATGTAATGCTCGATAATGAAATGACATGACGATAATTATGATAATTATGATTTTGACATGAGTGTATTGATTTTCATTATTATAAAATATTATGAATCGCCCAAAGGTTGATTGGTTATTTTATAATGATGAATATGATTCTGGTAAATTGATATGCTTTGAGTAGATGTGTTTAGTATATTCAAAGATGACAAACACGTCTATTTTAATTATGTTAATTGCCAATTATAAGAAAGTAAATTGAGCATAAATTATATTTATGACGATATATTGTTGTGTCACCCAAAGGAGAACTTCAATATATATTTATGATTGTTTGATTGCATTAGTACTCAAAGCATAAAAGCATGAGCATGTTTTATATTTTGCAGCATCTGTTCCTGTGTCTCTTCATTCACAAGACACGTCTGTTGTAAAGTTTTCTGGTTTAAATTTCTATGAATGGTGTGAACAAGTTTAGTTTCACCTTGGTGTTCTGCATCTTGATTTAGCACTTTTAACTGAGAAACTAGCTACTATTACTGCAATTAGTAGCGCTAATAAGAGATCTTCCTATAGTGCTTGGGAAAGATCAAACAGTCCGAGCCTAATGTTTATGCGAATGACTGTAGAAAACAACATCAAGTCCACAATTCCTAAAATTGACAGTGCTAAGGAATTTATGAAATTTGTAGAAAAATGTTCGCAGTCTGAATCGGCTGATAAGTCATTGGCTGGGACACTGATGTGTACTTTGACCACCATTAAGTTTGATGGTTCTCGTACCATGCATGAGCATGTCGTCGAAATGGCGAACATGGCAGCAAGACTAAAATCCATGGAAATGGAAGTGAATGAGAACTCCCTTGTGACATTTATCCTGAACTCCTTGCCCCCTCAATATGGCCCATTTTATATGAGCTATAATACGATGATGGATAAGTGGAATGTGCATAAATTGCAAAGTATGCTAATTTAGGAAGAAGCAAGGCTTAAGAAACTAGGAACTCAAGTTGTCAATATCATGAATTATGATGGAGCTGGAAAGAAACCAGGAAAAAAAAGTAGAAAATGCAAGAAAAGACTATCATCGATAAATCAGTCATCTTTCCAAATCCATAAGAAGGAACAACAGAAAGATAAGTGTCATTTATGTGGAAAGCATGGACACTATCAGAAAGATTATCTGAAACGTAAGACATGGTTCGAAAAGAAAGGTAAGCCTAGTGCTTTCGTATGTTTCGAATCAAATTTAACTGAAGTTCCTTGTAATACTTGGTGGATTGATTCTGGTTGTACCACTCATGTTTCTAATACGATGTAGGGATTCCTTACGACCCAAACTATAATCCCAAATGAAAAATATATCTTTATGGGGAATCGGGTAAAAGTTCCAGTTGAAGCTATTGGAACTTACTGTTTAACGTTAGACACTGGATTTCAATTAAATCTTTTTTAAACTGTTTATGTTTCAGCTGTTTCTCGAAATTTAGTTTCATTGTCCAAACTTGATATAACTGGATATTCCTTTACGTTTGGGAATGAATGTTTCAGTTTGTATAAAGATAACATTTCATTGGTTCTGGTGTTCTTTATGTTGATTTGTACAAATTAAAGCTTGATAATTGTTTTGCTGAGACTCTTTTAAACTTGCTTCATAATGTGGGAACTAAATGTGGTTTAGTGAATGAATGTTCTGCTAATTTGTGACATAAACGATTGAGTTATATATCCAAAGAAAGAATGGTAATATTAATAAAGAATGAAATCCTTCCATATTTGGATTTTACTGATCTTGGCATGTGTATTGATTGTATTAAAGGAAAACAAACAAGAAACATAATTAAGAAAGTAGTCACAAGAAGCTAACAGCTCCTTGAAATTATACACACCGATATATGTGGTCCTTTTGATGTTCCATCTTTTGGAGGAGAAAGATATTTTATCACTTTTATGGATGATTTTTCACGTTATGGATATATCTATCTACTGAATGAAAAATCTCAAGCAATAAAGACTCTTGAAGTGTTTATCAATAAGGTTGAAAGACAAGTAGATAGAAAAGTGAAAATTATTAGATCTGATAGAAGTGGTGAATATTATGGAAGTTATGTTGAAAATGGACAACATCCAGATCCATTTGCTAAATTTCTTGAAAGTCGTGGTATATGTGCGTAATACACAATGTCAGGAACACCAGAACAGAATGGTGTTGCAGAAAGGCGAAATCGTACTTTAATGGATATGGTTAGGAGTATGTTAAGTAATTCATCTTTATCCTTATCATTGTGGATGTATGCATTAAAGACTACTGTATACTTATTAAACAAGGTTCCTAGTAAGAGAGTCTCGAATACACCATTTGAACTATGGACATGAAGAAAACCTAGTTTAAGGCACCTGCATATTTGGGGTTGCCGAACAGAAGCAAGAATTTATAATCCACATGAAAAGAAACTGGATTCACGAACAACCAGTGGTTTCTTCATTGGTTATCCAGAAAAATCTAAAGGGTATAGATTTTACTGTCCTAGCCATAGTATGAAAATTGTTGAAACTGGAAATACTAGGTTCATTGAAGTTGGTGAAATCAATGGGAGTTTGGAACCACGTAAAGTGGAAATTCAAGAAGTTAGAGTGCAAGTTTCAATACCTATAACTTATTCTCAAGTTGTTGTTCCAAAAGTTGTTGATCATTTCAATGACTTACACGAACAACAAATTAATGATCAAACACCACATGAAGAGATTGTCACGAATGAACCTAGAATAGATGAACCACTAGAAATACCATTAAGAAGATCTGTAAGTAGGGGTGGGCACGGGCCGATTCGGTTCGGTCTTGAGCCCGGATCGGACCGGCCTATAGGGTTTTGGGATTTTCATCTTGAAACCGAAACCGGTCCGGGGTAGGACCAGGACCAAACCTGGACCAGACCGAAAAATTCAATTCGGTCTCGGTTCAGTCCTGGTTCCGCCTGGCGCCCTTTTTTTTTTTTTGTTTTTTTAACGATAAAATTATGAAAGACGAACAAATTTTAAAAAACGATAAATATAACTAAATAAATACAACCTCTAAAATAAATACAAGTATGTAATATACAAACTAAAAATCTAAATCCAACTATCAAACATTAAAATGAAAAAAAAATACAACATCCACCATAAATCTAATTATCTAAGTATGTAATATACATACTAAAACTCATCAAACATTAAAATGTAATCTAAGAGACTAAATACAACATAAAAAAAAAAATTCAACTATGTAACATACAAAGTAAATGCAACTATCAAACATTAAAATGCAAGCTAATAAACTAAAGTCAATATCCAAATTTATCCAAGTACTTCAAAACTTAAAAGTACAAGCTAAATAATAAATCCAAATACATAGTCAAATTCATCACAGCAACCAAGCAATCAATCTAAATAATTGTCACAACCACAATATCAAGTCATCGATATGTCATCTTGTACTTCTAGAAAATTATCATCGGAAGTGTCAATGTCAACGACATCTGCAAAATGACAATATTGAAGACATTAGTTAATGCTTAATTTAGAGATACAAATAAATAAATATGTAAAACAAATAAATATTAGAATGTTCGAACCTTCTTGTATCGGTGTCAATGTCGTAGTACTACTATCTTGTAAATCATCTGTAGAAACTTTAAAATGATTGAAAGTTTTGATCCAACTCTGTGAGCATATCAGAGCTTCAACACTTTGTGGGCTTAGAGAACTGCGAAAAGCGTCGAGAACACGACCACCACAACTAAAAGCAGACTCTGACGCCACCGTAGAAATTGGAATGATCAATATATCTTTCGCAATGACACTCAAAATTTGATACTTCTCAGAGTGTCTCTTCCACCACGATAAAATGTCAGAACTATCTTGAACAATCTCCAACTTCTCAGACAAATATAGATCAATCTCTGACTCAGTAGTTTCATCACCTATCTCAGAAGAATTGTCAGGATCATAAAACATAGAGTACACTGCACTTGAACGAGCTTGCACCACAAAACTTTTTGACTTTGGAGACCTTTGTTGACTGCTGCTAGGAGGTTGGTCTTCATTGGTTGTATCACCTTTATATTCTGTATACAACCTTTGAATTACATCCTCTACTTGCTTCACGTATTCTACAGCTCTTTCACTTCCAAACAAAATATTTAAACAATGCCGTAAAAATTTTGTTTTGCAGCTTGGATCAAGAACAAGTGCAACATAGGCAAACATGTTTATTTTTTCGAAAGATCCCCAATATTTGTCAAATTTTTTAATCATCTCGTTGGCTATTCTCCTCAGCTGTATATTCTCGTTGTTACCATATTTCTCAATAGAAATTTTCAAATTGCAGACTTCTCCTACGTACATATTTACTGTAATATGCAAAGTAGAAACATGAAGCGTCAATTTATAAAATGTCTCGAAGAATTTAATAAATTCTCGAATGCATCTCTAATCTTCCATTGTGGGTGCACCTTCCACTCCTATTTCTTGTACAAAAGAGCTTTCATTCTTTGCAAGTTTTTCAAACACCGCTTCAAACTTCTCAGCATTTGCCAGCATCAAATATGTTGAGTTCCAACGAGTAGGAACGTCGAGTGACAAATTACACTTGCAAGTAATTTTCACTGCATCAACGCAGGCTTTAAACTGTAGCAATCTTCTCGGAGAAGACCTTACGTACTTGACAACTTTTCTTACCCTGGCTATAGACGTTTGATGTTCTTTCAAACCGTCAGAAATGATCAAATTCAAGACATGTGCAAAATAACGCATGTGCATATGCTCGCCATCTAAAATCAACTCCTTCTAATTTCTAATTGTCCTCATCAAATAAGAGATAGCGATGTCGTTGGAAGACGCATTGTCAACGATGATGGTGGTAACATTTTCAAGCTCCCACTTAAACAAACAATTTTCAACTTTCTTACCAATGGTCTCACCCTTATAGTTCAGTATCAAACAAAATTTAAGATCTTCTTTTGCATATTCCAGTCTTGATCAATGAAATGACATGTTAGCACCATGTAATTCAAATTCTGAATAGAGGTCCATATGTCAGTAGTCAAACACACCCTTTGCGATATTGAAAAAAAATACTCCTTCAACTTTTGTTTTTCTTTCTGAAATATGCCTCGAATATCTCTTGCTATTGTCCTTCGAGATGACATAATAAACTTTGGATTTAGAAACAGAAAAAATGTCTTGAAACCTACTTCTTCTACCACTTTCAATGTCAATTCATCAATTATAATCATCTTAGCTAGAAATTCTCTAGCACCCATCATAGTAAATATGGGTGTACTAACCCTCTTGCCCTCAACAGTTTTAAAGGACAAAGTTGGTTGCTTACTATCCAAATTTTGTGAATACTTTTTGCATATTTTGATATGCTTTATCATACTTGAAGTCCCATTCTTCGTAGGGTGCGCTGCGTATGTTTGTCCACAATAATTACATTTGGCTTGATTTGTTCTTGGTACCTTATTGAAGTGAAGCCAAGCCATAGACTTAGATTTTTTTGAATCCAAATGTGAACTTTCACTTTCAAAAGGATCCATCCTACCATAGAACAAAATCACATCGAAAAAAACAAACACAACATTAATTAATAGCCAACAAACAACACATGAATCAAGAGCCAACAAATAAGACATACAATTAAACAACAGCAAATTAATTAACAGAATCTTTAATTTGATTTGGATTCATAGCAAGACAACCTAACAAAGTCACAAGCATAAAAGTACACAATAAAAACAATCTATAATTCTAAACAGAAAACAAAAATGACAATGCTCTCGGTCAACAGTTCCGAAGAGTCTCCCACCAGACATATTTTTTACTAACACAAAAATTACATAAATAAAGAATAAACACATACAGTGAGGTGAAATGAGCAATTTTCAAAATTAGAGCGGCTGAGTGGCGAGTAAGGAGCAGTGAGAAGAAAACAATTGAGTACCTACACAAGTTAATTTCAAGATTACACAAGTTAATTTCACAATTCACAAATATACACTTTCCAATAAGCAGTATTGCAGTACACATTACACAAGTTAATTTCACAATTCACAAACACAAACATACACTTTAGTCTTTACACTAACAGTGAGATACACTTTAGTCTTTACACTAGGTCACTTATAGTGAGCTGCTGCCTGCTGAGCCGTGACTGTGAGGACTGAGGAGTAGGGGTGAGTGCCGAGTGGACACTGGACAGAGGTGATGTGCCCCGGGGTCCGTGACCCAATCTCAAGTCAAGGTACGTCTTCTATCCATCTTTATGGCCTAATTTGTTTGCTAATTTTGTAGGTGACAACCCATTGATTTAAAGGGGGAATTTGTCTTCCCTTAGACAAATTCCTGTTTTAAGTTTTCTTTGTTTAAATTTTAGGAAACTTTTGTTTTGTTTAAAACTCGTTAATTGGCAAACTTTAGCCTTTTAGAATGTATATTTTTGTAATAGTCTACAAAGGATGCTAAACCAAAAGAGGAACCAAGGCTGAACTGGCCAAACCAAAGGAGAACCAAGCTGAACGGGCCAAACCAAAGGCTGAACCAAGCTGAACCAAATGCAAAGGAAATGAACCGGCTGTAGTGCGCTGCCAGTGAACTGGTTCGAACCACCAGTATTCTGCTTCGCTTCCAACAGCTACATTTCTAGTCATTGCCGACAAATTTCCAGAAGCACTCCTCCTCTTCTCCTCCTCTGTTCTTCTCTTTATTTAGCTCCTCTTCCACCATTGTAAATGTTTAGTCATTGATTCGAATTTTTGGAAAACCAGAGAGGTTGTTTTTCATCTATCGGAGCTTTCTCTGTGAAGAGAGAGTCTCTCTCTCCAGGAGTCGTCGGCGCCCAATGCCTGATGGCTTCGCCAAGTCTTCCTTGAGCTCAAGGTTGTTTAGAGGAATACTCAGTCACCAGAGTGCGGCAAAACCTTCGTTCCCGAGCGCTGTCATTCCTTCCTGAAGGAGTGTCTGTCGAGAGCTTCAATCGTAGCTCTTCGGCTAGCTGAGGGCCATTCACCTCCACCTCCACCTCCACCTCCATTTTCTTCACCATATTGGCCTTCTCTATAGCAAAGAAGCTAGTTTGTTCATTCACCCACATCACCGAATGCATTTTCCATTTTTGTGTTAGTTCTTTGTTTTTTGTTGTTTTTAGGCGTCTATTTTTGGGGTGTTCACCGAACACCGATCATGTCTTGTCTTAAGTCTTCCTCATGCGCATACTAACCCCATTTGCAAGCCGGAATCCTATCAAGTTGTATCAGAGCCTAGTGCTCTTCATGCATCGAATGTTCTCTGTTTTCTCGTCATTCTGTTTTCTGTCTTTGTGTCATCTGCATGTGTGCTGTGTTCATGTTATTGTTTTTTTTTGTTTATTTCTGTGTTTTTAGTGTCTCATAATCACTCTTGTTTCACCCACAACACTCGTGTTTAATTTCGTTTGCAATTCTGTTTGGTGTCAAACACGTATTGTCTCTGTTCTGTTTTTCTGTTTCTGAGCTGTAGTGTCTCGTTGTCCAGCATGTGTTAGCATGGCGTAGGATTATCCTGAGTTTCTTTTGCAAAAATTTGGCAGCATGTTTAGCTTAGGATTTGTTCCTGTTTGTTAGCTGAATTGCTGTTCTTTTGCTGTTTGATGTTCTGTTTCAGAGTTTCTGTCTGAATGTTTGTGTTATGTTCTTTCCTTTGTCTTTCGTCCTGCATGATTGTTGTTGTGTTTTAAGTGTTGCATGATCATCATGTTTCATCCACCAACATGCATTTTTCCTTATCTGCTTTTTGTTTAGGTTGATTTTGTTGCTGTTGTAACACCCGAAAAATTTCTGATAACGTGCGTAGCCCTAGTTTAGGTTACATCATGCATGGTTCCGGTTACTTTAGAGTTGCCCTAAGTTATAGAATAGAAAGTGAGAATGGAGGAGAAGGAAGAGTGGTGGATTGGTTGAAAAGTCAAAAATGGATGTTGAAAATTCAAAGGAAAAGTAACCAATAGGAATTAAGAAAAGTTATTGATATAAAATGAAATAGGAAAAGAAATGAGAGTTTAGGATGTTGCATTCACGTTGGAGGGATTAAAGGAGTGAAGGGGAATGTGTGATTAAATTATAAAAAGACAAAAATGTGGGGTAAAATTTAAAAGTAAAATATGGTGTAGGTTAAAATGAGAATTAGCCTTCTTCTCCCTCATTTTCTTCCACGATCTCCCTTCCTCCATTGCTGCATCTTCTCTCCTTCTTCTCATCTAGGGTTTGCAAGGTTTTAAAGTAAAATTGATTGGGTTTTTGGTTTATTACATTTGGGTGTTGATTTGTGGTAGTTTAAGGTATTTTTGGAGAGTTTGGTTAGGGTTTGGAAAACCCTAACCATGAGGTCAGAATTTTTGGGTTCAGATGTTAGTTTTCTTTCCAAATTTCATGTTTTAGTTGTTGGATGGATTAGTTTAGGTGGTTTATGGAGTTAGAATGGTGATTTGGTGGAAGTTGTGAAAAACCGGTTTTGTGGAGTAAGAACACCGGTTCTGTTTTGTGCAATCCGACTTGGCCAAGGTGTTTGGTTGGTTAATTTGATGATTTTAATGGATAGTAGACGTGTAGAGGTTTACAGATTGGGGTGGCACTTCGAAATCCGTTGAAAAACGAGAAAGTTATGGCCGTTCGAAGTTGGATGTTGTTAACTTTGGGTAAAACTCGGGTTTTGTGTTTTGAGTGTGCAATTTGTTTTAGGTGTTGTTTAGTTTTAGTTAGAAAATCCCTTAGACTTTATTGGTGACTTATCAAGTTAAGTTTTTGTTATTTTAGGTCGTCGAGGTAGTAAAGTGATAAGACGAAGTGAGCAAGTGAAAGTCGAGCAATCAGGTAAGTAGTGGTCTGGATTCGTTTTGCCTTCAGGCCTACACCATAGAACGGTGGGGTTAACGGTTAATTGTTTCACGTTGTGTTGTGTTGCATATTCTTTAACATGCATCATGTTTTCAAGTAAGTAAAATACGAGTTTTATTGCATGGTTTGATTGTGAGCGTGAAACGTAATCAGATAAAGTGAACGACAAAAATTATTCTTGGTTAGAGTGACTTGTCGGGAACAAGTGCTGGTGTGTAGCACCCTGAGGGGATCTCTATGAGAGATGACCGGCTAAAATACGAAAATCTTGCTTAGTGTTCCTTGTCGGGATTACGTGCTGGAGTGTAACACCCCGAGGGGACCTCTATGAAGGATGACCGGCTAAAATACGTAAGGGTGGTTCTGGGAATGGCCGTCTTGTACGATTATAGGATGTGAGCTTACCCGATCCACACGGCTTATGAAATGATTAAAGCAATGAATGGCAAATGAGCATAACTGAGTGTTAGAAACCGCATGTGATAGGATTGGTTGCCTTGTGTTTTCATAGCATTCGTTATTCCCTACTTACTAAGCATTAGGCTTACGTTTTGTGTTCTATGGTGTAGGTGACGAAGTATTTACAGGTGAGGTTGAGTGCGAGGACAAAGACTAGATACAATCATTGATGCACAGAGCACGCCGGTGCAGGCCGTTGTCGGGGCGCCTTGACCATGGATTTCTGGGAGTTTGAGGACAGGGTATATTTAGTGTTCTGTTTCGGTATTTTGGGTTGTTTTGTTGGTTGTTTTGTTGTGTAAATAAAGATAATTTTATGATGTTGTGAATATGGTTCGTAAATTGTTTTGGGATGTTATGAATATGGTTTGTAAATTGTTTTGAAAATGGTTTGAATAGTCTTTACAATAGTTAAATTTGCAGGTTTTGGTTTTTGGAAATTTTAGGCGTTATGCCGCTTGTTTTGGTTTGAAAACAAACGAAGTCGGGTTTAATTTCTCTATTTTTTTTATTACCCGTTTTAAGTCGGTTTTTCAAGATTTTTACGGGACACAAAGTTAAGGGTGTCAGGATTGTGTGGTAAAAATTTAGAATTTTTGGAGGTGTTTGACTTGAAAAAAAATGAAGAAAAATGAGAAAATGTGGAAAAAAATGTCAAAATTGGGCATGCAGGCACGCTGGCACCCGAGAGGGTGCCGAACGCTCGGCACTGCGCGCGCACCAGCACACCAAAGCAAAATTTTTATTTTTATTTTTTTCTATTTCCAAAATGTTTTGACCCTACCTTTTCTGACGTATTTTAAACGTATTTTACGCACGTTTTTCAATATTTTCCGAGGGTTCGAAAAACTAAAAAATCGAGTCGAAAATTTATCGAAAATTATTTTAAATGTCGTTTTAAACACGGTTTGGGTTAGCAAAGTAGCGCACCGAGCCCGGGCAGGTTCGGGGGCGTTACAGCTGTCCTATTTAGAAAATTTTCAGAGTGTTTTTTTGTTTGTTTTCTTCTTTGGTTTTGTGATTCTGTAGTTGTTCTGTCGTGTCTTGTGTTCTATTTTTTTGAAGTTGTTCTGGATCGTTTCAGTTATGTTTAAAATTCTCAAAGTTTTCTTGAATATCTGAAGTGTGAATCCATCTTCTTTGCTATTCTATTTCTGTTTCATATCCAGAATATCCCACTTGTGCAGAACTGTTGATTCTGATCACCTGTTTCGATTTTTAGATTGTTTTCTATTTATCAATGAGCTTTGTTTTTCTGGGTGATAATCCGAAGCTGTCTAGTGTTAATCATCATAAAGCTTTGGCATATCTATCTGTTATATACAGCAACCTGATGTGTTTTAAAACATGAATTATGAGCTTCATTGAATATCGATCACTGCATGAACTTTGGTCTGTGTTGCTGTTATACTTTTCTTGCTTTGATTTTGCTTTGTTCCTGCTGCTCTTGAAACTAGTAATTGTGGATTGTGTTCTAAAATTTGTATTAAAATAGGCAGCATGGCTAGTTAAATTATCAATCCAAATGTGACCGAGAACTTGAATTTTGAATTGAATAATCAAAACTATTTACTGTGTTTTCTGGTTGTTGTCCAAATTGTTGCATCAAACCATTGGGTGTCGTTTAAAGATCATATTCTGAGTGCTGCTGCAATTTTGGTTTTTCTAAAACAAAATTTTTGTTTCAAAATCAAAATCTTATCCATCAAAGCATGATTTGTTTTGGGTTTTAAACCAACAAAACTTTGATTTCCTACCCTTTCTTGGTTGCTTTACTTGAGTCTTGTTGGCTATTTTTCTTGTGTGTTTCAAATCAATTTTCTTGTTGTTTAGTGACCTGTTTAGGATTAAGATATTGTTTAGTTCTAGGTTGCTGTTTTTGCATATTTTAGACTCTATTGTGTGCGTGTTTTTCGTAACAATTGTTGTGCAATTTTTGTACTCATCTTCCAAGGCAAGAGACCTCATTAATTGGAAAATTTGGAGTTATCAATTGCTTTGCTTAAAAAGGTACTTTCCTGTCTACTTTTAAGCTTAGGTTGTTGGGAGACTCTTCGGAATTGTTGACCGAGAGCAAATTATGTTTAGTGTTTATTTTCTGTTGGGAGACTCTTCAGAATTGTTGACCGAGAGCAACTTGTGTTTTATGTTTGTATAAGTCTGAACTTGCTATTCTTGGAAGTACATTGTTACGATAATTATCTGATATAATTTTTCAATATTAACATCATGTTACTGATTAGCTAGCATGAATTAACCATCGCTGTGTCTGTTTAATTTTCAGAATATTTTCTTGAAAGCATGTTCTAATTGTTGTGATTCTTGTTTGTGCCGTGTAAGTGTTTGAATTTGCTTTTTATTTGGATTCCATTACTGTGATATTATTCGATATGATTTTTCCATATTAACCTCATGTTTCTGATTAGTAAGCATGAATTAACCATGACCCGTATTGGTTTAAATTTCAGAATGTTGTTCTTGAAAAGCATGTTCTATTTTTCTTGTTTTGTTTAGGTGATTTTCTATGGTTGTTGTTTCTGTTTTTAGAACCATGTTTAGTTGTTTAGGTTTGTGTTAGCAAAAATTAATTTACATAGAGAATGGATTAGAAAGTGAGTGCTAAAATTGAATTCTCATGTTAGTTTATATTTTGCTGAAATTATTGGGTTGTTTTGGTATTTTCCAAATGTGTTTTTGTATTTGTTTTGTTTTGTTTAATCTTTTTAGATGTCTCATGTTTAGGAGAGTTTGATGTGCCAATTTGTTGTCCAAATTGGCATTGTTTTTTTAGACTTTTCTAGGATGTTTAGATTAAAATTCTGATTTAGAATTTTCTGGTTTTTCTAATTTTTGTTCCTACTTTGGATTTGCACAATTTTCTACTTGTAGTGAATTTGGATTTGAAATTTTTGCAGCATATTCATCATATTATGGACTAACCCCTATTAAAATATCAGGTTCTTTGGAGTTGAATTGTCCTAGTTTCTGTTTAGGATACTTTAGGGTGTTTAGAAATTTTTCTGGTTTTTGAGTTTAAATTTCCTGAACTTTGAGCTTGCATAACTTTCTGCTCATGTTGAATCTAGTTTTGAAAATTTGACAGCATGTTAATCATATTGTTTGCTAATCCCTGTTAAATGTTCAAAAAATTTGGAGTAGATTTGTGTTAGTTTTTCTGCTTAGGAAATTCTGTTGTTTTTATGTGTTGTGTGCACTGTTTTGAGTTTTCAATTTCTGTTTTATGTCTTTAAAGCATCTAAAATATTATGTAAATATGCATTTTGAGTTTTCAATTTCTGTTTTATGTCTTTTAAGCATCTAAAATATTATGTAAATGTGTTACCATGCTTATTTGTGTTTTAAACTAGTTTAGGATTTTATTTGATGCCTTGAATTGAAATTGAAGTGAAAGCAAAAAAATATAACATGTTTAAATTGGATTGTAAAATTCTTTTTCCATTCATGTTTAAGTTTTCTTTGTTTAAATTTTAGGAAACTTTCGTTTTGTTTAAAAATCGTTAATTGGCTGCTAATTTTGTAGGTGACAACCCATTGATTTAAAGGGGGAATTTGTCTTCCCTTAGACAAATTCATGTTTTAAGTTTTCTTTGTTTAAATTTTAGGAAACTTTCGTTTTGTTTAAAACTCGTTAATTGGCAAACTTTAGCCTTTTAGAATGTATATTTTTGTAATAGTCTTCAAATGATGCCAAACCAAGAAAGGAACCAAGGCAAGGCCGAACCCGGCCAAACCAAAGCTTGAACCAGCCAACCAAAGGCTGAACAGGCTGAACCAGCCAAACCAAAGGCTGAACCAGCCAAACCAAAGGCTGAACCAGCCAAACCAAAGGCTGAACCAGCCAAACCAAAGGCTGAACCAGCCAAACCAAAGGCTGAACCAGCCAAACCAAAGGCTGAACCAGCCAAACCAAAGGCTGAACCAGCCAAACCAAAGGCTGAACCAGCCAAACCAAAGGCTGAACCAGCCAAACCAAAGGCTGAACCAGCCAAACCAAAGGCTGAACCAGCCAAACCAAAGGCTGAACCAGCCAAACCAAAGGCTGAACCAGCCAAACCAAAGGCTGAACCAGCCAAACCAAAGGCTGAACCAGCCAAACCAAAGGCTGAACCAGCCAAACCAAAGGCTGAACCAGCCAAACCAAAGGCTGAACCAGCCAAACCAAAGGCTGAACCAGCCAAACCAAAGGCTGAACCAGCCAAACCAAAGGCTGAACCAGCCAAACCAAAGGCTGAACCAGCCAAACCAAAGGCTGAACCAGCCAAACCAAAGGCTGAACCAGCCAAACCAAAGGCTGAACCAGCCAAACCAAAGGCTGAACCAGCCAAACCAAAGGCTGAACCAGCCAAACCAAAGGCTGAACCAGCCAAACCAAAGGCTGAACCAGCCAAACCAAAGGCTGAACCAGCCAAACCAAAGGCTGAACCAGCCAAACCAAAGGCTGAACCAGCCAAACCAAAGGCTGAACCAGCCAAACCAAAGGCTGAACCAGCCAAACCAAAGGCTGAACCAGCCAAACCAAAGGCTGAACCAGCCAAACCAAAGGCTGAACCAGCCAAACCAAAGGCTGAACCAGCCAAACCAAAGGCTGAACCAGCCAAACCAAAGGCTGAACCAGCCAAACCAAAGGCTGAACCAGCCAAACCAAAGGCTGAACCAGCCAAACCAAAGGCTGAACCAGCCAAACCAAAGGCTGAACCAGCCAAACCAAAGGCTGAACCGGCCAAACCAAAGGCTGAACCAGCCAAACCAAAGGCTGAACCAAGCTGAACAAAATACAAAGGAAATGAACCAGCTGTAGTGGCTGCCAGCAAACCAGTTCGAACCACCAGCATTCTGGTTCGCTGCCAACGACAACATTTCTAGTCGTTGCCGACAAATTTTCAGAAGCGCTCCTCTTCTCCTTCTCCGTTCTTCTCTGTATTTAGCTCTTCTTCCACCATTGTAAACGTTTAGTCATTGATTCAAATTTTTGGAAAACCAGAGAGGTTGTTTTTTGTATGTCGGAGCTTTCTCTGTGAAGAGAGAGTCTCTCTCTCCAGGCGTCGCCGACGCCCAGCGCCTGATGGCTTCGCCAAGTCTTCCTCGAGCTCAAGGTTGCTCAGAGGAATACTCAGTCGCCAATGGGCAGCAAAACCTTCATTCCCGAGCGCTGTCATTCCTTCCCGACGGAGTGTCTACCAAGAGCTTCAATCGTAGCTCTTCGGCCAGCTGAGGGCCATTCACCTCCACTTCCACCTCTATTTTCTTCACCATATTGGCCTTCTCTGTGGCAAAGAAGCTAGTTTGTTCACTCACCCATATCACCGAATGCATTTTCCATTTTTGTGTTAGTTCTCTGTTTTCGTTGTTTTTAGGTGTCTGTTTTTGGGGTGTTCACCGAGCACCAATCATGTCTTGTCTTAAGTCTTCCTCATGCGCATACTAACCCCATTTGCAAGCCAGAATCCTATCAAGAGTCCCACTGAATTGGAGGTCGTCGGTCTGGGGACACTGGACAGTGGACAGAGCAGGGAGGTCAGGTATTCAGAATTCGGCCCTCGGAACAGCCGAACAAGGGAGACAGAAACTCTAGGGTCGGAGTTCGGCGCAGGGGAGATTGACATTTTTCCGTTCGGGTTGGGACTCGGTTCGTACTTTGTTGTTCGCACTGAAACTTCACCATTTGCACTTCGCCGTTCGGGACTCGGTTCGCACTTCGCCGTTCGCACCGAAACTTTGCCGTTCGCACTTCGCCGTTCGAGACTGGTAGTTCGCGACTTCCAGCAGAGAGAGCTAGCTAGGTCGGGACTGGGAGACTCGGGACAGGGAGTCTGGGAGGAGTTTAAATTCGGTGCTGCAGTCCGATCATGGTTCTTCAGGATTTTAGGCGCTGGACTGAGGACCGGACCGAAGGTCCTCAGTTCCAGTGGCTTTGGACTGAGGACTAGACTGCGGTCCATCATTTAGGGACCAAACCCAGACCGAACCTGCCGGTCCGGTCCGGTTCTCGGTCTGTGGTCCGGTCCTGCCCACCCCTATCTGTAAGAGAAAGAAGATTTACAATTTCTAATGATTATATGGTTTATCTTCAAGAGTCTGAATTTGATTTAGGATTTGATGATGATCCAGTTTCGTTTTCACAAGCCATGGAAAGTGAAAATTCTGATAAATGGTTAGATGCTATGAAAGATGAGTTAAAATCAATGGAACAAAATGAAGTTTGGGTACTCGTCCAATTGCCTAAATGTTGTAAAAGAGATGGGTGTAAATGGGTCTTTAAGACTAAACGCGACTCAAATGGCAATATCGAACGTAATAAAGTCAGACTCGTTGCCAAAGGTTATACTCAGAAAGATGACATTGATTACAAAGAAACATTTTCTCCTGTTTCGAAAAAGGATTCTCTCAGAATTATTATGGCAATGTTAGCTCATTATAATTTAGAGCTCCATCAAATGGATGTGAAAATCACCTTTTTGAATGAGAATCTAGATGAAGAAGTTTATATGGACCAACCTGAAGGTTTTTAAGTTGAAGGAAATGAATACATGGTGTGTAAACTTAAGAAATCAATATATGGATTTAAACAAGCTTCCCGGCAATGGTATCTTAAGTTTAATGATACCATTACTTCTTTTGGATTTAAGGAAAACATCGTTGATTGGTGTATATATCTGAAGGTCAGTGGGAGTAAGTTTATATTTCTGGTTATGTATGTTGATGATATCTTACTGGTCATTAATGATCTTGGTTTATTGTATGAAACCAAGAAATATCTCGATATGAACTTTGAAATGAAAAATATGGGAGAGACAACCTATGTGATTGAAATTGAAATATTCCAGAATAGATCACAAGGATTATTGGAACTGTCTCAAAAAACATATATTAATACAGTTCTAGAGAGATTTAGAATGTAAAAATGCTCTGCAAGTGTTGTTCCAATTCAGAAAGGAGATAAGTTCAATCTCAATCAATGTCCAAAGAATAAATTGGAACGCACGCAAATGAAAGATATTCTTTATGCATATATTGTGGGAAACTTTATGTATGCATAGAGTTGTATCAGGCCAGACATCAGTTTTGCTGTCGGAATGCTGGGCAAGTATCAAAGTAACCTAGGTATAGATCATTAGAAAGCTGCAAATAAAGTACTAAGGTAATTACAAGGAACGAAAGATCGCATGCTCACCTATAAACGTTCTGATTATCTTGAGGTGATCAGATATTCAGATTCTGATTATGGCTGATGTGTGGATACCAGAAAATCCCCTTTTGGCTATTTGTTCCTTTTAGCCGATGGTGCAATCTCATGAAAGAGTGCGAAGCAGTCTGTCACTGCTATATCCACTATGGAGGCTGAGTTTGTGGCATGCTTTGAGGCCACAATTCAGGGTTTATGGTTGCGGAACTTTATTTCAGGGCTTGGAATTGTTGACAGCATTGCCAAGTAGCTGAAAATTTATTGTGACAATTCCACAGCAGTCTTCTTTTCTAAAGACGACAAGTATTCCAAAGGTGCTAAACACACAGAGTTGAAATACTTGACCGTTAAAGAAGAAGTTCAGAAACATAGTGTCAATAGAACACACAAGCACCAACCTTATGATCGCGGATCCGTTGACAAAAGGATTGCCCCCAAAGACATTTACAGAGCATGTCGAACGAATGGGCATTACCGAATGTTAACTTTTATGTTTGTGTTCATTATATACTTCACGCTTTTGACCTCGTTTATTGATAGTTTCTGATATACATTTATGAATCCTGTTTGATTAAGTTGAATGCATTCATAAATGAAATTATGAAGTTATGATATGAACATGATTTGTCTTTAAGAAAAGACACTAATGTGGACCATTATGATATACCTTCTTATAGATCATTTTGAGTATAAAATTAATATTGTGATACATGGAAGGGATTGAGTCGCTATAATGACTTACGACCGTTATGATCCATATTAATTGTATACTTGATAGTGATATTATGTTTGATCAATATGATGATGGATTTGCATTATATTATACGCATTATGAGTATGTGTATGTAAGATAATGTCATATGGATCAAGTGGGAGAATGTTGGAGTTTGGGCGCTCCATCACCCCTACCCCTGCTCTGCGAATGTTTACAGAGCGACTGCTGATCGATCGCCGCTCATGGCCGAGCGATCGGCTCTCTTCCAACTTTGGGGTGAAAGTGGCAGAGACATCGCTGATCGATTGCAGGAAAACTACAATCGATCGTCCCTCAAGCTTTGCGAAATTTTGGTTGATGGCAAAGGTATCGCTTATCGATCGCCGCTCATGGGCAATCGATCGGCCCTACCACTGTTCTGCTGCGATAAGCACCTTAATGACTCCAAAATTTTTGATACTCAAACGTCAACTTAAGAACTCCACGTGATGTGGCCCATATGTGTGCAAATCCTATTGGTTAAGGTATTTTGTTTTATTGATGAATTGATTAATTTGATGGAAATTAATCTTTATGTATAAAGTAAAAAATGAAACTGGTCCTCTCTCTACCTACTTTATGTATATAGTGGAGTTCTTTATCAAAACCATCACTCAAGAAACTTAAAGGTTAAGGGAGAGAAATCATTTCCTGGTCTCATGGAGAACGGTAAGTGATTGTCTCACTAAAGTAGACTTGTGAAAATCAACTAGTTCATGATCCTGACATTTCTCTGTTATGAAAATAAGAAACAATTAAATGCTAACAGGTTGTTGTCCCAAGGGAAAATCCATCAAACAAATCTAGTTTAAATATGTTAGGATTTGCACAATTGGCAAGGATTCGGGAATTGTTCTAGATCTTGCTAGTTAGGTTTTGCTTTAGCATGTTGGGATGTTTAATTTAGATTTTTCCACCAAATATTGATTTTCAAAATCAAATCTAAGGGAACTTGATTTTGATTTGGTAAAATTTTAGGAATTTCAGTTTCTTTCCCTAAATTATCAAGATGGTACTGAAATGTACAACAAAAATTTTTGGATTCTCCAACCGATTGATCACAGTGATAGAATTACAACAAATTAGCGCACATGA
The DNA here is from genome assembly GCA_022432975.1 of Begonia masoniana. NCBI lineage: Eukaryota > Viridiplantae > Streptophyta > Magnoliopsida > Cucurbitales > Begoniaceae > Begonia > Begonia masoniana. Next base: position 18,844,173 of record CM039515.1, read on the forward strand.
CTCGAGAACGGCTGCATTATATCGTCTCCTTGTGGATCAATGTAAATCATATGATCTTGATGAACACCAGAGAAACAGAAAAATTGAGCTAAAAAAATAAATTTTATAAATCTTTAACTAATGGCAATCGCGATGAAATTTCTTCAAAAAGATATTGAATACTGTCTACTTTGAAGAGATCTTTAGATAAACGAAAAAAAAAAGCTAGAGTTAGAGAGTAAACGCGATGAGAAGTGAAAATTAGAAAGACAAGACTCAAAAACAAATGAAAATTCGTAAACATAAAGCTTACTGATCTACGAATCATAATACCTACAGAAAAAATGAAGAAAAAAAGGATGAAAGTGATCATACTAGTAGAAACTGAAAATACAAACTTACCAGGCTTCGGCCAATCTACGCAGAACAAAGTTCATTGAAGTTTGAACACGAGAGAGAGAGAGAGAGAGAGAGAGAGAGAGAGAGAGAGAGAGAGAGAGAGTCATATTTATAGTAATTGAAAATGGGCCTCAAAAGTAGGCTTGGGCATAACATTCGAACAAGAGGCCGGCCTTTAAATATAATATGTTGAAAAAATTATAGTTTTTTTTTTCAAAAAATAAATATAAAAATTAAACATTAACTTCATTTAACTATGGGTTTTTAAAAAAATATACTTTTAAAATTACAATATAAAAAAATTGAGTAATGTTATGTCTATCCTATATTCTTATTCTCTATTCTTATTTTTTGACGTATCAAATATTGATTTTTGTTATTAATTATTCGAGAATAAATGTAGAATTACTTTTAAAAAATTTCTAAATTTTGCCTCATTTAGAGTTGCCTTGTGTTAACCCAGGATAAGAATCCAACAACCTTACGTTGTATGTTGATGTTAATGATAGTAGTAAGGTTTGACGATTAAACGTTTTTTGAGTCCCATGACATTTTTGTTCTATAATAAATAATCTACTAATTACATAACTTGTTTTAGAGATAGAAAATGAGAAATAGAAAGGGATATTCATGGTATGTTTTGGCCTTTTTTTAGCTTAATCAATCTTCACCTACATCTCGGGACTTCTCATCATTCAATTCCAATCACATGCAATGATTCTTTGCACTGAATTTCATAAAAGAACTAAAAAAATTAGCATTTCTAATACTTCCCTTTTTGTTAATGCAAATAAATGATAGAAAAGAATAAAATATCACACATTGAAATGTTACATTTAATAATGAATTAAACTATAATTTGAACTATGTAACGTCAAAGTTCAATAGATTTACTTTATTAACCCCTAACATAGTTCAAATTATAATTTAATTATTCTGAACTATGGAGATAATTGAAACGTTAAATAATTAAAAAAAAAGTTAAAATCAATTTGAACCCCAAAGTATAAGTTTAATTTGAAACACTCCATAAATTAAAAATTATAACAACTAAAACCTTAAACTATAAAAATATAATAGATTAAACCCTAACGGGTGATTGATCACCCTCCGTTCTCAATTTACGCCTAGAACGGGGGGTCGATCACCCCCCGTTTTGAATTAACGCCGGCCCCCCGTTCTCTCCAATGCTTACATGGCACTAGACGTATTGGGTCGGGGGGTGGATGTGGGGGTGGGAACCCTCATCTAACGTGCACCGTACGTGATTAAAGAACGGGGGGTTCTCGCCCCTCAATGGCCACCTGTTCCTGTCTCCCCATTTTAAAGGTATTCGGCAATGGGAGGTCTCTGCCTGATGTGCCACAGGCTGTCAATAACCGACCAAGGCCAATTTCATGGCTGAATTTCCAAATTATGGAGTTTGTTCATTTTGCAGGTACTTCTCTCGGCAAGATAAGAATATCAATCATCCAAAACAAAAGAGTATAAGGAGTCAAGCCTCTGGATTTGAGGACAAATCCTCAATCACCCAGAGAGGATGACGTGCTATGGAGGCTGTTGACCCGATCACAAACAAAGGTATGTATCTTAATCGATCTTTCATCTAATAAGTTTGTGAGTTTTTTAGGTAAAGACCTTTTGACAGCTTGGATTGGAAGCATTGAAGAGAGAATTTGTCTTCCTGATGACAAGGCTTGTAACCAAGCATTTTATGTAATTTTGTGTTTAGCAAACATTAGCTTGTCTTTTATTATATTTTGACAAACATTAGCCTATTGTTTAAGGCATGCAAGCTTAGTTAAATTTAAGATCACTCATGGCTTGGGATGGGCACATGAAAAGAAGAGTATGGCCAAAGAAGAGCCGTGCACAAGAAGGAGACACGTTGAGCAGCATCAGGTGTGCACAGGTAACTGTGATCGAGGGAAGAGGCACACCCAGGGGAGCAGCATGGAGCGTGCAGGAGAGCAGCATAGCGCGTGTTGGAAGGAGAAGCGCGC